>CM064502.1:1483442-1753442 GCA_032716605.1 Paralithodes platypus
CATGCGAACGAAATACAAGACCACCAACTATGGACAAGTTTAATAAACAAGTCAGAAGGGCTATAGGTCAGTTGAGACCAAAGCAGCATGTTTGTGAGAGAATAAAGGCTATGTGGCCTATGCTCACACAAAGCAGAATCCAGAGAAACTTCATGCTCAAGTCTTGTAAAACATCGACACGTAGTCATATGAAAAAACAATAAAACAAAAAGTCACAAAGGGAAAAGAAACACAATGCATCCTGCGGGAAGCATTCCCTCCCCCCCCCCCCCCACCCCCTCACCCCCCCCCCCCCCCCCCCACCCCCCCAAGGTACGTTAAGGGTAGTTAAAGTGAACATGAACCCGAAAAGCGAGGGTAGAATAGACACACAACGACCGCTACGCGGCGTTGAGGACCAACCACCCCGAAGAAAACAAATAAATAAACACGTCTCCAGCACTACGCGCACACCCATAAACACGCCATAAAGCCGTAGTAAAGTGCTGCCTACATCACTGAACATCCTTCTAAAACCTCAACAGCCTGAAAAGGCTCACACTCACTAATAGTTGAAGCGAAGGGGATGCAAAGCAGGCACTCGCGAAGCACAGACAAAAAAGGCGTGTGACATCGACGGTGGGCGCGAAGTGACTGATACTTTGGCAGGTCCTGGCACAGGCTCATAGAACATGGAGCATGGCTCAGAGGAGAGCAGCTAGATTAAATGGGTAACTATAACAATTCTTTCTCTCCTTCACTATCTCTTCTTTCCTAGTCGTCTCGGAGTGTGTACAACGTGCCTAGTAGTGAATTGAGGTGCAACTCTAGAGATTATTTGGTGACTTCGCGTGAGTACCGATAAATCGGCCCGCTGTGGTAGCGGCTGAGATCATAAGCCCTACGTTGGAAACGTAGAGACTGCTACTAAATATCTACGTTCCTACTGGCCCTCACGCAGCCGTGGTGCTTAGCGCGGTCGAACCTATATTTCACAAATGTTATGATATTTATATATATGCGTGTACTGTTACTTAGTAATATTGTATTGTGTAACTCGCTTCAAACAGTCTACTGCACCAAATCACCACCCATAACGAGGGGCGTCGCGCTCCTTGGTGCCGCTAGAAGAGCGGCGAACACATCCAAAGGTATCCAAGGTAACCTAATCAACCCGAATGATATACATTTAAGTAAGAATACACCGAAATATAATCGTAATTAGGCTCGAATGGAGTGGCACCGCGGCTGCGGCCAATGTTTATAAACAACATGCTTTAGGCCTACATATCAAGATCAATAATTAATGATCCATCATTTCGATATTATTTTGATCTAGTTGAATTTGTAAAAAATTGTGATGACTATTCCTATAATATAATCGCTTACTTTGAGGTATTATATATAATAACTCCGGTAGGTTATCATCCTTCTATAGGATTATGACGCTTCTTTCGGATATTCTGAGGATATAGCTAGGTACATTTATAATTATCACATCCAAATTGATTATTTGTATATGGATATATACACAAAGTCTTAAAACTGTTATCAAGTTCCGAAAGTCTGAATCGGGTTGAGTTTAGACCCTGTGGAAGAGCAGGGTTGAGTTGACTTGATATTGGACATCCTTTTATGGCATTTGGGTGTGAAATACGACACCATTTCCAGTCTATCGGAGATAGTGATGGTAAAGGAAAATGCGGTTGTGTTTTCCTTTACTTCAGCATTTACTCTGAAAATGTTCCTCTACTTTTTTTTTTCTTGCAGTTGTCATGAAAATTTAATAGGGACATCAGTGTTATGCCCTGTTTTTCTACAGGGTTAACTTGGGTAATGTGAGTTCTAAATGACTGGGTATATAAGGCTGCATGCACAATACAAGATATGAGGAATAGAGAACACAAAGAAACACATGGTAACAAGTTACACGATCACGTTTATTTATCTACCACTGCAGAATACTCGTGCAAGACAATATAATAGAATCGAACAACACTAGCATAAGTGGATCTGGATGGAGCCTAGTCTCCCACTTCCAACGTTCAGGTATTAATCTTCTGATCACTGGCTTTAATTCAACAGGTTTATATACCGAAGACCATCAATGTTACTTATAGAATCATATTCACTGTTAGATTTATTACTGGTAGCTCTGGTGCACAAGCAGTATTCACAGGACTAGATTAGACACGCGTATTTTAGAGCACGGGAATTCTAGTAACCTCAGGGGGTACTGATCTAAGTGTTATGCCCTGTTTTTCTACAGGTTTAACTTGGGTAATGTGAGTTCTGAATGACTGGGTATAGAAGGCTGCATGCACAATACAAGGTATGAGGAATAGAGAACACAAAATAAAACACACGGTAACACGACACAAGTTCACGCTTATTGAAATAAAGAAATAAAGAGCATAGAAAGATAGTTATATTCGCACAAAACAAATGATAGAAGGGAACTGCTAGCATTTGCGGATTTGGATGGAGCCTAGTCTCCCACTTCCAACGTTCAGGTATATTCTTCTGATCACGGGTTTAATTAGCAAGTTTATATTTTACTGGAAGACCTCAATATATTCGTATAATTCAATGTCACTGATTTTACCTCTTGCTGGCTGGTCGCGTGCCCACGTAGCAACTCACAGTTAGGATTAGACGCGTAGATTATAGAACACGGAAATCTCTAGCAACCTCATGGGGGTACTGAACTAAGTTTGATATTCTTAAGGCAGAAATATGTAGAACACGAATCAGTGGGCGAACGTTAGATATCACTAGAGTTTTAATATCTGAATAAGGTAATTACGAGAGTCAAGGTCGCCTGTTAATAAAAAAAACACTGATCGCTTAGTACGTCCCAAATGGAATGGTTAAATATGAATTACACTGGGCAAGGTCTTAGCCACTTTATAGAAAGTTAATAGGTGAGTATCAAGCTAGTACTATAACACTTAGTACTAGTAACATGAATCTTGAATAGTATGGGTAGATCTGGTCCTGGTTATCTTGCTTCCGGTGATGTTGGGGGCTAACGACTGGTTCCTCGGCCGTCCAGATGGTCCAAAATGTAGGAAGTTCTCAAGTCGGATCTCTTGATGATCGTTGCTGGCTACACACTTATATACCCACGAATTTGTGTGAAGGTTATAAGGTGCACGTTAGGACTTGTACATGGACAGATGCTTCTATCAGTCTTCTCTGCCACGGAGTCTGCCGGATCTGGAATCTCTCAACTCCGGAACAACACAAGGGCAGAGCTAGAGGTAAACTGCAGGGTAGTGACCACTGGTTGGTGTCTAGCTTTCAACTGATTTGACTGGGGGCGGGAGTTAGATTTATAGGCTCGGTTCTGGACCCTGTAGACAGTAGGGATCTCGAGTCTTATGGACTTAATTGAGCTCTCAATAGATATGGGGACTAGGTAAGATGGTATTTACTGTTGTGGCACAGGGCGATAGGAAGCCTTTATATTTTCATATAACTGAGCCTTAGTAAGAGGTACTATTTTGGCTATACTGGACGTATTTAGGGAGAGAGACTGGATCTACTTTGCGAGGAGGATGGGGACAGCTGTGATAGGAGCGTCTCTCTAGATTGTTCAATCTTCATTCTATAGTATAGCTGAGGTGCTAATTTAGTGATCAGAGCATGCAAGAAAGGTAAATGGTTTATTGTGAGGTAATAGAGGTTAGTAAAGGTGTTAGTCATTCATGGTTAGTTCATTGATAGGAAGAATTCCTGTGCTACCTGGCAATGACTCGAAAGTCAAAACAGGGGCCAGGTATACCTCCGCGGGGGTGGGGGTCTCCCTCCTCGGGTGGGCAAAAAGGGGGAGCTGGGCGCCCTCTCTCTGATATAGTCGTCCGGCGGCTGTGGCTAGGGGCTTGCCATATCACCAGTGTTTTTAATAACCCTCTGTGTATGAGACAGATGTGAGTGTCTTTAATACCAAAACCGAAGGTGCCTTAGCTAGCTGGTTTTACTCGGCTGGTTGTTAATTGTAGGGTTTGCTGGATATGGTGGAGACTGGGTTGCTAACTCTGCCACATTTATCTGGAAGTATGACAATAGAAGTTAGTTACTGGCGGGGCGGCTAGCCTCGCACCGACGACCATTGGGTGCAGGGTTGTGAATGTTTTGTAAGAGAATAGATGGCATGCAAGGGGCTAGTAAAGTTCTAATGTTGTTCTGGCCTACTAAGTGAAGGTAGGCTGGATAGGAGTATATATATAAAAGGTTGGAGAGCGTTAGTAACGGACAATTCAAGGATCTTCAAGAGGTATGAGAGAGAGGCTAGGTCGGACAAGAGTCGAGAAGCGCGGGTGTCTTAATGAGAGGGGGGGGGAGAGTTCAAGGGCTACAGGGAAATTTTGCCCCTAAGGTCCCTGGGCGTGGGGGTGGCATTAGGCTACAATTGATATGGAAGTTTGAAAAGGCAGTAGAATACGTTAGCCAAATGCTACCGGGGAATGCAACTATGGGGTGGTATATGAGTCTGGAAAAGATAGAGTTATGTGATCAGTCAGAGGGTTATGGATACTATTAGTTGGCCCTGGGAACTGCGTTTTCTATTAAATATAAAATACTAACCACAGCGGCAGTTCGTAGGGGTACTTAGTTATTGTTTCGGGGTACTTATGACAGATACTGGTAACCAGGTTATCTTATACAATCTCTGGTTGGGGTAAGAGGTGTAAGACACGAAATAAATTGGCGTAGTGTGGGCTGTGGATACGAAGGAGGCAAGGGGAAGACGTATGACAATTGTGGAAAGTAAATGGAAAAAGGTGAACACAATGGCGGATAAAAATACTTAACCTAAGGATTGCATACATAGATTTATGGGGCGATGGGTCTTCAGAAGCTTAGTCTGGCAAGACAAGATGTTAGGGAATGTTAATATTAATACTTAGTTACTAGAGGAGCAATGCAAGGGGCGACTGAGCACGGGTTACATATATCTATACTCGTCATGGAAAATGATATAAGGGGTCTAGGGACAAGCGTGGGTGTTTGAACTTCTAAGATATATAACATCTACTTCTCGGATGTAAGAACATACATAGATATATTTATGGCTGTCTGATGTGTTGGCATTGGCTCAACGTCGGGACAGGGCATGGGTGTTTTTAATATGAATGTATATTCCTGTTCATCATCTTTGTAGTTAATAAGTGTAGGACACGAGGGGGTTAGTGTACGTGAGGTGTGGAAAATGGTCGGTTTAGAAAAGGTAAATGGGTGTGTCCTGGAGCTGTTTAGCCCTGCGGGCTTGGGCCTGTCTGGAATGGCGGGCTCGGTCAGCTGGTCCTTTCGTTCTGTGGACCTTTCTTCCGGGTGTTTCTGTGTGGTGTTCGCTCGTGGCTTCTGTGGTGGGCTTCTTGTTCTGGGGCATTTTACTTCCCTCTCCTTCATTATAGGCTCGTCCTCGAGCCTCAAGGGTGAAGTTAAAAGAATCATAGTAATGGTGGGTCATTTTCAGGGTATTTAGAAAGTTCCACCAAACACGAGAGCGACGGTCAGGCTTCTTTTGCAGGTCAATGTATACCTGTAAGAATGTGTCCTCTGTGTTGTGGCGGGCGGCTGTCCGGGCTTGGTGTGGGTGTGGTACACGGGCCAAGTGTCCAGTGGGGGTCTTTACTTTAACCTTTCGTATGAATGGTTTGTAGCTTTCCCCCGTGGGGGTCGGAGTGAGGTGTGTGGGGTTGACAGGAAGTCTGTTTAGTGTGGTGAATGGGTTACTAACCGAAAGGGGGTTCGCGCGTGACAACAGGGCTGGGGATGAAGGGGGAATGTGAGTCTGGGTTGTATTTGGTTTTCTTAGGCGGTGTTGTAGGTTGGGAATATATAGTGAGGCAATGCGCAAAATCGGTGTAGGTAAGGTGGGTGAAGGAGGTGTGTGGGAAGGAGGGGGTGTGTGTGTTGTGTGGCTTGGGTCCTTAGTGTCAGAACGGGGTGTTATTTTTGTATCGCTGTCTTTAAATCTGATGGGTCTGTTGATTATTCTACCTCTGGCGGTCCTGGTGGGAAGGTAGATGTTTGTCGTGGGACTTGAGTCGCTCGACGATGTTTTATAGTGAGGGGAAGCATGTTTTATAGGTAAATGACATGTGGGAGTTTTCTCGGGGGTGACTTTGGGGGGGGGTTTCTTAGGGGGGTGTTGGTTGGGGGTTCGGTGAGATGAGGAGGTTGGTCGGTGTGTGGGTGGGGTGGTGGGGATCGTGGAGGGGAAAGGGGCGGATGCGGGGGGGGCTAGACGGGTGGGTAAGGAGTGTAGATTTAAGTTGGAGGGTTGGGGGTAGGGGCGTGTGTTGTTTGATGAGGTTGGTGATTTGCTGGTGATTATTCGTCTTCTTTCCCTTTGTGGGGGAGAATTCGACGAAGAAGAAGAAGAGGAGGAGGAGGAGGAGGAGGGTAGTGGTCTGGCAGCCCTACGGAACTTGGTTAGTAGGGTGTGTTTTCTGGAGGTTTTAAACGATGTTTGTCGTGGGCGTAAGTTGTAGCGTGAGGTTACTGAGGTAGATTGTGTGGTGCGGTTGGGTGTGTACTTGGTTTGGGGTGGCGGTGGTGGTTTTCTCACTGTGGTGCCTGGTGGAGGTATGTCAGGGCTAGACGGGAGGGTTTCTGTTGTGGTCGGGGTTGTGGGTGGAGGTTTTTGTACTTGGATAAGTTGGGGAGGAACTTGACTATCAGAAGTGAAAGAAGGTGTCATGGTGGAAGAGGGTGTGATATTGGGGGCTTGGGGTTTGTGGAGGTTAGTTGGGGGGGTATGGTGAGAAAAGATTTGTCGGTTCGGTGCTGGAGGGCTTAGGTCCTTAGGGGTTTGTATGGGAATATTCGTAGCCTGAGTGAGGGGGTGAGTAGGGGTATTTAATTTAGGGTCGGACGTGTGGGGTGGGGTAATGTCTTGTGGCTTTAGAGGTTTAAACGCTCGGACGAATCTAGTTCGGAGCGTGCGAGTTACGCCGTGATAGTCGATGGTGACTTGAAAGGCATTTGGGACTTGTATTACGGTGTAGGGTCCGACATAGCGAGGGCCTAACTTGTTGGTGATAGGGAGGTTGGCTACCATTACGGTGTCATGGATGGCGAAAGGGTTTTTTTCATCGATGTTGTCAGTTTTGGTGTCTTGACAGATCTGGGCGGTATGGAGGGTGTTTTGCAGATGTTGCAATGGGTCAATTGTGGAGGTGGTGGAGGGAAGGTGAGCGTGGTGGTGGAATGGCAGTAACAGGGGGGGTACACCGTAAACACGTTCATGAGGGGAAATACCGTCTTCCCGAGGACAGGTGTTCATACCCCACTGTATCATTTTTAGTTGTGATGGCCAGTCTGAGGTATTAAGAGCAATCATTCTTGTACGTAACTGGTTGTTGATGGTGCGATGGCTGCGTTCGCAGATAGCATTTCCTTGAGGCCAGTACGGGGATGAGTGTTTAATCTTGATACCGCATTGTTGGGTGAATTGTTGCCAAACGTGTCCACTAAACTCGGGGGCATTGTCCGATAGAAGAGCAAGGGGAAGGCCGAATATAGGGAACACTTCGGTGGCAAGCAGTGTGGCGACTGTGGTGGCTGTGTGGTCTTTAACTGGGCAGGCTATTAGAAATTTTGAATATACGTCTACAAATGTGACGATATAGCGGTTGCCAGCGTAAGAAGGGAACGGGCCCATGATGTCGAGGGATAGGACTTGGAACGGTTTGTTGGCAGAAATGGTACCAGCTGGGCCTGGGGTGCGTGATCTATCCTTTCCCAATAAACACGGTTTGCAGGATTCTGTCACTCGTTGTGCAATTTTGGAGGGGTTGGGGGTCCAGTATTGGTCTGTGAAGATCTTTAACATTTTCTTTTGTCCAAGGTGTATGCCGTTTCCCTCGTGGATGGCAATCATGTAGTCGTGGGCTATGGTGGGGTCCAAGATTATGTGACCAGTGTCTGTGGCAAGTTGATCTCCCCAGCGAGTCAGTCTCCTGAAGACGTTTAACGGTATCCAGGGGGGTCTGATTCGTGCTTCCCAAGATTGAATTAGGGAGGGGGCTGGGGGGGCATTCTGTCGGGAGGTGGGGGTAGATACCAATTGAGTGTTTTGTAAGGCGGCTAGGTTGGTGGGGGGGTCTTTTGGTACTGGCAAACGTGACAGGGCGTCTGCATTAGTATGGAGTTTGCCGGGACGATATTGTATTGTAAAGTCGTAGTCCTCTAGTGTCTCTCTCCAACGTACCAAAATGGCTGAGTTGGTTTCGCACCTACGCAGCCATTGTAAAGACTGATGGTCGGTAATTATTTCGAGTTTTGCGCCTAACACAAATGACTGGAAGTGGCTGAGTGCCCAAATGATCCCTAAGCACTCTCTCTTGGTGGCTGCGTAATTCTGTTGGGGTGGGGTGAGTGTGCAGCTGGCATACGCTATCACATGTTCCTTTCCATCTCTGAATTGAGCTAATACTGCACCTATGGCGTACAGAGATACGTCGGTATAAAGACGGAAAGGTTTCTGGTAGTCAGGGAAAACGACAATAGGGGCTTGGATTAGCTTTTGCTTCAAAGTGTTAAACGCGAGGTCTCTTTCAGGTGTCCAGGCGAACGGGGTGTCTTTGTGGGTAAGTTGGTGGAGGGGTCTGGCTATGGTGGCAAAGTGGGGGACGAAACGTCTGTAGTACGTGGCTAAACCTAGAAACGAACGTATTCCTTTAACCGTGGTGGGTGGGGTTTGGTTTTGTATGGCTTGAAGTTTCTTTGGGTCTGGCGCAATACCATGTTCAGATATCACGTGTCCGAGAAAATCTACCTTATTCCGGGCAATCACGCACTTTGAGAGTTTTAATTTCAACCCGGCGGCTCGGATTCTTTGCAGGACTTGTCTCAACCTGAGGAGGTGTTCTTCCCAGGTTGGAGAGTACACAATAATATCGTCCAGATAGGCTAGGCAGGTTTCCCAGGTTAGGCCATGCAATACCGTTTCCATCAAACGGGAGAAAGTGGCGGGTCCGTTACAGAGGCCAAAAGGTAGGACGTTAAATTCATAGTGATGGCCACCACTAGTGGAAAATGCTGTTTTCTTTTGGTCCTCGGCCTTGATAGGCACTTGCCAATACCCTGCTTGCAAGTCGAGGGTAGTGAACCATTTGGATCCGTATAGGGAGTCAAGGGAATCGTCTATTCGGGGTAAGGGCGTAGCGTCTTTAATGGTTATGTCATTTAACCTCCTGTAATCGACGCAAAAAACGGGTTGTCCCATCTTTCTTTTTGACTAAGACAACAGGGGAAGACCAGGGGCTAATGGACGGGGTGGCAATCCCGGCCTCTAACATTTCCTGGACTTGGCGTTCCTCTTCCTGACGTTGTATGGGGTTCTTTCTACGGGATGGTTGTCGTATGGGGGGGCCTGTGGTGTTAATGATGTGTTGTTCTACATCCGTCTGTCCGATTTCGGTGGGTTGTTGGGCAAAGACGTCACTGAATTCCATCAGTAGGTCGTACATGCCATTCTTTTGGTGGTCAGATAGTGTCTCAGGAAGAGGGGGCAATTGGAGGCTGGTAGGGGGGTCGTTACAATGTATGGGGAGGTCATCGAAAGTTTCGAGATCTCCTATAATGAGACCTTTCGGTAATGTCAGGGGTTCCTCTGAGATATTAGCCACGAGAATGTGGTTGATACGAGCGGGAATGATGGCGGGTTGTAAGAGGCAGCGATGGGGGTTGGGGGATGTGTTAGTGGGGGAAAATACCATGTGAGTTTGGGGTATGGGCCGCAGGTTCACCCATTTTTGATGGTGGGGGGGAATTTGGCATTTATCCTGAACTACCGCTGGGCTAATGATGGTGGGGGATTGACTGGCGAGCAGGTGCTTGGTACTTATAAGGGGGGCAAGGTCACTTTGGTGGGGGTCACGCGTGAGGGGGGGATTAACGGCGCGTGTGAGAGGATCAGTGGGGCGCGGTGTGAGGGGGTTAGAAAACGGGATTTGTTGGAGGGACTGCGGAGGGTTGGTGGGGGAAGCGTTGTCGGTGGCAGTAACAGTTTGTTTAGAGGTTATCTGGGGTTGGTGGGTTTGTCTGTCATGAGGGGGTGAGTCAAGTGTGGGGTTTTGAAGTTTATTAGGGGTGTGAATTGTGGGGGGGTGGAAGGGAGCTACTGACGAAAAACTGTCACAAGGGGGATTGGGGGGTGGTGGAATAGCTGGGCATTTCTGGGGGCATGGTGGGAACATGGTTGTGTCCCTCGGTCGGCACGCGTGAGGGGGGGATTAACGGCGCATGCGGGCGGTTCAGAAGGGTGCGAGGTGAGCGAGTTAGAAAACGGGATTTGCTGGGGGGACTGCGGAGGGTTGGTGGGGAAAAAGTTAGGTGTAGAACATGGGTTATTGGTGTAGGACTGGTGTATTGATTTGGGGTTGTTAACATTTCTGGGGGCATGGGGGAAACATTGTTGGGTACATTGGTCGGCATTTTCTCTGGAAACATGTGTACATAAACATTGGATAGAATTAGGGTTACATATATCAGAGTCTGTCCTGAAAACATGGGAGGATTTATTCTGGGCAGAGTTACGAGAATTGAGGGGATTACCGAGAGGGAGTTGCTTGGACTTGTCTTCTTTCGTTTGTTGAGGCATTTTTTTACTGAATTGAGTGAGGTTTTGAGAGATCTCGGGGCAAGGGGGGTTTTAGGAGTAACCTTAGTGCTAGCTGCAACTTGGTAACCCTGAATCAGGCTTTTTAATGGGGGAGGTTGTTTTTTCTTTTTGGGAATGGGTTTCTGCGTGATTGGTTTGTCAGAGGCTTTGGGCTGGAATTTGTTTTTGAATGAGATCAGCCTTTGGCCGCAGTCAATCTGGGCCCAGTTTTTTGAAGGAGGTCAAGTCCAAGGAAACCATCATAATGTTTACAGTTGGAGGAAAATACTGTAAATGTGTGATAACAACGAGCATGGGGGCCAGGAGTGGTTACTGATAGGGGTAAAGTGTCTCCTAGGAGATTTAAGTAAGTATCAGCAGCTGAGATGAGTTCTGTTTTGGCGTTTAACAAAGGGCCAAATCGTCGGGGATGTTTTTCATAGTAAGATTTGAACAAACATGACTTGGCAGCTCCCGTGTCGATTAGCAAGCGGACAGGAATGTCCTTGATTTTGGCCATGTAATAAATGGGGGCAGTGCGACTAGTTATGGCGTCCCCCGCCGAGCCCATCGTGGGCGGGGGATACTTTAAAAATCCTGGGGGTCGGTATCTACCTCTTCCAGGGTTTCCTCGGTATCATCTGAGGTCATGGTATGGGGGGCAATTTCTTCCTCTTGTCCCCACTCCTCTTCATTTACAGAAATGCGAGGAGTAGAGGGGCGAGGTTTGGCAGAGTCACGAATTTGGTGGAGGGCACACTGAGCATTACAGGCAGGGAATTCATAGGGGTTGATAATGACTAAGGTAGGATTTTTACTTTGGTAGGTGTTGTAGTTGCTGTTCCGGTTGAAGATTCTGCGTGGCTGGGACGGTTGGAACCGGGGTCTACTGGGTTGGGGCTTGCCGGAAGGGTAGGTGGGTCTGTTGTTGAAAGATGAGGCTGGGTAGGCATTCTTGGGGTTTTGGTGGTTGGTTTGCTGCGGGTGCGTGGGAAACCTCTTGATTGCAGCGATTTGGGTGGGTGCTTCTGTGCGCACGGCCAAAATACGTCGGATCGTGATGGGGTCTTTTTTGTATTCGACGAAATCGTGCACCCGGAAATGGTCTTTTAATGCTGAGGGCAATATCGACACAAGGTTGACCAAAATTTGCTGTTCTTGTTGGATTTTGGTCAACGTGGGGAAAGAATTTTTTATGTGTTGGGCAAGCTTACTGACTGTGGCATCTAGATCGCCTTCGAATTTCGTGTCTAGGATACGGGTGTGGGCCACGAAAACGCCCAACGAAGGTTTAATGGCTTCTATCACTATTGTGCGAAATTCGTTCCAGGTGAGATCAGGGCGCACTTGATAGGCCACCAGGGAAACGGCTTTTCCCAGGTGTGGTAATGTTACGGCTATTTTTAATGTGCGTCCGTGGTATAAGTAATGTCAACTAAGGGTTTCACTATGTCCATGAATACTTCGATCCCATAATTTGTTTCCTCATAATTTGGGATGAAAACGTAGTTAGGTTGCGCCATGATGTTCTCGTGTTCTAGCTGTTCCAAACTTGCAATGTAATGCAACCTTTTATCCGAATCAAGAACCACCGCTGCCGCCAATGTTATGCCCTGTTTTCTACAGGTTTAACTTGGGTAATGTGAGTTCTGAATGACTGGGTATAGAAGGCTGCATGCACAATACAAGGTATGAGGAATAGAGAACAAAATAAACACACGGTAAACACGACACAACAACGAAATAAAGAATAAAGATAAAGCATAGAAAGATAGTTATTATTCGCACAAAACAAATGATAGAAGGCGACTGCTAGCATTTGCGGATTTGGATGGAGCCTAGTCTCCCACTTCCAACGTTCAGGTATATTCTTCTGATCACGGGTTTAATTAGCAAGTTTATATTTTACTGGAAGACCTCAATATATTCGTATAATTCAATGTCACTGATTTTACCTCTTGCTGCTGGTCGCGTGCCCACGTAGCAACTCACAGTTAGGAGACGCGTAGATTATAGAACACGGAAATCTCTAGCAACCTCATGGGGGTACTGAACTAAGTTTGATATTCTTAAGGCAGAAATATGTAGAACACGAATCAGTGGGCGAACGTTAGATATCACTAGAGTTTTAATATCTGAATAAGGTAATTACGAGAGTCAAGGTCGCCTGTTAATAAAAAAAACACTGATCGCTTAGTACGTCCCAAATGGAATGGTTAAATATGAATTACACTGGGCAAGGTCTTAGCCACTTTATAGAAAGTTAATAGGTGAGTATCAAGCTAGTACTATAACACTTAGTACTAGTAACATGAATCTTGAATAGTATGGGTAGATCTGGTCCTGGTTATCTTGCTTCCGGTGATGTTGGGGGCTAACGACTGGTTCCTCGGCCGTCCAGATGGTCCAAAATGTAGGAAGTTCTCAAGTCGGATCTCTTGATGATCGTTGCTGGCTACACACTTATATACCCACGAATTTGTGTGAAGGTTATAAGGTGCACGTTAGGACTTGTACATGGACAGATGCTTCTATCAGTCTTCTCTGCCACGGAGTCTGCCGGATCTGGAATCTCTCAACTCCGGAACAACACAAGGGCAGAGCTAGAGGTAAACTGCAGGGTAGTGACCACTGGTTGGTGTCTAGCTTTCAACTGATTTGACTGGGGGCGGGAGTTAGATTTATAGGCTCGGTTCTGGACCCTGTAGACAGTAGGGATCTCGAGTCTTATGGACTTAATTGAGCTCTCAATAGATATGGGGACTAGGTAAGATGGTATTTACTGTTGTGGCACAGGGCGATAGGAAGCCTTTATATTTTCATATAACTGAGCCTTAGTAAGAGGTACTATTTTGGCTATACTGGACGTATTTAGGGGAGAGAGACTGGATCTACTTTGCGAGGAGGATGGGGACAGCTGTGATAGGAGCGTCTCTCTAGATTGTTCAATCTTCATTCTATAGTATAGCTGAGGTGCTAATTTAGTGATCAGAGCATGCAAGAAAGGTAAATGGTTTATTGTGAGGTAATAGAGGTTAGTAAAGGTGTTAGTCATTCATGGTTAGTTCATTGATAGGAAGAATTCCTGTGCTACCTGGCAATGACTCGAAAGTCAAAACAGGGGCCAGGTATACCTCCGCGGGGGTGGGGGTCTCCCTCCTCGGGTGGGCAAAAAGGGGGAGCTGGGCGCCCTCTCTCTGATATAGTCGTCCGGCGGCTGTGGCTAGGGGCTTGCCATATCACCAGTGTTTTTAATAACCCTCTGTGTATGAGACAGATGTGAGTGTCTTTAATACCAAAACCGAAGGTGCCTTAGCTAGCTGGTTTTACTCGGCTGGTTGTTAATTGTAGGGTTTGCTGGATATGGTGGAGACTGGGTTGCTAACTCTGCCACATTTATCTGGAAGTATGACAATAGAAGTTAGTTACTGGCGGGGCGGCTAGCCTCGCACCGACGACCATTGGGTGCAGGGTTGTGAATGTTTTGTAAGAGAATAGATGGCATGCAAGGGGCTAGTAAAGTTCTAATGTTGTTCTGGCCTACTAAGTGAAGGTAGGCTGGATAGGAGTATATTATAAAAGGTTGGAGAGCGTTAGTAACGGACAATTCAAGGATCTTCAAGAGGTATGAGAGAGAGGCTAGGTCGGACAAGAGTCGAGAAGCGCGGGTGTCTTAATGAGAGGGGGGGGGAGAGTTCAAGGGCTACAGGGAAATTTTGCCCCTAAGGTCCCTGGGCGTGGGGGTGGCATTAGGCTACAATTGATATGGAAGTTTGAAAAGGCAGTAGAATACGTTAGCCAAATGCTACCGGGGAATGCAACTATGGGGTGGTATATGAGTCTGGAAAAGATAGAGTTATGTGATCAGTCAGAGGGTTATGGATACTATTAGTTGGCCCTGGGAACTGCGTTTTCTATTAAATATAAAATACTAACCACAGCGGCAGTTCGTAGGGGTACTTAGTTATTGTTTCGGGGTACTTATGACAGATACTGGTAACCAGGTTATCTTATACAATCTCTGGTTGGGGTAAGAGGTGTAAGACACGAATAAATTGGCGTAGTGTGGGCTGTGGATACGAAGGAGGCAAGGGGAAGACGTATGACAATTGTGGAAAGTAAATGGAAAAAGGTGAACACAATGGCGGATAAAAATACTTAACCTAAGGATTGCATACATAGATTTATGGGGCGATGGGTCTTCAGAAGCTTAGTCTGGCAAGACAAGATGTTAGGGAATGTTAATATTAATACTTAGTTACTAGAGGAGCAATGCAAGGGGCGACTGAGCACGGGTTACATATATCTATACTCGTCATGGAAAATGATATAAGAGGTCTAGGGACAAGCGTGGGTGTTTGAACTTCTAAGATATATAACATCTACTTCTCGGATGTAAGAACATACATAGATATATTTATGGCTGTCTGATGTGTTGGCATTGGCTCAACGTCGGGACAGGCATGGGTGTTTTTAATATGAATGTATATTCCTGTTCATCATCTTTGTAGTTAATAAGTGTAGGACACGAGGGGGTTAGTGTACGTGAGGTGTGGAAAATGGTCGGTTTAGAAAAGGTAAATGGGTGTGTCCTGGAGCTGTTTAGCCCTGCGGGCTTGGGCCTGTCTGGAATGGCGGGCTCGGTCAGCTGGTCCTTTCGTTCTGTGGACCTTTCTTCCGGGTGTTTCTGTGTGGTGTTCGCTCGTGGCTTCTGTGGTGGGCTTCTTGTTCTGGGGCATTTTACTAAGTTTTATATTCTTGTCTCAGAAATACATAGAACGCAAATCAGTGGGCGAACATTCAGATATCACTAGGGTTTCCTTCTAGGTAATAATATCTGGGTATATGGTTGATTACGAGAGTTAGTATCGCCTGTTAATTAATGAACACTGATACGCTTAGCACTTCCTAATTGAATGATTATATGAATTATACTGGGGCAAAGAGATAGCCACTTCGTAGAAATATTAATTAGTGAATCTCTAAACAGCACTGTAACATGTAGTACTAATAAAGGGAATCTTGGGTAGTATCTGATGGGTCTGGTCCTGGTTATCTTGCGTCCATGATGTTGGGGGCTAACGACTGGTTCCGCGGCCGTCCAGGGGGTCCATATGTGTGAAGTTCTCAAATACGTGGACAGGTCCTTCGATCCAAATCTGCCACGGAGTCTGCCAGCTGTGGAATCTCTCAACTCCGGAACAACACAAGGGCAGAGCTAGAGGTTAACTTCAGGGTAGTGACCACTGGTTGGTGTCTAGCTTTCAACTCATTTGACTGGGGGCGGGAGCTAGGTTTATAGGCTCGGTTCTGGACCCTGTAGACAGTAGGGATCTCGAGTCTTATGGACTTATTTGAGCTCTCAATAGATATGGGGACTAGGTAAGATGGTGATTACTGTTGTGGCACATGGCTATAGGAAGCCTTCATATTTTAATATAACTGAGCCTTAGTAAGAGGTACTATTTTGGCTATACTGGAAGCATTTAGGGGAGAGAGACTGGATCTACTTTGCGAGGAGGATGGGGACAGCTGTGCTAGGAGCGTCTCTCTTAGATTGTTCAATCTTCATTCTATGGTATAGCTGAGGTGCTAATTTAGTGATCAGAGTATGCAAGAAAGGTAAATGGTTTATTGGGAGTTAATAGAGGTTAGTATTGTGGCAGGTCACCCCCCAGGGGGAGTTGCAATAATGTGGAGATCGTGCCTAGATAGTGTAATTAAAACCATTGAGACAAATTTAAGCTGGTGTGCGGGAATACAGCTGGAAGTGGGACACAGAAAATTTGCAATATTTTGTGTTTACTTACCGTATCAGTGTGCAGAAAATGAAGAACTTTATTTGGAAAAGTTAGGGGAGCTTGGTGGCCTAATTTCTGAATTAGAGATAACGTGTTACTCAGTGGTAGGTGATTGGAATGCTACCCCTCACGAGTTGGGTGGTTCCATGTTTGCTAAACATATGTTAAGGTTTTGTGAGGAGCAAGGTTAATTTTGTCCTCCAAAACTGCTTCCAAAAATAGCTATACATATGTTAGTGAAGCATGGGAGACCAGGTCGTGGCTTGATCATGCAATCTCTAGCTCTGACTTTCATGACTCTATCTCAGAAATGGCCATAAGATACGACATTACGGATGACGGCCACATACCTATAGAATTAACAATCCAAATTAATAAAGCACCGGAATAAGAAACTAGCAATAGCATCAAGGCAAAAGTTCCATGGAATGTAATCTCAAATGAAGAGTGCCAAATGTACTGTGATAAAACCAAGGACTTATTAAATAGGGTGCAATATGATGGTATGGTGTAGCACAATGCAGGGATCCAAAATGTAGTGATGCACAACACAGAAAGGACATTATTACATTTTACAATAGTATAATAGATTCTTTATCAAAGCGGGGGAAAGTATTTTAATAGCCGTAAATATAAGTCCTCATTCAATAAGCCAGGTTGGCAAGACTATGTGGCTGACCTGTATCAGGCCTCCAGAGATGCTAGGTCTCATTGGCTTGAAGTAGGTCAGCCTAGACAGGGGCCTATATTTGAACTTCACAAAAGAGCAAAGGCTAGGACCAAATATGCCATTAGATTTATTAAGCAAAATGAAAACCAATTAAGGAAGGAAGCCCTTGCAAAGAGTCTGGCAGAAAAGGATACTAACTGTTTTGGAAGGACATCAGATCCATGCAAAATTGTAACACACCATTACCTGTCAGTGTTGAGGGGGTTACGGGTGAAGAGAACATTGCTGACTTATGGAAAACTCATTTTAAGGAACTACTTAACAGTGTAAACCAAAGGTCTACTAATGGTGCAATTCAATATGTGAAAGATAGTAATTATGAAGACATTAAAGTGACTGAAAGTGATCTTGAGAATGCCATAAGAAAACTTAACCTAAATAAAGCTTGTGGGCTGATGGTTTATATGCAGAACAACCTTAATATGCAGATAAGTTGTTAATAGATAAACTTAGTTCTTGCATCACCAGTCTATTTACGCATGGTGTCCTGCCGGAGTCTATGATATCCGTAATACTTGTTCCTGTCATTAAAGATAAATCAGGATAAATTACAGCAAAAGACAACTACCGCCCAGTAGCACTTGCTAGTGTGGTGAGTAAGCTAGTTGAAATGATAATGCTAGAATGTCTGCATATATTGTCACCAGCAGGAATCAGTTTGGCTTTATGAAAAATCACGGCACAGACCAATGCATATATGTGCTGAAAGAAGTGATTGATACATACAACAAACTAAATAGCTCAATTTTCTCTTGTTTTCTTGATGCAAGTAAGGCTTTTGATAGGGTGTGTCACAAAACCTTATTTGAAAAATAATTAACAGGGAAGTGCCTAGCTATATTGTTAGGATACTTATTTTCTGGTATGCTAATCAAAAAATGTGTGTAAGATGGGGCAACATCCTGTCAGGCTCTTTCGCCGTAACCAATGGTGTTAGGCAGGGGGGGATATTGTCTCCGTATCTTTTCAACGTCTACATGGATGATCTTAGTCTGGAGCTGAACAAGACTCACACTGGGTGCTGTATTGGCAGCACCATTGTAAATCATCTCATGTATGCTGATGACCTAGCCTTAATCGCGCCCTCTGGAGCAGGACTGGATAAATTATTAAGAGTATGTGAAAAATTTGGAATCGAACATTCAGTCAAATTTAATCCTATAAAGAGCAATATCATAAATTTTAAATCTAACCTTCTATTGAAATCAAAGCTACCTAAATTCCATTTGTATGAAGAAATCATAGAAGAAGTAAGTAAAGTAAAGTATCTAGGACACTATATTTCATGTGATCGCTCAGATGATGAGGATATGGGTCGTCAGCGAAGGCAACTTTACATGCAGGGAAATTCAATATTAAGAAAATTTCATATGTGCACATGGGATACAAAAATAACATTGTTCAACTCCTACTGCTCACCAATGTATACAGCACAACTATGGTGGAACTATAAGAAAATGACAGTGAATAGACTAAGTATCTCATATCACAATATCATGAAAATGTTTCTGGGGCTCTCAAAATATGAGAGTACAAGTACGCTATGTGCCTATATGAACTTACACTGTTACAAATCACTCATTAGAAAGCTAACATATAAATTCATTCAGCGCCTTAACACTTCTGAGAACAATCATTAAAATGCTACAAACTCCAAGCATAGTGTACACCTCCAGGATCCAGGCACACTGGAGGAAGTTGCTCTATATTTAACCTTAAGTAATGATTTCAGGTCTGCTAGGATACAGAATTAGCATACCGGTACTGATCCTCATAGTGCAGTACAGTACCGATATTCCTATACTGTACTGTAGCAACATACTGTACCGGAAGCTAAATGATGTGAGGCATGGTACTGTACACAATTAGGACATTGGTTTTGGTAACACAGTAGTTTGATGACCACTGTTTTTGGTTGAGGCAGTGCTGTGAACTACATGATAGCAAGCTGGGTATTATTTAATTTCTTTTTATTTTATGTAGCCTATGTACAGTAGCTTATATATATTTATATATATTTATGTTACTGTAAGGTATATATGGACCCCAGTATGGTCCCCTCTGTACTGTGTGAGTCTGAAATAAAGTATTATTATTATTATTATTATTATTAGTAAAGGTGTTAGTCATGCATGGTTAGTTCATTGATAGGAAGAATTCCTGTGCTACCTGGCAATGACTCAGAAGTCAAAACAGGGGCCAGGTATACCTCCGCGGGGGTGGGGGTCTCCCTCCTCGGGTGGGCAAAAAGGGGGTCGTCCGGCGGCTGTGGCTAGGGGCTTGCCATATCACCAGTGTTTGTAATAACCCTCTGTGTATGAGACAGATGTGGGTGTCCTTAATACCAAAACCGAAGGTGCCTTGGCTAGCTGGTTTTACTCGGCTGGTTGTTAATTGTAGGGTTTGCTGGATGTGGTGGAGACTGGGTTGCTAACTCTGCCACATTTATCTGGAAGTATGGCAATAGAAGTTAGTTACTGCAGTGAGGCGCCTAGCCTCGCACCGACGACCATTGGGTGCAGGGTTGTGAATGGGTTGTAAGAGAATAGATGGCATGCAAGGGGTTAGTAAAGTTCTAATGTTGTTCTGGCTTACTAAGTGAAGGTAGGCTGGATAGGAGTATATATATAAAAGGTTGGATAGCGTTAGCAACGGAAAATTCAAGGATCTTCAAGAGGTATGAGAGAGAGGCTAGGTCGGACAAGAGTAGAGAAGCGCGGGGTCTTATAATGAGAGGGGAGGAGTTCAGGGGGTTATAGGGGAATTTGACCCTAAGGTCTCTGGGCGTGGGGGTGGCATTAGGCTGCAGTTGATATTGGAGTTTGAAAAGGCAGTAGAAGTACGTTAGCCAAATGCTACCGGGGAATGCAACTATGGGGTGGTATATGAGTCTGGAAAAGATAGAATTATGTGGTCAGTCCGAGGGGTTATGGATACTATTAGTTGGCCCTGGGAACTGCGTTTTCTATGAAATATGTATACCAAACAAAGCGGCAGTTCGTAGGGGTACTTAGTTATTGTTTCGAGGTACTTATGACAGATACTGGTAACAAGGTTATCTATACAATCTCTGGTTGGGGTAAGAGGTGTATGACACGAAGCAAATTGGCGTAGTGTGGACTGTGGATACGAAGGAGGCAAGTGGAAGACGTATGACAATTGTGGAAAAGTAAATGGAAAAAGGTGAACACAATGGCGGATAAAGATACTTAACCTAAGGATTGAATACATAGATTTATGGGGCGATGGGTCTTCAGAAAGCTTAGTCTGGCAAGACAAGATGTTAGGGAATGTTAATATTAATACTTAAACTAAGGATTGCATACATCGATGAACGACGACATTATAGTCGTCGTCCTAATAAGGTGATGAAACCTGGTTGATCTGTACTTGGCACAATACGACACATGGACAGTGCCGCTATGTCGTATCAATACTGGTGGCAGTTAATATTATAGACACTTAGTTACTAGAGGAACAATGCAAGGGGGCGACTGAGCACGGGTTACATATATCTATACTCGTCATGGGAAATGATATACGAGGTCTAGGGACAGGCGTGGGTGTTTTAACTTCTAAGATATATAACATCTACTTCTCGGATGTAAGAACATACATAGATATAATTATGGCTGTCTGATGTGTTGGCATTGGCTCAACGTCGGGACAGGGCATGGGTGTTTTAATATGAATGTATATTCCTGTTCATCATCTTTGTAGTTAGGAGTGTAGGACACGAGGGGGTAGTGTACGTGAGGTGTGGAAAAATGGTCAGTTTAGAAGGGGTATCTAGGTGCGGCCTGGAGCTGCTTAGCCCTGCGGGCTTGGGCCTGTCTGAATTGGCTGGCTCGGTCAGGTGGTCCTTTCGTTCTGTGGACCTTTCCTTTGGGTGTTTCTGTGTGGTGTTCGTTCGTGGCTTCTGTGGTGGGCTTCTCGTTCTGGGGCATCTTACTTCCCTCTCCTTCATTATAGGCTCGTCCTCGAGCCTCAAGGGTAAAGTAAAAAGAAGCATAGTCATGGTGGGTCATTTTGAGGGTATTTAGAAGGTTCCACCAAGCAAGAGAGCGACGGTCAGGTTTCTTTTGTAGGTTAATGTATACCTGTAAGAATGTGTCATCTGTGTTGTGACGGGCGGTTGCTCGGGCTTGAGGTGGGCGTTGTAGACGTAAGTGTCCAGTGGGGGTTTTTACTTTAACCTTTCGTATGAATGGTTTGTAGTTTTCCCCGTGGGGGTCGGAGTGAGGTGTGTGGGAAGGAGGGGGTGTGTGTTGTGTGGCTTGGGTCTTTAGTGTCAGAACGGGGTGTTATTTTTGTATAACTGTCTTTAAATCTGATGGGTCTATTGATTATTCTACCTCTGGCGGTCCTGGTGGGAAGGTAGATGTTTGTCGTGGGACTTGAGTCGCTCGACGATGTTTTATATTGAGGGGAAGAACGTTTTACAGGTAAAGGTAAAGTGTTTAACAATGTATAAAACAAATTTAAAAGATAGTCAGAAAAGTGTAGGTTAACAAGAAAAGTAGTATGACTAAGGGAAAAAATATAATATATACAGTATATGGAAAACATGTAAATTTAAGAAAGAACAGATAATTAAGAACACAGGAAAATTAAGAAGAGGTAAAGTGTTTAACAATGTATAAAACAAATTTAAAAGATAGTCAGAAAAGTGTAGGTTAACAAGAAAAGTAGTATGACTAAGGGAACAAAAATATAATATACAGTATATGGAAAACATGTAAATTTAAGAAAGAACAGATAATTAACCTCTGAAGTGCGCATGGGGATAATTGGAAACGTCCCCCTGTGCTGACGTATTTGAGGTGTTTCCGTCACTAAAATATTCATTGTGCCATTAATAGCATTAATACTTATCCATATGCGCCTATTATGGATTAATTATAAAGGTATTAACCTGAAACAACAATAAAACGAGTGAAAACAGCGTTTGGATGGTCAAAATCGGAGATATAGCCCGCGAGTTGTATAATGTATGGGTGAGGCAAGCTGCTTTCCCGCCAATTTCCCCCAAGGCCACTGAGACACAGTCGATCGATACTCTCTCTCTCTTGCACTCGCTTGCCATCAGTGATGACAACACCCTGCTTGCAACTCGCTAATGTTAGCACGAAAATATACCTCAGAATAAGGGAATAACAGGGAAAATAGGTGATAACTGAAGGAGAGGAGGAAAGTGGGGAAGGAGGGGAGGTAGAGGACTGAGATTTTGCATGGCCCAGGGGCCAAAATTTTTTTTTTTTTTTTTTTTTTTTTTTTTTTTTTTTTTTTTTTTTTCGATGTCAAAAGTTGATTTTTTTTTTCACTCACTCATAAGAGTCTCCCCGCAGTCCGCCGGGGGAACTCTTAAGAGTCTCCCCGCAGTTCCCGGGTTAAGAACACAGGAAAATTAAGAAGAGGTAAAGTGTTTAACAATGTATAAAACAAATTTAAAAGATAGTCAGAAAAGTGTAGGTTAACAAGAAAAGTTGTATGACTCAGGGAAGAAAAATATAATATACAGTATATGGTAAACATGTAAATTTATAGAATCATGCCCAATCGCTTAGGAATTGAAAACAATCAAAACAAAAAATTAAGTACAAGAATATCCTCATCATCATCAGGGGGGTTATTTAGGGTCGCCGTTAGTCTGGGTGACGGTCTGGTAATAGGGGTGGTGGTGGTGGCTGTGGCTTTGACCTTGGGGTTTTACTTTCACTTTGGAAGGGCGGGGTGGATATACCGTCAGGTTTGCTATTCGGAATGTGGGTCTGGGTGAGAGCTGGCCCGGGGCCAGTTTTGGAGGGGGGTTTAAATAGTCTCGGTCGGGGGTAGTGATAGGGGGGGTTTATGTCGAGTCGGGGTTGTTGTTGCAGAAGGTTGGTGGTGGGAAGGGGTTGAATTGTGTAGAGAGTTGTGGTCGTGAGTGGGGTTTGGGGAAGGGTGAGTAAGGCTGGAGGTTGAGAGTTTACTATGATTTGGAGGTTTGGGGTGTGGGGATTTGATAGGGAGATGGTGGGGGGGGGGGGTCTGGGCAGGCAGGGTTGTGGTTTGAGAGGGGTTGAATTTGGACTGATTTTATTTTCGGGAGAGACATGGATGGGATTTCGAGGAGTGGTTGAAGTTGAGAGGTTGATTATGTTGTTTGGGGTGAGAGAGAGAGTATTTTGGGGTTTAGCCAAGGTGGAAAAAGTTTTGTGGTTGGATTGGGATGGGAGTGGTATTTTGTCGAGCGGGATCTTTGGGTGGAATTTGGCGGGTGGGGTGATGGTGAAGAGGGGGGTAAGATAGGGGGGAAAGAGGAGGTAGGGGTTATGTACGGGAGTGATTGTTCGTTCTGAATGTGGTCGTGAGAGGTTAGGCTGGCAGGGTGGGAATTGGTGGAGGTTGAAAGTTTGGCTGGGCTCATGATGGTGGGGGACCGACTGGTGAGCAGGTGTTCGGTACGCATGAGGGGGGGAGAATCACTTTGGTGGGGGTCACGCGTGAGGGGGGGATTAACGGCGCGTGTGGGAGGATCAGAGTGGTGGGGTGTGTCGGTGGCAGTGACGGTTTGTTTAGAGGTTATATGGGATTGGTGGGTTTGTCTGTCATGAGGGGGCGAGTCAAGTGTGGGGTTTTGAAGTTTATTAGGGGTGTGAATTGTGGGGGGGTGGAAGGGAGCTACTGACGGAAAACTGTCACAAGGGACATTTTGTTGGTGGGGGAATAGCTGAGCATTTCTGGGGGAAGGGGGGGGACATGGTTGGGTCCCTAGGTCGTCACGCGTGAGGGGAGGATTAACGGCGTGTGTGGGAGGGTCAGGGTGGTCAGAGGTGAGCGAGTTAGAAAACGGGATTTGTTGGGGGGACTGCGGAGGGTTGGTGGGGGAAGAGTTAGGTGTGGAACAGGGGTTATTGGTAGAGGACTGATGTATTGATTTGGGGTTGTTAACAGGACGAATTTGGGGAATTTTCTTGGTGTCAGTCTCGGTCTGGTTAAAGGTTATGTGGGACTGGGGAGGATTAGTGGGGGCAGAGTTAGGCATAGGACATGGGTTATTGAGGGAGGAGTGATGTACTGATTTGGGGTTGTTAACAGGACGAGTTTGGGGAATTTTCTTGGTGGCAGTCTGGGTCTGGTTAGAGGTTATCTGGGACTGGTGAGTTTGTTTGACATGAGAGGGCGAGTCAAGTGTGGGGTTTTGAAGTTTTCTAGGGGTGTGAATTGTGTGGGGGTGGAAGGGAGCTACTGACGGAAAACTGTCACAAGGGGAATTTTGCTGTTTGTGGAATAGCTGAACATTTCTGGGGGCATGGGGAAAACATGTTTTGGTACACAGGTAGGCATAGCTAGAAAACGGGGCTTGTTGGGGGGACTGCGGAGGGTTGGTGGGGGAAGAGTTAGGTGTAGAACAGGGGTTATTGGTAGAGGACTGATGTATTGATTTGGGGTTGTTAACAGGACGAATTTGGGGAATTTTCTTGGTGGCAGTCACGGTCTGGTTAGAGGTTATCTGGGACTGGTGAGTTTGTTTGACATGAGAGGGCGAGTCAAGTGTGGGGTTTTGAAGTTTTCTAGGGGTGTGAATTGTGTGGGGGTGGAAGGGAGCTACTGACGGAAAACTGTCACAAGGGGGATTTTGTTGTTTGTGGAATAGCTGAACATTTTTGGGGGCATGGGGAAAACATGTGTTGGTAGGCCTACATAGGTAGGCATAGCTAGAAAACGGGGCATGCTGGGGGGACTGCGGAGGGTTGGTGGGGGAAGAGTTAGGTGTAGAACAGGGGTTATTGGTAGAGGACTGATGTATTGATTTGGGGTTGTTAACAGGACGAATTTGGGGAATTTTCTTGGTGGCAGTCACGGTCTGGTTAGAGGTTATCTGGGACTGGTGAGTTTGTTTGACATGCATAGAAAAAAGATGGGGTTTATGGGGTAACACAATTGATGGAAGATGATCGTTGGTGGATGGCTGGGCAGGGGAAAATTTAGGGATGGTCAGAGAGGATAGAGGCAAGGAAGAGTGCACTGGGGTTGGACTTTCACCGGAAGTCATTTTGGAAGGGTGCACGGAGTCTTGGATAGGGACTGAAGGGTTGGATAGGGGATTCATCGAACTGAGTAGGCATTCTTCTCTGATGGAGAGCATATGTTCTTCGAATAAGCCATACGGGTCGAGATGGGCGGTGATGTGGGGTGGGAGGATGTTTAATAATGTGGTGAATAAGAGTTCATTTTGTTGCTCGTAATCTTCATAGCTATACGTGGTCCTCACGTATCTGTAGAGTTGTATGAGGGTCACATTTATATCCCCTTCATACTTGATCTCGTCGACTTTTATTATTTTGGGGGCGACGGGGGAACACAAAAGTGGATCTAAGGTCCGGATCACGAGGGATCGAAACTGGTTCCAGGTAGGCTCTGGCGTTACCTGTTTCATAATTTGGCGAAGAAAATCGTTCCAGGTAAGCTTATCAACAATTTGGGAAACGGCTTCTCCCAACTGTATAATGTGCGAAAATGCAACGGCGATTTTGTCGCGGTCACTTTGAAATGCCACATCATACACTGGCTTTATTATGTCTAAGTAAGTGGCGATATCATACGTGTTTACATCATACTTGGGAATGTGTGTGAGTAGCTGCCAATTTTGCGATGTTCCCATGCTTCTACTGTTCCAAACTTGCAGTGTAATGCAACCTTTTATCCGAATCAAGAACCACCGCTGCCGCCAATGTTATACCCTGTTTTTCTACAGGGTTAACTTGGGTAATGTGAGTTCTAAATGACTGGGTATATAAGGCTGCATGCACAATACAAGATATGAGGAATAGAGAACACAAAGAAACACATGGTAACAAGTTACACGATCACGATTATTTATCTACCACTGCAGAATACTCGTGCAAGACAATATAATAGAATCGAACAACACTAGCATAAGTGGATCTGGATGGAGCCTAGTCTCCCACTTCCAACGTTCAGGTATTAATCTTCTGATCACTGGCTTTAATTCAACAGGTTTATATACCGAAGACCATCAATGTTACTTATAGAATCATATTCACTGTTAGATTTATTACTGGTAACTCTGGTGCACAAGCAGTAGTTCACAGACTAGATTAGACACGCGTATTTTAGAGCACGGGAATTCTAGTAACCTCAGGGGGTACTGATCTAAGTTTTATATTCTTGTCTCAGAAATACATAGAACGCAAATCAGTGGGCGAACATTCAGATATCACTAGGGTTTCCTTCTAGGTAATAATATCTGGGTATATGGTTGATTACGAGAGTTAGTATCGCCTGTTAATTAATGAACACTGATACGCTTAGCACTTCCTAATTGAATGATTATATGAATTATACTGGGGCAAAGAGATAGCCACTTCGTAGAAATATTAATTAGTGAATCTCTAAACAGCACTGTAACATGTAGTACTAATAAAGGGAATCTTGGGTAGTATCTGATGGGTCTGGTCCTGGTTATCTTGCGTCCATGATGTTGGGGGCTAACGACTGGTTCCGCGGCCGTCCAGGGGGTCCATATGTGTGAAGTTCTCAAATACGTGGACAGGTCCTTCTATCCAAATCTGCCACGGAGTCTGCCGGCTCTGGAATCTCTCAACTCCGGAACAACACAAGGGCAGAGCTAGAGGTTAACTTCAGGGTAGTGACCACTGGTTGGTGTCTAGCTTTCAACTCATTTGACTGGGGGCGGGAGCTAGGTTTATAGGCTCGGTTCTGGACCCTGTAGACAGTAGGGATCTCGAGTCTTATAGACTTATTTGAGCTCTCAATAGATATGGGGACTAGGTAAGATGGTGATTACTGTTGTGGCACATGGCTATAGGAAGCCTTCATATTTTAATATAACTGAGCCTTAGTAAGAGGTACTATTTTGGCTATACTGGAAGCATTTAGGGGAGAGAGACTGGATCTACTTTGCGAGGAGGATGGGGACAGCTGTGATAGGAGCGTCTCTCTTAGATTGTTCAATCTTCATTCTATGGTATAGCTGAGGTGCTAATTTAGTGATCAGAGTATGCAAGAAAGGTAAATGGTTTATTGGGAGTTAATAGAGGTTAGTAAAGGTGTTAGTCATGCATGGTTAGTTCATTGATAGGAAGAATTCCTGTGCTACCTGGCAATGACTCAGAAGTCAAAACAGGGGCCAGGTATACCTCCGCGGGGGTGGGGGTCTCCCTCCTCGGGTGGGCAAAAAGGGGGAGCTGGGCGCCCTCTCTCTGTGATAGTCGTCCGGCGGCTGTGGCTAGGGGCTTGCCATATCACCAGTGTTTGTAATAACCCTCTGTGTATGAGACAGATGTGGGTGTCCTTAATACCAAAACCGAAGGTGCCTTGGCTAGCTGGTTTTACTCGGCTGGTTGTTAATTGTAGGGTTTGCTGGATGTGGTGGAGACTGGGTTGCTAACTCTGCCACATTTATCTGGAAGTATGGCAAGAGAAGTTAGTTACTGGTGAGGCGGCTAGCCTCGCACCGACGGCCATTAGGTGCAGGGTTGTGAATGGGTTGTAAGAGAATAGATGGCATGCAAGGGGTTAGTAAAGTTATAATGTTGTTCTGGCCTACTAAGTGAAGGTAGGCTGGATAGGAGTATATATATAAAAGGTTGGAGAGCGTTAGCAACGGAAAATTCAAGGATCTTCAAGAGGTATGAGAGAGAGGCTAGGTCGGACAAGAGTAGAGAAGCGCGGGGTCTTATAATGAGAGGGGAGGAGTTCAGGGGGGCTATAGGGGAATTTGACCCTAAGGTCTCTGGGCGTGGGGGTGGCATTAGGCTGCAGTTGATATTGGAGTTTGAAAAGGCAGTGGAAGTACGTTAGCCAAATGCTACCGGGGAATGCAACTATGGGGTGGTATATGAGTCTGGAAAAGATAGAATTATGTGGTCAGTCCGAGGGGTTATGGATACTATTAGTTGGCCCTGGGAACTGCGTTTTCTATGAAATATGTATACCAAACAAAGCGGCAGTTCGTAGGGGTACTTAGTTATTGTTTCGAGGTACTTATGACAGATACTGGTAACAAGGTTATCTATACAATCTCTGGTTGGGGTAAGAGGTGTATGACACGAAGCAAATTGGCGTAGTGTGGACTGTGGATACGAAGGAGGCAAGTGGGGAAGACGTATGACAATTGTGGAAAAGTAAATGGAAAAAGGTGAACACAATGGCGGATAAAGATACTTAACCTAAGGATTGAATACATAGATTTATGGGGCGATGGGTCTTCAGAAAGCTTAGTCTGGCAAGACAAGATGTTAGGGAATGTTAATATTAATACTTAAACTAAGGATTGCATACATCGATGAACGACGACATTATAGTCGTCGTCCTAATAAGGTGATGAAACCTGGTTGATCTGTACTTGGCACAATACGACACATGGACAGTGCCACTATGTCGTATCAATACTGGTGGCAGTTAATATTATAGAGACACTTAGTTACTAGATGAACAATGCAAGGGGGCGACTGAGCACGGGTTACATATATCTATACTCGTCATGGGAAATGATATACGAGGTCTAAGGATAGGCGTGGGTGTTTTAACTTCTAAGATATATAACATCTACTTCTCGGATGTAAGAACATACATAGATATAATTATGGCTGTCTGATGTGTTGGCATTGGCTCAACGTCGGGACAGGGCATGGGTGTTTTTAATATGAATGTATATTCCTGTTCATCATCTTTGAAGTTAGGAGTGTAGGACATGAGGGGGTAGTGTACGTGAGGTGTGGAAAAATTGTCAGTTTAGAAGG
This sequence comes from Paralithodes platypus, assembly GCA_032716605.1. Taxonomy (NCBI): domain Eukaryota; kingdom Metazoa; phylum Arthropoda; class Malacostraca; order Decapoda; family Lithodidae; genus Paralithodes; species Paralithodes platypus. The sequence goes on from CM064502.1 coordinate 1,512,342, forward strand.
GGTATCTAGGTGCGACCTGGAGCTGCTTAGCCCTGCGGGCTTGGGCCTGTCTGAATTGGCTGGCTCGGTCAGGTGGTCCTTTCGTTCTGTGGACCTTTCCTTTGGGTGTTTCTGTGTGGTGTTCGTTCGTGGCTTCTGTGGTGGGCTACTCGTTCTGGGGCATTTTAATCAGTTAAAGCTAGAAGTCTCAATTCATTGGTTTTTGTTTTTTTTTCACTTTTGCTATCATTACTGTTTTTTACTTCTTCCATCCTTCAGGTATTTGTCCTCCTAACATATTGTTAAAGCATTTCTTGTATTAATTCAAGGCATTTATTACTTTTTATCAAACCATAAAAATAAAAAAATAAAAATCCCTTCCACCTTGAGGTACGAGGTCGTACCTCATATGAAGGAAACGGAAGTAAAATGCCACAGGAACGAAAGGACCAGCGTCACAGGCCAGGATAGCTATAAAGATCACCACACCAACTTCGTTGTCTCCCTTTCACATAACTCCACATATGTATACGTCTCTCCAATCACAGCCTTCTCGTATACAACCCACAATACTTTATTCCTTAACATTTGTATGTACCAACTAAGTATGTATTTAATTAAGGTACCAACCATGCATGCAGACTAGAATATTTTCATTGTGTAGGTACGACGACGATCTGAAGACACCTCAGTAAACCCAAGATACATAGACTAACAGGTATGTTCACTCCCGCCTGGTGCGCAGGTCAGTGACGTCAGTAGGTGTTCTCCAGTTGGAAAATGGGGTATTTATACCCAAGACTGATATCCTTAAATCTTGGGGATATGAAAGAAAATGGAGAGTAGAAGGTAAACAAAAATAAACTCATATTCAATAATCCTGTATGCTAACATTTGTATTATTATTATTATTATTATTATTATTATTACTGTGTATTTATGCATGATTTTGCTTTACAAATAGTATCGGTAGTGTATCTTGTAGTCGCTCATACATACACACACATACACCTGTCTTTTGACTGGCAACATCAGACCCCTCTGTGTGAACATGATTTTGCTTTACAAATAGTACCGGTAGTGTATCTTGTAGTCGCTCATACACACACACACACACACACACGCACACACCTATAAATATATATATATCTATTAATCAGGGTTGAACAAAGTACCGAATAATTTTACTCAAGTTCAAGTAAAAGTATGTACTTGAAAGGTTACTCAGCTAAAAGTAAAAGTACCTACATAGAAAGTTACTTAAGTTAAAGTAAAAACAAAAATATCTACTGCCTGAGGGGTTGGGTGAGAGGGAGGCTTAGCAGCGCCATTTATATGTAGCGGTGAACTTTTAACTAGCCAAGGAATGTCACACCTATACCCAGGGGAATGTCCATGGGAAATGGGGGGGGGGGGTTTACCCATAGTCCAACTTTGTTTGCCACACCGCTTTACTATACTGTAGAATTAACCCTTGAGTATCAGCAACGTGTGCTATATTTTATTGTAGCCAAATTTATACGATATTATGAAGCTTAAGACGAATATCATCCATCAATACAATCAGACGATTGGGGACTGGTTTATTTAATAATTCATACATAAGGTGTCTCTTGTATGATGTACGGTTAAAATGCAAACTGCAGACCCATGCAGTCTTGACATTAATAGTTTTTTGGGGTTGCAAAGAGCAATCCACTGTTTTTGCATTTCTTTATTGGGGGGGGAAGCGGTGAAACTGTAGATGGGGGACATTTTTATTGCTATTATTGGAATTGCATCCAGCAATAGCACAATAGGGCATATTGGAAAAAAAGCAAAGTAAGCTATTTGAAAAGTTGTCAGTAAATCTGGAGGCAGCATGGAGATCTAAGTCTAATGGCTGGAGTGGGTTAATCACTGGACCGGGACCCAAGCCTTGACCTGAACTGGCCAGAGGTCGGAACGGGACTGACCGCTCCTCACCTGGTGAACCCTACTGAAAAATCACCTGTGACGTCCGGCGCGCGCGGGACGAATATTTGGGCCAAAGTGAACATACCTTTTAGTCTATGTATCTTGAGTAAACCTATGCCCCTCCCCCTGTTCTGGAGTCCACCACGACTGTCCGGTAATACGAACCTCAGCCGTGTGACTCGCCTAGTCATTCTGGGCAATTATTTGTTTCAATACTCCCCAGGTCTCTCAACTTGAGATATTAATTGTTTCTTTGTTGTTAATCCGTCACTTAAGACACTCGACTCATATCGATTGTTATTAGTACTGGCGATTAATACTATGTTCATGTTTCAGCTTTGTTGCCAGTAATTCACTGAGATTCTTAACCACATTTGTGTAGGATTTATCCTCAACCTATTATGTACCCTATCCCTTGTGTGTTACTATTACTATTGCTTCAGATGAGAAACATCCCGACTACGAATCTATATTCGAGAGTTGGAGATCGAAATTATTATGTTAGACGATTCTATAACTCCTCAAGATAGACGTTACCTGAATTAATATACCATCTACAGGTCTATCTGATTACGTCAGCCCTGTACTTAGTTATGTAACAATTATATGTTCCCAACCTTCCTAATGCAACCTCCATTTCACTAGACAAGATACCTAGGAGTAGTTCCGAGATTTAATGAGGCAATTACTCATTGATTTGGAAACCCCCCCCCCCCAGACCATCCCCAATTTCGTATGCGGGTCTGTGCTTAGGAAATTGTCGTGCCGGACAATATCGTCGTATTAATTTCGCGTGAGTTTGGCTACGGGTCAAACTCGGTACAACCGCCTCAAAATTGTTACCCCATGAAAACCCGTTTTCTATGTATGCCCCCGATCCACAGAAAACTAACCTAACCCTGTGCTTGTACTAATCCATATCTGTTGATTTATATAATTACTAATGTCCAATTTGCATACGATCATCTCCAGAGAAGTGCAGGAAAACTACCTAGTCTCTCTCTCTCTCCATTATGAGATAGATCGATGTCACTCATGCATGTACCCATTCCTAAGAGTAAGAAAAAGTTTTATCCACAATACTCCGCTTAGTGACCGCGTGCCCAGTGGTAAACTTTTATCCACCCTGTCCTTTTTGTCCTCTCTCCGTAGGCCTACCAACCCAACTTCACAAACATTCCCCTCGCATGACGCCCATCAGGATGTTTTTATATTCCATGCCGAGTCAGTTCCGACTCGAACCCCAGTATACAGAGAGTGCAAACCTATTCTGGTATCTCTTTCACGATCCTCTAACCTAAGTAAACCACACTCCCCATCTGAACCGTAGGGGTAGAACGCACGAGGCTATGCCCCCTCCCACCCCCTTGAAAGAGGGTATAGGCCATAAAAATGTCACATCCACTGACCCCAAGCTCAGCTGTTTCGTTTTAGTGCCTAGGATATTATATGAACCAGAAATTGCCCGATCGATATGATCTGACACAGAGGCACTGCCCATGTCGAATCGTATTCCGTGCATTTCAACCAGGGTTCATTCGCTTTATATTAACGACTAATACCGTCATTTTATACCCGCATTTCGTTTTCGTAAGTTAAGTATTTATTTTTCCTTCGTCCTTGTGTTCCTCCTTTTCCGTCTCTTTCCACACCTATTATACATCTAATCAGTCATCCCTTCTAGTCCACAGTCCACACTACTCTGTTTTTCGTATCTCTGTTGTTTTATATAAGATTAATTAACAAATCTAAATACGATCCTCTCAGAGAGCTCTAGGGAAACCACCTAGTTTTTCTCTCCATTTAAGAAGATAAACGTATATTACCCCATGCTCCGGGATTCGTTCTAGCACATAAGTAGTTATACAATTGAACTTGAGTTATTCAACCAGGTTCTATACTTTTATATTAACGACGGCAAAATACCGTCCAATTCATGCATGTCACTTTTTCCTAAGTTAACTCTCATTAATCCACCAATACTTTGTGTAGTAACCAGCATGCTCAGGTAGCCTTTTATCCACCCTGTCGTTTTCCATACCAACCCTAACTTAATAACTCCCTCTAAAAAGGATGCCATCAGGATGTTAAATTGTGCCGAGCAAGTCATTTTCTCAAGCTTTCGTAAGCAGAGAGTACAAACCTATTTGGTACCTCCTTTAACTATCCCCTAATATAACTAACCACCCCTACAACCTGGGGCAGTGAATTAATGCGCGCGAGGCTAACCCCCCCTTTCCTCCCCTCAAAGAGGCCCAGCATCTCCCCCTCGCGTAGGACTACTGACATCCTTATGCCCGCCAAATTCTTGCTAGAAACTCCGGGTAATTACAACCCATACCAACCTGCAAGCTTTCGATTCCAGCCTAAATCCTATTCCTATCCCGTTCCTATCTAACCCCCAAGTCCCCCTTAAACCATCTTAGACTCCTAATAGCATTTCAGCTAACTCAGAGGAGGGTCCTAGGGATAATATTAACGTAGGCTGCCTTACCGCTTGAGTCCAAAGGCGCGGGATAAACTAGTTTTTTGTTTCCCTAACATCCTACCCTCAACTCCTATTAATAATTTGTCTTAGAGTAAATGTCAGAAAAAGGTAATTCCTATTGCGGCCTACATGCTAACTTTATAATAGACCTTTAATGCTACCCTCTTCAACCAAGGGATTAAATTAACTTGTATTCCCCTCCGACATCCAAAAGTTAGACAAAGGAACCCCCTCCCCATATATTAGAGTTCCGCGCCAAAAACACCAGTTCGAGAGGATATAAGCCATGTAATGAAAGCGACGCGCTCGTAGATATATTACCCAGCTCCACCCTCAGGAGATACAGTGATTTTGCGGTGTTCGCGATCTAAGTGACTCTGTGGGGGAATGAATCAATCCTTGACAAATATATTGTTGCAACTGAGAAACCAGGGGCAAGATTATATCTTTCAACAACCGATTCATAAATTCTTTTTGATTGTCTCATAGGCGTATTGTCAGCCGGCTCGCCACTACTTTGGGCTTAAGAGCAATCATAACTCATAACCGGTCCCAGGTAGAAAGATCTGGTTATGTTAGAAGGGATTACGCGAGTTTAGGAGAAGACTCGACGAGAAGATTCCTGGGCAAACAATTGTCTGTTTGACCGAAAGGCGAAAAGCCGTTTGCACGTCTGAACCTTCCTCATAAGGCCAGAATTAGTAAGAAAAGTCGTTCTCCCGATTGTCTTACGTTATTTCGATCCACTGTTTCTCTGGCTGAGCTGATGACAGAGGCATTTAAGGCTTTCAGTAGGAGTCCCATAACGACGTGTCATCAACGGCTAGACAAATTAGCCCAACTGTACACTTCTCTACACTCCCGGACAACTTGAACGGCCAAAGAGTCGCTGTTAGCCCCCAACACACCAACTCAAGATAACGAGATACCTAGCCTTGTGATTTAAGTAATCCACGTATCGTTGAGTAATGTGATCAGAAGAATCATTCCTGAACGTTGGAAGTGGGAAGCGAAAGAACTCTTATTCAAATCCGCGAGCAGTGCTAAGAGACTATACAAAGGCCCCTACCTTAACCGAGTGCTCCAACATCTATTGTTCATGCGAATCCTATTGCGTACTCTATACCCGAGTGTTTTAGCAGTTTAAATAAAGCTGTATTACAAACCATTTATCCACGATTATTTTTGTCCTCTGTTGATTTCCTTTATGTACTTTGCAATATATCCAATAGCCCAGTCTTGCAGAACTCACCTATACCAAGTTAAACCTGTATAAAATCAGGGCATAACACCCTATATCTCCCTTATAATACATTTGCGAAGGGAAGGACATATATAGGACTGAAGACTATTATATAACATACCTATAGGCTACACAAACTTCGATGGGGCTTGTAACTGTCACACCGTAAAATCTTACCCATTTGGTTATATAGCCATCAACATTTGGGGAAGTGCAACAGTGTTCCATGGTTTGTAGGTAAGTTTGGGTAGATTTTGGTACACTTGGGTAGTTTTTGCGGCCGGTCGATCTACTAAAAACATTGCCTAGCTCCAGATTTGTCGTACCGACTCGTGCCACTCTTTCATCGCGTCTCGAATAATATGCTAATACAGTATGAAGTGGTTTTTAATCTAGTGCAGTGACCATCAACCCTTCAAGATCAATCGACAATCTAGGCTAGTGGGTATTATTGTCTTTTAAGTCCGGGTTTTAAGCTGTCGGGTAACTCGGGTTTTATCGACGATAGGCTAGGCCTAATCCTAGGCCTAATAGGCTAGGCTAGATTAGAGACATTATTTGTGACTAGGCTATCCTACCTGCTAATTATCCAATAGGCCTAGGCCTATAGCCTATTTCGGAAAAATGTTATTTTAATACCACGAATTGGAAAAACTAAATAAGATGGTCACCAATTTTCCTATGGATTTTTTTATTTTTCCCTGTTAGTTTTCATCAATATATAGTGTTTGGAAATAATTGCAACCCTCGGCGAAACCGTTTTCCCCATTATACAACGATCTTAAGACACGCCGCCCGATAGTGGGGAGGGCTATGAAGTACAGGGAAAATGAGGGGTTAAATGCGTAAAACGGCGATTAAAACGTATTTAGCAAAACTTGGCTCGGGTTTTAAGGTATTTCTAAGGCCTAAAACCCAATATTTCGAAAACCCGAGCCAAGTTTTGGCCAAAGCTGGCTCGGATTTTGAGAGTTTGTAGACAACAAAATGACAGTAACTTCATTTAGAAATTTGGCTCAGGTTCCCGAAATTGCAAAGGCATAAAACCCGAATTTTGGAAAACCCGAGCCAAGTTTTGGCAAAACTTGGCTCGGATTTTGCGAATTTTAAGAGTAAACAAATTACAGTAACCTAATTTAGAATTTTGGCTCGTTTCCCTAAATTGCAAACCCCAAAAAGCATAATTTTGGAAAACCCGAGCCAATTTTTGGCAAAACTTTGATCGTATTTTGAGAATCGAAAAAGACTAACTACATGTCGGAAATCGGCTCATGATTTCCCTAATTGCAAAGCCATATAACCAGATTTATCGAAAACGTAGCACTTATTTAAATCATAAATATCCAGTAACATAGACCTAGTACATTGGATACAAGCCTAATCCACACCTAACGCCTACAATGTGTCCGTAGTAGGCTACCTAGTAAGCCTACGTGGGAGAGAATGTGATGAGAGTTGTGACGGAGGAGGAGAACGGGGTGGAGGTGTCACAGGGAGAGACAGGAGACAAAGAGGCAGACCCAGTAGTGCTAACAGGGGAGTAGGGTACGGACTGGAGGAGCGGGATGGTGTAATTGCTGGAGGAATGGTAGATGGATTAAGGATTATGTTTAGTAATGTGGATGTGTTTACTCAGGACAAGAAAAGAGAACTGATATGTAGGTTGCAGGATGAAGAGGAAAAACCTGATATCATAGCCCTACAGGAAGTACACTTACACTTACACTTAGTTACACTTAGTTGTATTCCGTCCGTTAGTGACACAGTTGTTGTTGTTGTTGTTACTATTAAAGGGCCTTCGGGTGGATGCCACCTGCTTGGCCCTAGAAGACTAACCGTCAGTGGGACCCTATACTATATCGGCAACATGAGTCGCCAAGAGGAAGACACATAAGGCACGAGAGAGCTGAGAACACACATCCGCATCCCGGACACCGTGGCCTAACAAGAGCCCTAAGCTGAACCCCCGAGACGACAAACGGCAAACCGAGTCCCTAAGTTTGACCCTGTGACTATAGAACCGCGGACACACCTCCACCAGATGCTCAGGGGTTTCGGGCTGTCCACACCAGCGACAGTCCGGGCACCGTACCAGTGACACAGTTGAGCTGGGGCTCCACTGCGACCAGGCAGCTCCCTTTCTTCCACTCTCCATTCCAGAAGTCGGTTGGAGTTGGTGCTGGGGTATCCTGGTGTTGGTGGCCGGTCCGGTATTTTGGCCAGCCACATGTCCAAGTGTTTCTTGAAGGTGTCTGGAGACACCCCGGTCATGTTCCTGAGAGGGGCTGGTATACAGTTGAACAGTCTGGTTCCATTGTATGTAAAGCTGTGATGGATCAGGGATTTGATTTTTTGTGTTGATCCCGGCGTAGTCCTCACATAGCACAGCCTCCCTCGCCTTTGGTGCTGAGTCTCTTGGATGTTTGGATTTGGTACCTTTTTTTCCAAAATCTTCCAGACGTAGATGATGATGTATCTCTCCCTACGTCTTTGAAGTGAGTACAGCTGCAGCTCCTTAAGTCTCTCCCAGTAGTTAAAGTGTTGAAACCCATGGATTTTACTGGTGAATGTCCTCTGGGTGGCTTCAATTTCTGTTATTTCTCCTACTTTTTGGGGAGACCAGAGCTGGGAGCAGTACTCCAGTCGTGGTAGGACCAGTGACTTCCACAGTGTTAGCATACACCTCTCATTTCTTGTGTGGAAGGTTCTCAGGATCCAGCCTGCTATTTGTTTTGCTGTTGTTGTGGCTTTGGTAATATGCTGGGAAAAAGTGGCGTCACTGCTCATATTTACTCCCAAGTCCTTCACTGTGTCCTTGGCGGTAATTTCTTGCTGTCCACTTTTGTAGTTGGTGTCGTTTTGTAGTGCTCTCTTGTTCCCGTACCTTAGAAGCTCGAACTTGTCTCCGTTTAGGGCCATGTTGTTTTCTTCTGCCCACTTCAGGATTTTGTCCAAGTCTTGTTGTAGTAGCTGAGCATCATGTTGTGAGGTGATTTTCTTCATGAGTCTGGTGTCGTCTGCAAACGATGTGGCTGTTGAGTGTTCCAGGTCCCTGTCGATGTCTCCTATCATGATGAGGAATAGGAGAGGTCCCAGTACTGATCCTTGTGGTACTCCGCTGATGACCCCACCTGCATCTGATAGGCTTCCTTGAACCGTGACTCTTTGTTTTCTGTTGGTGATGAAGCTGTGGAGCCATCTTCCAAGGTCTCCCCCTATTCCCAGTGATTTGAGTTTATGTAGAAGGATCCCATGGTCCACCTTGTCAAAAGCTTTGGCGAAATCTAGATATATGACGTCTACATTTTCTCCGTCTTGAATATCCTGTAGGATTTTGTCGTAGTGTGATAGTAGTTGTGAGAGGCAGGAGCGGCCTTTTCTAAAGCCATGTTGCCCCTCGTTGAACGCCTCATTATCTTCCAGGAAGCTGACCATCTTAGCTCTTATTGTTCTTTCTATGATTTTAATAAGATGTGACGTCAGCACCACTGGTCTGTAATTTTTGGCTATGCCTTTACTACCCCCTTTGTGTATTGGTGTGACATTACCTTCTTTTAGGGATTGTGGTACATATCCAGTTTGGAGGGACTTGCTCCACAGCAGTTTTAGAGGCAGGGCTAGCTGATGTTTGCAGTTTTTTAGCAGTTGGGCATGAAAGCCGTCTGGTCCTGCCGCAGAGTTTGGTCCAATCTTGTCGATGGCTGCTATTATGTCCTCTGTTGATACTGTTACCGAGGAGAGTTGATGTGGTGTCTCTGGAGCGTTGCCAAAGAAAGTCGTTGCATTCTCGATTTTCTTGTCTTCATTTGGCGGGCTGAAGACACTTTCATACTGCTGTTTGAGTATCTTGGCCATTTCGGTTGGGTCACTCTCAAGTTCGCCCGTAGGTTTTGCAAGTGGTCCTATTGTTGTGGTGTTCCTGAGTCTCCTTTTTGCGTATGCATAGAAGAATTTGCTATTTACTCGTATGTTTGCAACTGCTTGTAGTTCTTCGCGTGTTCTTTGTTCTTGGTGTGACTGGATGAGTTTACGTTCAACTTCATCGAGCTCTTCTTGTAGTTTGGTGATATTGTGCGCATAGCTGGTCTTCCTTTGCTTGGCTCTCAAGTACGTCCTTTTCTTCATTAGTATTTTTCTATCTCTGGGAATCTGCTTGATCTGCTTCCTGCTTGATTTGGGTGGTATGGTGTTTTTACAGGTCTCCAGGCATTGTTTCTGGAGGATACTGAGAGTTTCGTCGACGTTTTTATCTTCGAATAGTGCCCTCCAATCAGTTCCTGCCAGTTCTGCTCTCAGTCTGTCCCAGTCTATATCTTTGCTGTAGAAGTTGAGATCTTTCAGAGAGGTGCAGGGTATTTGGCTTGATTCCTGTTGACATCTTCTTGGTGGTGTGGCGGCTGGTGTGGGGGTTCTTACTTTGATGAGGCTGTGGTCGGACATTATAGTTTTTACAGTTTCGTACGAGTGTACCAGGTCGAAGTTGTTGCCAAATAGTAGGTCCAGTGTGTTGTTGCCTCTTGTAGGTTCCTCGATGTATTGCTTCATGTATGCAGTGTCCATGATAGTCATTAGCTCCTTGGCTTGCTGTTTTTCATCCCTGGTTCCTCCATCTATTTTCATGGTTGCCCAATTGCTGATGGGCAGGTTGAAATCTCCTGTGATGATGACATCTGTAGCGGGAGTTGGAAGATTTTGTAGGAGTGATTGTATTTTCTCTGTGACCTCCTTGAAAATTTCCCCTGTGGTGTTTGGAGGTCGATACAAAATTATGATGAGCATGTCGGTTTGTCTTATGTGTACTGCTAGTAGCTCTGTTGTGCCGTTTGAGAATGCAACTAAAGTTTCGGTATTTGCAGCCATATCCTCCCTTAGGTAGAGTGCTACTCCTCCGTGGCTTCTGTCCTCTCTGTTGGCTCTGAATAGAGTGAAATTATGGATATTGATCTCTGCATCCAAAATGTTTTCGTTCAGGTGTGTTTCTGTGAGGGCTAGAAAAATTGAGTTGTCTTCCTCTGCAATTTCTTCCAACATAGGGACTTTACATTGATTGTTTCGTGGGTAAAGTCCTCTGATGTTGCCCACAAAAAAGCTAGTTAGTGGTAGTTGCACCTTCCTCTGTGGTTCATGTCTGGCCCCTCGGTTTGGGCTAGGAATCTCTCCATTATCACTTGAGACCGTTTTTCCACTTCCAGAAGACGTCCCATTACTACCTCTAAAAAAGCACCTTGGTCGGGCATAGCCGTGTGTACCGCTGCTGGTCTGACCTTGTGAGTTTGCTGGATGGTTGGCCAGCTTCTGAGGGCATTGCGTTGGCTTTCTATTTTTTCCTCATGTGTTGGTGTGTAAGCAAATTCCCTTTGAATGTGTCCTGTAGCGTGTTCCCTTGGTTTGTTGACGTTGTTTCTGGGCGTCAGTATTTTGGTTCCCTTGATGTGTGGAAGATTGCAGTCTCTCATAGTACATGCCCTTTTGTTGAGTGAGATTCTGCATACATATGGGTGGTAGTCGATGCACTTCCATCCACGCTTGCAACCGATTCTTTCATCCCGCCCGTGCTTCATGAATTTTGCACATATTTTTGGGTGGTCTTGTTTGCATCCCATGCCCACTACTCCATATCGGCATTCATTTCTTAGGTAGAAATTGCATACTTCTATTCTTTTCCTCCTAATATCGGTGCCCCTGTATTCAGCTCTGGGCCTAGGTCTCCATGAATTTGTATTTACAGCACTAACCTCACCTGTTCTACTGTATGTAGGAGCATTATGGCTGCATCCGTTGCATGTGGGGTGTGTGCTCGTTGGGGTCCCCGACCTCACCTGTCTTGCTGCATTTTGAGGGGGCTCTGCCGTGTCTGCTAGTGTTGCGGGATGGGGGCTATGGGCATCTGGCATTGTGATGCTAATATTTCCTGGTGTGTTCCCCAGACCTAGATCTAGGCCTATAGCCACGTTTGTTGTGTTACTGGTATGGGGGTTGTCACCGTCACTCTTGCCTAAGGCTACTTCTGGGCTTATGGGTAGGCCTTGGCCTAGGTCAGTGTCCCCAGTTAATTCCTTGGTTGTTGGAGTATTGTCAGCTGGCGTGTTGGTGACAGCTTTGTTGCTCTGGAGATGAACATGGATTTTTCTTACCTTACTTATCGCTCCAGAATTGGTTATTCGTTCCTTGTGTTGGAGAACGGCTGCTTCTGCCTCGGCCACCCACTCACCTTTTGTGTCCAACTTTGTTAGGCAGCATGTTTTGCACATGAATTTCCTTGCCGTTTTTGCATAGTTGAGAATTTGATAGGCAGGTAGTTCTGTACAGAAATAGTGCAGCCAATCCTGGCAGTAGTCGCATTGGATTGCATTTTTTTCACCTGCGAACTTGATTCCGCAGTCGGGGCACTCTGGGTCGGATTTGTTTTGATCCCCGTCCATTGTTGGCGTCATGTTCTTAGTCACTGTTTTTTTTTCTCTTATTTTCACTTCAATCCTTCTGTTTCGGACTTTGTTTCTTGTATGTGTGCACTCACTAAGTGTTTATGTAGGTTATTCTGTCTTTGGTAATCCCCGATTGCACTTTCTTTACGAGAAACACTTGATAATGTATGGAGCTACAGTGTGACGTGGCCTTGGCGGCATATCATAAGGTAAGACCAAAGTAAGACCAAAAAATGTTAGAATTGAGAGGGAACTGGTGGAATATAGTTTGGAGGGTTTTGAGTTATATGAGAGAAATGCTATTAGAGCAGAGGTTGGAAGAGGACTGTTTATTTATGTAAGAAAAGAGCTCAAGGTTAATGAGGTGGATATGAGACAGCAGTATTGTGAGTATTTGTGTATTGAAGTAAAATGTGTAAGAGGATCAATTCTAATTGCCTCTATATATAGAAGCCCAAATAATAGCAGGGGAGAGGATGATAACCTACTGAAAGCAATGGAGGAGATAGATAATAGAGAGAACAAATATAAAATTTTGATTGGAGATTTCAATTTGCCAAGGATCAACTGGGCAAATTGTACTACTCCAGCGGGACAGGGTAGCATGGAAAATAAGTTTATAGAGAAAGTGAGAGATTGTTTTTTAACGCAACATATTGTAGAGATGACAAGATATAGAGATGGGACGCAGGGGAGTGTACTTGATTTGATTTTTAGCAATGAAGAGGATATAGTGGAACATGTTAATGTGGATAGCCCTATAGGTCGTAGTGACCATGCCTGTATAAGCTTTAGTTGTAACATTAAATCGGAGAGGGATAATAAAAGCAATAGAAAAATATACATGTATGATAGAGCAGATTATGAGCTGCTGAGACGGTGTTTGGACATTGACTGGGGGGAATATTTGAACGGTGAAGACGCTGAAGGAATGTGGAGGAAAATTAGAGTCAAACTGGAGAATGCTGTATCCAAAAGTGTACCAGTAAGGGAATATAAGGATAAAACAAAATTGAGGAAAAGAACTAACCCAGAATTGCCAATGAAAAGAAAGCTTTGGATATTGATTAGAAGAAAGAAACGATTGTGGGAAAGATTAAAATTGTTAAAAAAGAACAGGGGGTCTAGTATAGAGGCTAAGGAAGTGGATCTGGAACGTAGACAAATAAACAATAAAATAAGGTGGGAAACAAGGAGGGGGGTGAAGGAGAGGGAGAGAGAGATAGCTAGAAATGTGAAGGATAATCCAAAAATATTCTGGAAGTACATTCAGGAAAAATTCACAAGAAGAGTAGGGATCCCAGAGCTGGTGGGGGGGTTGAATGATGGGAGTAGAGCGGAGACTGATAAGGAGAAAGCAGAGGTGCTGGGGAAATACTTTGGGGGGGTACTAACAGTGGAGTCGGAGGATGCAGTGCCTACTATTCCCATCAAACAGGCACCGGCACTAGAACTAGTAGAGTTTTCCCATGCTAGAATAAGAAGGGCTATAGAAAAAATGAACAGAAGTAAGTCACCGGGACCGGATGGGATACACCCAAGAATCATAAAGGAAGGAGGGGAGATGTTAGTAGAGCCATTGAAAATGTTATTTGAGGTATCGTTTAATACAGGACAAATCCCGATGGACTGGAGAGAGGCGAACATAACAGCTATATTTAAGAAGGGAAAGAGAAATGACCCAGGGAATTATAGACCAGTTAGTTTGACAAGTGTTGTGTGTAAACTAATGGAAACGGTAATTAGAGAAGGAATAATGGATCATATGAAGTCAAACCAACTTTTCAGTGGGAGACAGTTCGGATTCTTGCCGGGGAGGTCGACGGTACTACAGCTAATTAAGGTGGTAGATGATTGGATGCAAATTCTAGAAGATGGTGATGTAATAGACGTGGTATATTGCGATTTTATGAAGGCCTTCGATAAGGTCCCACATAAAAGGTTAATAGAGAAAGTTAGAAGCTATAATATAGGGGAGAAATGTGTGAAATGGATAGAAGCCTTCCTGAAAGATCGGAGACAGAGGGTATTGGTGAATGGAATAGGCTCGGGGTGGAGGGAAATTACAAGTGGGGTACCTCAGGGATCTGTGTTGGGACCACTGCTGTTCGTTATATTTATCAACGACTTGCCTGAAGTTATAACTAATGGAAGTGAGGTATACCTGTATGCGGATGACACTAAACTGTATAGAAGAGTGAGGAGTAAGGAAGATATGGGTTTGCTTCAAGGAGATGTGGAGGGCATGAAGGGATGGTCTGAGCATTGGTTAATGCCTTTTCATCCAAAAAAATGCAAGTACATGCGGATTGGGACCAGCAAGATAGACAAGGTAGGATACAGTATGTATGAAGCGATGGAGGAAGTGAGTGCAGAAAAGGATATAGGAGTGGTGATAGATAATAAGTTAAATTTCTCAGAACATTTAGCGGAAAAGATAAACAAAGCCAATAGAATTGTAGGGCTGATAAGGAGGACATTTGTGTCACTTGACGAAGAAATCTTCAGGAATCTATATACAGCGCTGGTTAGGCCACACCTGGAATATGCAAACCAGGTGTGGGCTCCATATATGGTAAAGGATATAGAAGCAGTGGAGAAAGTGCAGAGAAGAGCTAGCAAGCTGGTACCAACGTTGAAGAACGCGGGCTATGAGCAGAGGTTGAGGACACTGGGACTTCCGACACTGGCATATAGGAGAAAGAGAGGGGATATGATAGAGACTTTTAAGATAGTGTCAGGAAAGTACGATGAGGATGTGTGTGAAGGTATCTTCTTGATGCGGGAGGGAACAAGAACGAGAGGACACTCTAAGAAAATTTACAAAGAAAGAAATAGGCTTGAGAAGGCGAAGAACTCATTTTGTGATAGAGTGGTAAATGAGTGGAACGCACTGCCCCAGTATGTAGTCGATTCCGAATCAATAAGGGAGTTTGAAAGTAATCTTGATAAAGCATGGGGAAGACAAGATTTGAAGTTTGATTATAAAACAAAAATACAGAATAGTCAAAATGTTGCGTCTGCTACCGCCGCCGCCAACACCGTGAACGACCGCAGCAGTGCAAGTACTGGTACTGAGCTGGATACACAGGCATAGTTTGCCTTTTTCCAGAGGATCTACTGTAAGAAACTGTAAGAAACTGTAAGATACAACATGGCGGTTGGGCCGGCGCCCATTTAGTAGCCTACCGGTATTCGGCCGTATCTGTAAATACGAATGCGAGGAACTTCGAGCGAATTCCTGATCGAGCGGATGCACAATCCAATCTAATTAACCTAACCTAACTTAACCTAACCTAACTTAACCTAACCTAACCTAACCTAACCTAACCTAACCTAACCTAACCTAACCTAAACTAACTTAAACTAACTTAAACTAACTTAAACTAACCTAACCTAACCTAACCTAACCTAACCTAACCTAACCTAACCTAACCTAACCTAACCTAAATGCGCCTCCGCTCGAATATGAATTCGCTCGAAGTGTCCAGATACCGTAAATACTACCGCAACTACGAATCTTGTTTCTGAGACCTAGTATATTAACCTAACCAAACAACCCAACCTATCGACAGAGATGGGCAGGTGGAGTGGACTAAAAAGCTGGTGGACAGACCTCGGGAGTCGGGAGACAGGTGAAAATGGCGTATGTACGAATCGGTGCCGTCTATAGGAAGGTATTGACAACAATGTTTCAACAAAATTCCATTTTAGTACCATATATTTTTATTAGGTTTTGCCGAGGCTTAAAACACATTTTCATATTATGTTTAGAGCATATAAAATCCATATGTGTGTTCAAATATTGCAAAATAATTGGTGACCAACTTATTTAGTTATACTCACAAATTTTCCGAGTGTTTTTTATAAACAAAATTGGTCATTTGCATCAATATATAGTGTTTGTAATTAATTAGAAATCTCGGGAAAACCTATTTTCCCCATTAGGCCTATCGATCGATGTTGAGACACGCTCGCTCCCCGATAGTGATTTGAAAAGACATTAGCCTAACCTAACAACCTTACCTAACATAACCTAGTATTATGAGTGGGGGCTGCCGCCCCCACACCCCCGCTGGTTGAGTACTAATCCCTTAATAAAAAAAAATAAAAAATTGGCTGTCGATTATCCTTTAGGCTACGAAGGTGAAAGAAAAGTCGATGAAGTCTATGGTGTTGTTGTTGTTGTTCCCCAAGCTGCCTGGCCGAACAGCCCCAAGGCCCCGAGCAATTCCAAGGCCATAACCGAGCGCCCCCACAGAACCCTCCCTGCCGACCACAATAAAGCCTGGGTGACCGAAGCCACTCCATGGCGGGGAGCTGAGGAGGGTGCAGAAATGCCCGGGAAACCAAAGCCCCACCCAGGGCCCTGTGCCCCTCAGCAATTATGAAGAGAAAGTTGAGGGGCAAGGGAAAAATGTGACGCTTTGGCTTCAAATGTCTATGGTGTCAGAAGTCTATGGTGTTTACTCTGCAATCTTCAGCTTGATTGTACATTGATAACGGGAAAGTACCGTATTGACAACCCTGTTACGAATATTAAATTTTAGTACCATACTTTTATATTAGGTTTTTCCGAGGGTTTAACACATTTTCATATGATCTTTAGAGCTATCGATGACTGAAAGTACCGTATTGACAACCTTGTTACGAAAAAGAAATTTTAGTACCATACTTTTTTTATTAGGTTTTGCCGAGGGTTAAAACAAATTTTCTTATGATCTTTAGAGCATATAGATTCAATATTTATCTTCAAATATATCAACAAAATTTGTGGTATTAAAATAACATTAAACCCCTATTTCATTCATGCCGGAGACGGACATTTACGAGACGACCACACATTTTTTTGGATAGCCTAATATCAGAAGCCATGGACATAGCCTAGGCCTATAGCCTATCTCAAACTCAAAGAAGCATGGGACAATATAGGGTCAATATTTGGTAGCATTCAAGGAGACTACTGCAGGACTCTTCTTCTTCTTACCTCTGACCGGGTATAGGCTATCCTAGTGTTTACTAGCCTATACCCCTTTGAAAGGACAATAGCCTAACCTAACAACCTTACCTAACCTATCCTAGTATAGGTGGGGGCTGCCGCCCCCACACCCTCGCTTTGACTAGATTTTTGGTGTATTTGTCTGTGAAGTGGGTATTTTTCAATTTGTTGATAACGAAAATCCTCCATGCGGACTATATAGAGAAAAATATGGCGAATCTATTGGTGCCTATTTTCCCTAATAAATTGTTTCTCATAACGTCGCACTAGTGTCCTGGAATATTATCCAATATTTACGAGCCGCATCACAGCTGGGATCCCATTTCGGTCAATATTTACGAGCCACTGCACCGCACCACAGCTGGCATCTCATTTCTAATGGTTAAATGGTAGTTTTGGGTTCCTATCATTTTATATTTCATTGCTAGGCCTAGGCCTAGGCTATATCATTTTTATCCACCGGAAAATATTTGTTTTTCTTGGCTTTAGTCCTAGGCTATTTATTTTTTGCATTAACCTAACCAAAAAAACGGTATAATCCTGTGTAGCGGGATGACATGTAGGCTACATATAGGCTATCTCATTAATTTGGTAATGTTACAATATATTTTTACATTTTACATTCATAAATAGTCCACTAATAGGCCTATACATGTACTAGGTTAGGTTAGGTTAGGTTTTGGTTAGGTTTTGGTTAGGTTAGGTTAAAGATATGATAATTATCGCGAAATTTCAACAAAATTTGTGGTATTAAAATAACATTAAACCCCTATTTCATTCATGCCGGAGATGGACATTTACGAGACGACCACACATTTTTTTGGATAGCCTAATTTCAGAAGCCATGGACATAGCCTAGGCCTATAGCCTATCTCAAACTCAAAGAAGCATGGGACAATATAGGGTCAATATTTGGTAGCATTCAAGGAGACTACTGCAGGACTCTTCTTCTTCTTACCTCTGACCGGGTATAGGCTATCCTAGTGTTTACTAGCCTATACCCCTTTGAAAGGACATTAGCCTAACCTAACAACCTTACCTAACCTATCCTAGTAATATAGGTGGGGGCTGCCGCCCCCACACCCCCGCTTTGACTTAGAATTTTGGTGTATTTGTCTGTGAAGTGGGTATTTTTCAATTTGTTGATAACGAAAATCCTCCATGCGGACTATATAGAGAAAAATATGGCGAATCTATTGGTGCCTATTTTCCCTAATAAATTGTTTCTCATAACGTCGCACTAGTGTCCTGGAATATTATCCAATATTTACGAGCCGCATCACAGCTGGGATCCCATTTCGGTCAATATTTACGAGCCACTGCACCGCACCACAGCTGGCATCTCATTTCTAATGGTTAAATGGTAGTTTTGGGTTCCTATCATTTTATATTTCATTGCTAGGCCTAGGCCTAGGCTATATCATTTTTATCCACCGGAAAATATTTGTTTTTCTTGGCTTTAGTCCTAGGCTATTTATTTTTTGCATTAACCTAACCAAAAAAACGGTATAATCCTGTGTAGCGGGATGACATGTAGGCTACATATAGGCTATCTCATTAATTTGGTAATGTTACAATATATTTTTACATTTTACATTCATAAATAGTCCACTAATAGGCCTATACTAGGTTAGGTTAGGTTAGGTTAAAGATATGATAATTATCGCGAATAGACTCGCAGTGTTATTATAGGGCCTACATAATTTATTAGGGAAAGTGAAGCTCTATGGAATCCTTATAATATACTCACATAGATTCTGTTGTGGTAGAATAGTTTTGATAAGTTTTGTAACTCGATTTTGTCGATATAAATAGTCCCGCGCGTAAACAAACTCAGTCCCGCAATCTTGAGAGGTCTGCTACGGACGTGTTCAATGTTTACAAAAAGTGTTCGGAATGGAGTACACTCGCTACGGTAAAGTGTTATGTTCTACAAAGATGTTACTGTATGTCTAATATATGAACCCACAATAGCTGGCATGCAAGGGCTAGTGTTGTATCCCACGTACTGGGTCTAGGGTTAGGTTAGATTAGGTTGTTTGGTTAGGTTAATATACTAGGTCTCGGAAACAAGATTCGTAGTTGCGGTAGTATTTACATCAAAACTATAGTTAGCCTAACTATCGAAACTATTCTCGGATTTTTTTTTATTTTAATACCACAAACTTTCCGAGTGTTTTTTATAAACAAAATTGTACATTTGCATCAATATACAGTATAGTGTTTGTAATTAATTAGAAATCTCGGGAAAACCTATTTCCCCCATTAGGCCTATCGATCTATGTTGAGACACGCCCCAGATAGTGAATTGAAAAGACATTAGCCTAACCTAACAACCTTACCTAACCTAACCTAGTATTATGGGTGGGGGCTGCTGCCCCCACACCCCCGCTGGTTGAGTACTAATCCCTTAGTAAATAAAAAAAAAAAAATTGGCTGTCGATTATACGACCGTGAAACAAAGTCGATGAAGTCTGCAATGTTCAGCTTTGATTGTACATTGATAACGGGAAAGTACCATATTGACAACCTTGTTACGAAAATTAAATTTTAGTAGCATACTTTTATATTAGGTTTTTCCGAGGGTTTAACACATTTTCATATGAACTTTAGAGCTGCCGATAACTGGAAGTACCGTATTGACAACCTTGTTACGAAAAATAAATGTTAGTACTGTACCATACTTTTTTATTAGGTTTTGCCGAGGGTTAAAACAAATTTTCTTATGATCTTTAGAGCATATAGATTCAATATTTATCTTCAAATATATCAACAATATTTGTGGTATTAAAATAACATTGAACCCTATTCTCCCACAGTGGAATCTATGTGAGTATATTATAAGGATTCCATAGAGCTTCACTTTCCCTAATAAATTATGTATAATAATGCTGCGAGTCTTTTCAAAAAAATTACCAAAGATATTGTTCAATGTTTCTTAGTAAATAGGAATCTCATAAACAGTTCCTCCCACTACACAGGTGACAGGATCTTACCAAAAAACCTAACCTAACCTAACCTAAATGTATTTGGGGGCTATTAGGTTAGGTTAGGCCTAGGCCTAGTGCTAAAAAAAAAAAAAAAAAAAAAAAAAAAAAAAAATAGGCCTAGGCCTATTTTCTGGTGGATACAAATTATAGGCCTATAGCAATGAAGCATAAAATGATAGGAACCCAAAACTACCATTAGAAATGAGATCCCAGCTGTGGTACGGCTCGTAAATATTGACCCTCATTTCTAATGGTAGTTTTGGATTCCTATCATTTTATGCTTCAGTGCTATATAATTTTTATCCACCGGAAAAACAAAAATCTTGGCTTTATTTATTTATTTTTATTTGTTTGCATTAGGCTAACCTAACCTAAATGTATTTGGGGGCTATTAGGTTAGGTTAAGTTAAGTTAAGTTAAGTTAATGCTAAAAAAAAAAAAAAAAAAAAAAAAAAAATAATAATAATCCGGTGGATAAAAATTCTATAGCATATGTCTGACAGGGTGCCAAAACAGGAAATATCCAGTTCTGGATAATTTTTTTAAGATTACAAGGATCAACTTTGCGCGTCGTCCGCGGGGGGTGCGAGGGGCGCAACCCCCCGCTTCATAACAGGGGGTCCGGGGGGCGTTGCCCCCTGGCCGCCTGAGAAATTTTGAGATGTGAAGGTAAATATATGCACAATACATGCTCAAAATTTATTAAAAGGAATTAATAATATTGGGTATAATCCTGCGTAACGGTATGCATTATATCTCAAGAACTGGGCAGTGTTATAGCATATTTGTTGTTTGTACATACGGTATATATGTATTATGTATGTTGCTTCGTAGTATACTATAAATGGAAAATATACTTGGTAAATTAATAATTAGAGGGCATCTGTAGACTTACTTTCTACAATTTCCCAGCTCAGCTGGTGGACGACGAGTGGAGGCGAGTCGAGTTGTATACTGATATTTTATTGGTCAATAAACTGGGTGTGACGTCACGAGCGATGATGGCATATGAATGGTTGTTGTGGGAGTACGTCACTGTCTAGACGGTGACGTCACAAATTCTCGCGATATTTTAACGGGTGTAGAAATACACGTCAGTCCATATAATGATATAATGAGCCTCTTTTGTTTCTCAATCCCTCTACGACGTCACATTGATTCATTTATTATCCTTGGTGTTTATAAGCTGTCGGAGTCGGGCCAGTCGGCCATATTTGAAATGGTGGAACTGTTGTTCAATGAATAGTGAAGTGTTTTTGCTTTATGAAAACACCTACAACATCTTCTATTTAACGGGATTACGAACGGAGCTTCCAGCGGCATTGTGTTAATTTGGCTGCAGACCATTATTCTCCAGTACACCACGGGTAAGGGTTTTATACCGTCGTTATTTGGGTCCAAGCCTAGGCTACATTTACCACAGAATCTTTAATGTATATCCTCAATACAGACTTATTTCCTTCACTTACCTCGTCAATAATAACCCATATAGGTGCAGAGGGCATGAATTATATCAAAGAAAAAGTGATGTTGAAACATTATGTGCAATTTAGCCATGTTGATTAACTCTTAGCCCACTTAACCCCTTCAGACTCATATGACGCAGAGGTTGCCAGATTAGCAATAAGAAATAGAGTTCTCTCACTCTTATAATTACCTCTTTTGGCGACCGTCAATCTTTTATTAATTAAATACCAAACCAGCGGGGGTGTGGGGGCGGCAGCCCCCACCTAATATACTAGGTTAGGTTAGGTAAGGTTGTTAGGTTAGGCTAATATTACCCCTTATTTTCGTCTTTTACCCCTCAATTTCCCTGTACTTCATAGCCCTCCCCACTATCGGGGGCCGTATCTTAAGATTGTTGGATAATGGGGAAAACGTTTTTTCCGGAGATTCTAATTAATGACAACCACTGTATAATGATGAAAACTAGCTAAAACCAAAACAAAAAAATCACAAAATAAAAGTTGGCCAGTTTCCTTGATATTTTCCCTAATTTCCATGAACAAATTTTATTATAGAAACCTTATAAATCATATAAATAACAAATCCACAAAAATAAAATCCTTGAAAATAGCTGTGGTCCGTCTCCTTAATATTGACCGAAAAAACGCCCATTCTAATCAATCTCAGAGCTCTTTCGGACATCCTCACTGTTTACAAACGCCTTCTTTATGCAGTATAATCAATATTTACCCCCTGCTGGCAACATAGATGACGATTTCAATAATTCATGGGGTGGTGAGGGAGGGCAAAGCCCCCCCTCAACCCATCGTGTATCCAACATTGGCATTATAACTAAGACCATGAATACACTCATTTCTCAAAATCTGGAGGAAAAAACATGAAAAATAAGGGTGTGAGCCTATTCCCTATAATTACCAATATATCAGTTCATCTTGGGACGATACCGCTCTCGCAGATTAACCTTACTGTTCACGAGCCAAATACGGGGGGGGGGGTGAATAGGCCTACTAATTAGTATTGATAAATAGAAACACTGAATATCAAGACACAAATTATACAGTGCACTAATGACATTATAATGTACACGTTGTGTGAAACAGGTACACCGCTGATGTAAAATTAACCGGGTGTAAGATTAAGCGGGTGTTAAAATAAGAGGGTGTAATGACGACATGTTTGGCCGAGGGCTGGAATGACGTCATCGCTGAGGCCCGCCTTGGCTGATGACGTCACGATAGTCAACAACCAATCACAAGCAAGGATACACAACGTCTTGGCTTGGTTAATCAAGATGGCTATATTCTAGTTAATCGCCGTGTTTCAACCCCTCTCTTTCCCTGATATATTTCATACCCTCCCCAGCTATCGGGGTTAGTATTGTTGAGGTAAATGAAGAAAATAACTAAGAGATATGAGGATATAAATAAGGATCCTTAGTTAATGGGCAAACAAAATACGGTGACTCCCGCTACATAGGATCTTACCTAATATTGTAAGGAAAAGGGATGTTATGTATGTTTACTGGTGTTTAATCAGGATACTAGGGGAGCTGGCTGCCTGTACTTCAGTCTCAAAGGGATTCACTTCAGGTCCACTAATATAGGCTAGGCATTGAAAACAGGTTTTTAAATTATTCTTAGCAGTCCCTGTTTTAGTTTTGTAACTTTTGTCCAATAAAGATTTCATGTAGCCTATATTTGTTGTTGCATTCCAAGAACTATTACATACTTAATTTATATCCTTTCATATGATACATGAGTTACTGTAGAGTACTGGTTAAAATACATACCATAAAACCGGGTAACTTCGGAAATTTTTCGAGGTTTTTTAACAATTTCTCCTGACTGTAAACACATTATAAAGATTTAACTAGGTCAAGTGATGTGTGGTGATAGGGCGCGGTAATCCAGGAAGCCTCCTAAAATTATCCCCCATAATAAGAGAGCTATCCTTATCCTAAATGATGTCCGAAGTCATCTTGAAAAGTGGCTAACTTCGGACATGTATGGATAACTTCGGACATACAGCGATTTCTTATGGAAAATGATTGCCAAGAAAGCTGGGATAACTTCGGACAAACGGAGGAGGACTTCGGACATACGTTCGTGGCTTTATTCCATTCATTTTTCGGCTCCTACTATTTTATATGAATATTTTATTATTGCTGCTTATTCCTGTCCGATGTCTTACTGGAAAATGCACAGTCAATACTTTTAGGCCTGTATAATCAGTATAGGAGGGGTTCATATATGTTTAACAGATATTCTTTTTGGATCTGTTCTCGTTAGGCATTGAACTCACTCTTAGAAAATATTGAGCAGGAAAAATAACCAATGCCGTCAAATCAATAACTCAAAAATTAACTAGGCCTAGTGAAAATATATAGGTATGTACTGTATACTCTATCACTGCATATACATTTTTATGAATTTGAGCATTTTTATAGGTACAGGGTATAACGTATGTGTTGGTGTTTCTTTCGGCAGATAAACAAAAATTTGGACAAAATATATGCCTCTCCTAATTTATATATATTATATATGCAGAATTATCCTAAATACATAATTCAGTTAGCATATTATCATATTTTTATGGGTTTTTGGACTCAGAGAATTATTATTTGATCTTTAACCACCATTTTAATGATGGACAAGTATTATGAATTAATTTCATAGGGCAAATAATAACAAAAAAAATTTTGTTCCATGTCCGAAGTTAAAAAATTGTTTTTTTTGGAAAACACAATAGGTTAAATGATAGTGTTCTAGCTAGAGGTTATACAAGTGTAGCAAATTTCCTTTGGTGGATGTTGTCTCTGGTAATTTTACTACAAAATTATATCAGTCACAACATCATTCATACAAACAAATTCCTTCAGGGTGATAGAAGTTTGGCAGGGTAGCGAAAAATGTAAAATATTTTGTCATATTTATAATATTTTTTTCGTGTACATATACAGTACAGTACTCATATCAGTTCCCTAGGGCTTTTACATGCTCTTCCTTTGCCATTTCTCTAAACGGACCCCACAAAAAAAAAGAAAAAAGAGCGTTTCCATTATATAATGACAATGGCTATTTACTTATTATCGCCGATGTCCAAAGTTATGACCGCAGTCCGAAGCGACCCGGTTTTACGGTACCAAGTTTCATGAATAAACTTGGATTAGAACATTTGTTTGTCCATTATTTTCCCTGGGCCGAGTAAAATATACCTAGGTAGGCTATTCCCATATCGGGTTAAGTACAATCAATAGGAACGTAGAAACTTACTTTAATTTTCACAACTTTAAAAGACCCAAGATTCTGCTAGGCTAATTCCGAAAATATTCAATCAAGTCTCCGTTACCCCCGTGAAGTCAGGTTATAGTAATGACGGTCAATATACAGGAGGCGCTACAATATTGGTAAAAAATTAAGCTCAATAGCATGATATTAAGCGATTTTTTTCCAAATTTTTGATGTAGGTGTCATTCCCAGGAAACTAACTGTACTAACATAATACATATTATATGGATATTTACGTTTTAAGGGTTTGTTTACACTTCTTCCTTTTCTTCTTCTGGGAGAGCTGTTTTGCGTGACTGTCAGTCAACAACTGAGACATCTGGTGGCGAATGCAATGAACTATACTACTGGCGAGAGTAATGCTCTCATGGCAAATATAATCTAGTTCAACCAATTACGATGTAGTCCACTGACACGTGATGTCTATCGACCAATCAGGTGATGCCAGGCTTGGATACACAGGTCCTGGATCTTCAACTCGGTCAGTCTGAGGATGTGTACAGGGTGGTGAGGAAGGAAGTGTGCGAGTTGACAGTGCAAGAACGAAGTCTCTCGAGGTACTTACTTTGGTAATAGACAATAAAGGCAAGCACTTTCCACGATTCGAGTTTGCTGTTGTCCAGAAATGACCCTTTGGACTTGCAAACACTATAATTGCACAACTTTCTTTTATCTCGACAACCCCAGCCAGAAGCCATTCAACCCGACGACTCTCCGCAAAACTAGCCTACCCTCAGTCTCAAGCCACTCAACCCGACGACCCTCAACTCACTACATCCTGTGCTCATTAAGGTTAGTTGGTTATATACACCAAACATCAGTCAAAAAAGTCAAATAGCGGGGGTGTGGGGGCAGCAGCCCCCACCCATAATACTAGGATAGGTTAGGTAAGGTTGTTAGGTTAGGCTACTGTCCTTTTTCACAGAGAAATACACCAAAAATCAGTCAAAAATGTCAAATAGCGGGGGTGTGGGGGTGGCAGCCCCCACCCATAATACTAGGATAGGTTAGGTAAGGTTGTTAGGTTAGGCTAATGTCCTTTCAAAGGGGTATACTAGGCTAGTAAACACTAGGATAGCTTATACCCGGTCAGAGGTAAGAAGAAGAAGAAGAGTCCTGCTGTAGCCTTGAATGCTACCCCCCATTCTTACTAGGTTAGGTTAGGTAAGGTTGTTAGGTTAGGCTAATGTTAACCCGATTCTTACTTCGTTAGGTTACGCTAATGTTAACCCTATGAAAACCCAAACAAAGATATTATTAGGGTTACTGTGTAATGTTAACTTGAAAATTAGTTAAATCCCAGCCAAGTTTCGTCAAAACTTGGCTCGGGTTTTAAAAAAGTCGGGTTTTATGGGTCTGGAATTTGACAAAACCCGAGCCAACATTTTAATAAAGTTACTGTGTTATTTTCATTTTTAAATTAATTAAATCCGAGCCAACTTTCGTCAAAACTTGGCTCGGGTTTTCAAAAAGTCGGGTTTTATGGGTCTGGAAATTCACAAAACCCGAGCCAAATTTTAGTTACAAATGTGTATTATCGTGTTCTATACGCTTTTTACCCCTCAATTTCCCTGATCTTCATAGCCCTCCCCACTATCGGGGGGGCATGTCTTTAGATGACATACACTTGTGGCCCTCTTCAATTAATGGTTCACGTGCAGACCAAACCCTATTAACTAGATTACGTTTAGGCCACACGCGCCTCACACATGGTTACCTGATGTCCACCCCTCGTGGGCCACCACCTGAATGCCAACATTGCCATACATCATTGACTGTTTTTCACTTTCTTTGTATTTGTCCCGTCTATGCATCTGAAAGACGGAGATTCTTGCTGAACACCTCATTACATGGCATCCTCTCTGACTCAGACTCTTTCAATTTCACCCCTATTCGTCACTTCCTGAGAGCGATTAATTTATACAATGACATATAACTACTGACATATACGTGACTTTAAACTCTGTACCACCTCCTCCACCACTAGCCTTGAGAGGGCCTAGGCCCAGTGGGCTAGTATAAAATAAAAGCATCATCAACAACAGATTGATGGATAATGGGTAAATGCTTAATTCCCATTCAATTTCATCACTAGATTCCACTAAAACACCAAAAAGAAAATCAAAATACCAAAAAAAATACCTGAAAAACACGTTGTTGCGTCTCCTGTATATTAACCGTAATGACTTGTCCAATTATATAGGTTAGTTAGCGGGTGTTTGGCCAGTGGGGATAGTGGCAGCCCCCACTTTGGACACTAAGACTAAGTAAAGTTAGGTTAGGGTAAGGTAATGCAAATTATCTACTCATAACATGATAAACAATTGAAAAATAAACTCCTTGAAGAAATAAAAGCAAATAATTGTACATAAGGCTGCGGAAAGATTCTTTAGTGATACCCAAGTCATGGCCGGGAAATCTATAAATGCACTGTAGGCGGTAGGCCTAGCCTGTACACTTATTAAATTGTACCGGTAATCTGGCTAAAAAGTTACCGGTATACAAAATGAGAACGTAGAGGCAGGGTGCAGATCCCACTTTGGACACTAAGTTTGGACTTTGGTTAGGGTAAGTTATTGCAAATCCTCCACTCATAATATAAACTACAATAAAATAAGATACCAGTAATACTGTAGCCTATAGCTTATACCTTGAAAAAAAAAACGGTAAGACTGCGAAAGTATTCTTCAGTGATAGGCCTACCCAAATCATGGCCAAAAACTCTATAAATGCACTGTAGGGCGGCACGCCTAACCTAGGCTATACAGTACGGTACCAGTAGGCTACAGTGTACACTTTATTAAATTGTGCCAGTACTCTGGCAGAAAATGCTATAATAACATAGGCTAGCAGCAGACCTCACTTTGGACACTAGGCTAAGTTAGGTTAGGTTAGGACTGTCTGTTACGTACCGTTGGTAAGATCCTGTGTAGCGGGAACTGTTTTTCAGATGCCTATTCACTAAGAAACATTGAACAATATCTTTAACCTAGCCTATCCTAACCAAAACCTAACCTAACCTTAACTAGTATACAGTATTAGTCGACTATTTACGAATGTAAAATGTAAACAAATATTGTAACATTACCAAATTATTGAGATAGGCCTATATGTACAGGTTCACCCGCTACACAGGATTATATCCGTACCATTTCATAGGTTTGAGCTTATATACCGATACCGTACCTAAAAAATAATGGTAAGGATGTAGTATTCGGGCGTACCGCCTGCCAGGCCGTGCCTTGTTTACACTACTCGCATGTTCGCATCTAGTTTGACTGTCGTGGGATACAATAATAGGTTGAGGAACTAGGCTAGATGAGAATTTCAACAAGTCCTGGGGAGGGGCAAGGCCGTGAGGGCCCCTCAATAAATCCTATAGGCCTATCCCTTTAATCCCACGGCATGACGGCAAACGGTTATTGTCATAGGCTAGGCCTATAGGCTATAGCCTAGCTAACCTTATTTTTTACTGTCTTTAACCTCAAATCTTCCTTGATCTTCATTATCATAGCCCCACTAGTGGGGGGCTGTCTTAAGATTGTTGGATAATGGGTTAGGCCTAATACGCCTAGGCTAATACAAGTAGGCCTAGGCCTATACAACACTATATGAAAAATAATATGCTAGGCTAGGCTAGGCTACTTACAAAATCGCTGTTGGTGCTTTCTAAGTCAGGTTTACCCAAAGCATCACAGGCTGTGGTAGTATCCTGCCCCTAGGAATGGACCTTGAACTTATACCTTAGGCTATATATAATGAGTTCCCCAAGATTAATATGCACGATTTTAGAATTTGTAGGGCACTCGCAATTCACATGAAGTCAGTGTTATATTCCAGCCCCTTAATTCACTCTATTTTCCACAAAACTATCGGTAAATAACAGGTAAACACATTTCCAAGTGTTGTTGTTGACCATAATTCACTGGCGCGAAACTAATCTGACGTCATCCAGTAGGAACACAATAATATCGAACCATGGCAAATAACCCTTTCGTTGCATCCATTGATCCTGTCATATATACCCCTCAAAATGCAGTAATTCATCATAAAATCGTACTAATTTATAGCTTACCGAATTCGTCAAGGTCTTGCGCTTTGTGTCAAACACATCAAATTGATATTCATTCACTATTTTTTATAAATTAGAGGCCCCTTAAAATTGATCCACCCGATGGAACAACGCATATTTTGGCACGGGGTCTCACTGGATCATATTTCGTCAGAAAACTAACATTCAAGCTTAAATTAATATTTTACATTACTCATTTCAGTCAATATATTAAACATATAGATCAGTTTAGTTAATATATACATAGTTTTAGATAAATATATATTATTATCCTTTAATTTACATATTACAGTATTGAACATTCGAGTGTCAATAAATTAATTGTGTTCGTTTGGCTCAGCCTTCGGCGCAATATTACATTGGAGCGTAGGGGGACATTGTTGCCGAAGTCACGGTCACCTCATCCGAACTCAGTTGCAATTCCACAGTGTAAACAAATAGTCCCGTGACTCCAAGCTCTGGATTTATCCGTATATATTTACATTAGGAGCTGCATTTGGACTTCAATTCAGGTGATATATAATAGTTCTAAGATCATAGCAAGTGTAGAGTACAATGTAGGGCAAAACAACTATCGTTTGATGAGTTTAATGTAGAAATAGTAGAATGGCAAGTTTTGGTTTAGCGGGCTCCCAACTCTCAGAACTCTGGCCCTGACAGCAGCTAATTTCAGATTTCAGGATCAATATTTTTTCAGATGTTAGTGTTCGGGATCACGAAGAAAATGGGCAAATTTTGGCACACTGAGCAATGAAGCATAAAATGATAGGAACCCAAAACTACCATTAGAAATGAGATCCCAGCTGTGGTGCGGCTCGTAAATATTGACCCAATAGAGGCTAGGCCTAAAGTTTATGTAATTAAATTAAGTTCGATTTTATTGTGGCCTAGGCCTACATATTTCTTAGGCATAGCCTAGCCTATACCATGTAGGCCTAACCATGTATTTAATTCCTAGGGCCTATAGCCTAGGCCTAGCCTAGCCTATGTGTCTTTGATTTCCCACTAGCAGGGGTACCCGGCGTTGCCCGGGTAATCACCATAATCACCATCACTACTACTACTACCATAATCACCATCATCAATCACTACTACCACAATCATATACTACTACTGTACTACCATAACCTCCCTGTGCCTCATGAAACGGCTACCTCGATTTCGGCCGCTAAATGACCTCCGATTTTGGATCTGACCTCATCCGTACCCCCATTTTAGGGGCCTGCGAACAACTTTCGTTCCATACACCTTTTCGATCGGAGGCCTCCTTCTGCCCCAAACGGGTCGAAATCGTCGATTTTTTCGCTCCCGTTTAACACATAAGTTCTGCCGAAAATTTTATTAAACAAAAGTGTCTCTGATTTCCACTAAACTCACCTAAAACCATCTCCAAAGCCTGGGCTTTCCAACGGTGCCCCACACTCCCACCTGGCACCAAAACTGTGGGAGGAGTTTAGTAACAAAGGTCGGGTAACTGACAAACATTGACCTTTATTTATTAAGATGGAATGATTTGTGCTTCCGTGGCCGGGGACCCTCGGAGAGTGCTGAACGCATTACCGAGGTAATCCTATCGGGCATGGAAGCATACATTCCATTCTCTTTCTCTCAGACTAATGCCAAATAATCTTGGTTTACTCACGCCTGTTCTACTGCTGTCCGCAATAAGGAGGAAGCATTCAAACGATATCGACGCCTTAAAACTCAAGACTCTCATTCTTCCTATGTTTCTGCCCGGAATCAAGCCAAATCTGTTCTTCGACTTGCCAAACACTCTTTCATCAATAATAAATGCACTGAACTATCCAACTCTAGCTCTTCCCAAGCTTTCTGGCATCTAGCCAGAAACCTCTCCAATAATTTCTCTTCCTCGTCTTTCCCACTCTGATGGCACAACCATCACTTCTTCCTCTGACAAAGCTAAACTCTTCGCTCAAACTTTTGCTAGAAACTCCACCTTGGATGATTCCGGTGCTATTCCTCCCTCTCCACCCTCCTCTCTCTTACTTATGCCTAATATCCTAATCTCTTCTAAAGATGTACTTTCTACCCTCTCTGGGCTTAATACTAATAAGGTGTACGGTCCGGACGGTGTTCCTCCTGTTGTTCTCAAAAACTGTGCTTCTGTGCTGACTCCCTGCCTAGGCAAACTCTTTCGTCTCTGTCTATCCTCTAACGTCTCCCCTTCATGCTGGAAGTTTGCTCACATTCAACCTGTCCCAAAGAAGGGTGACCGCTCTCAACCCTCCAACTATCGTCCAATTGCTCTCATCTCTTGTCTTTCTAAAGTTTTTGAAACTATTCTTGCTTCCAAATTTCTTAAGCATTTCTCTTCTCATAATATGCTCTCAGATCGCCAGTATGGCTTCCTTAACCCGGGAGCTGCGGGGAGACTCTTAAGAGTTCCCCCGGCGGACTGCGGGGAGACTCTTAAGAGTCAGAGAAAACAAAAATCAACTTTTGACATTCGAAAAAAAAAAAATATTATTTTTATTTTTTTATTTTTTTATTTTTGTTTGGCCCCTGGGCCATGCAAAATCTCAGTCCTCTACCTCCCCTCCTTCCCCACTTTCCTCCTCTCCTTCAGTTATCACCTATTTTCCCTGTTATTCCCTTATTCTGAGGTATATTTTCGTGCTAACATTAGCGAGTTGCAAGCAGGGCATTGTCATCAGTGTTAGCAAACGAGTGCAAGAGAGAGAGAGAGAATATCGATCGACTGTGTCTCAGTGGCCTTGGGGGAAATTGGCGGGAAAGCAGCTTGCCTCACCCATACATTATACAACTCGCGGGCTATATCTCCGATTTTGACCATCCAAACGCTGTTTTCACTCGTTTTATTGTTGTTTCAGGTTAATACCTTTATAATCAACCCATAATAGGCGCGTATGGATAAGTATTAATGCTATTAATGGTACAATGAATATTTTAGTGACGGAAACACCTCAAATACATGCGCACAGGGAGAGGTGTCTAATTACCCCCATGCGCAGCCGAGAGGTTAAGGGTCGCTCTACTGGTGATCTTCTTTCATATCTTACTAACTCTTGGTCATCCTCCTTTCGGGACTTCGGTGAGACTTTTCTATTGCACTAGACATATCGAAAGCCTTCGATAGAGTCGGGCACAAATCTTTAATTTCTAAACTACCCTCCTTCGGTTTCTACCCCTCCATCTGTGCCTTTATCTCTAATTTCCTTTCCGGCCGTTCCATAGCCGCGGTTGTGGACGGCCATCGTTCACTTCCTCACCCTATAAACTCCGGTGTTCCTCAGGGCTCTGTCCTATCTCCTATTCTCTTTCTAATTTTTATAAATGATCTCCTCAACTGTACCTCAATTCCCATCCATTCATACGCAAACGACTCAACCTTACACTACTCCAATAGTTTTTCAGAACGCCCCAGCCAGCAATCCCTCAACGACAAACATAATGAAGCCATAGAACTCTTTAATTCTGATCTAAATACTATCTCCAATTGGGGCAGAGAAAACCTTGTTACCTTTAACCCTCCAGTCCCGGCTATTGTATTCTATAATTTCCCCAAAACCCGGGGGTTTAGGCCGAAAAAACGTCTATGCCTAGGCTACCGTATCTTTGTTATTTTGACTGCTTCCGCATTCCCGCGCATCCCCAAGCGTAGATGTGTTTCGTACCTGTAGAATGGCATTGAGTAGAGCTCTCTAAGTCAACTGGGTGATGGGCTGGTCTATCAGAGTGAGACCTGAGCGATCTCTGCCATACCCATAGCTTACTCTGACTGTTCCTTTTACTTATATATTTTCTAGATCTCATGTGACGGCGTCTCTTCCGTGGATTGACCTCCCAATCTACCAAGATTGGAAGCTAAAGCGTCACATTATTCCTTTGCCCCTCAACTTTCTCTTCATAATTGCTGAGGGGCACAGGGCCCTGGGTGGGGCTTTGGTTTCCCGGGCGTTTACGCACCCTCTCAGCTCCCCGCCTTGGAGTGGCTTCGGTCACCCAGGCTTTATTGTGGTCGGCAGGGAGGGTTCTGTGGGGGCGCTCGTTTATGGCCTTGGCCTTACTCGGGGCCTTGGGGCTGTTCGGCCAGGCAGCTTGGGGAACAACAACAACAACAACAACTGGTTCAGTTGTGATGACGATTTCCGTGGAGAGAACTTTGTGGCGATGTCAGCCACTTTTCACTACTTTTCACTAGTTAACAATAACACATACCACACACGAACAAGCGACGCCTCTCCTTCTTGTGGTCAGAGATGCGCGGCGTCGGTCCAACCGGCTGTTGTTTACATGCGTCGGACGGACGGACACACCAAGCTTACAGGCTTTCAAGCTGCCGGAGCCTCAGAGCCCTACCGGGTTCCGCGGGGGGTATTTGTTATGGGTGCCTCAGAGCCCTACTGGGTCTGAGGGGTTAATGCTTCCAAAACCCAATTTCTCCATCTATCTACCCGTATGGAACTCCCAGCGGACTATCCCTTATTCTTCAACAATACAAAATCAATCCTTCATCTTCTCTCAATATTCTTGGTGTCTCTTTTTCTTCTGCTCTCAGTTGGAAGGACCATATTACCAGTCTTGCTAAGGCAGCCTCCCAGAAGCTGGGTGTGCTCAACCGCCTTAGAGGGTTCTTTTCCCCTGCACAGCTTCTTGCTCTGTACAGGGGCATAGTGCGTCCTTGTACTGTATTGAGTATTGTTCACATGTGTGGGGAGGTTCCTCTCACACCGCTCTCCTAGACAAAGTTGAAAGGAAGGCTTTTCGTATCATTAACTCCCGTCCACTCACCAACTCTCTGCAATCTCTCTCTCTCCGCCGCAATGTTGCATCTCTCGCTATTCTATCGCTACTATAATAATCAGTGTTCCTCAGAGCTTTCCCAGTGTATACCACCTCCTTTACGTAGAGCACGTGGTATCCGTCTTGCAACTCAATCCCACCCTTACTCTGTGCAACTCTCCAACCCGAGAGTGAAACGTTACTCTCAAACTTTCTTCTACTCAACAGCTGAGCTCTGGAACTCTCTCCCAGAAACAGTCTTTCCCTCTTCCTATGACTTAAATTGCTTCAAACTCTGTGTGTCCAGGCATTTTGGCTCGAACGTCCCTTGATTTTGGCCCTGTCACTCTTTCAACTATGGGGGAGGCACTCGCTATAGGCACTTATGCCTTTTGCCTCCCACAATCACATAGAAAAAAAAAATGCGCGTTAAGACGTATTAGCCTAGGCCTAGCCTACTGATCCTGAAAAAAAAAAATCCTAGGCCTATATAGCCTAGGCTAGCCTAGCCTGGGCTATCGCCTACCTCGCAATAGGTTTGTTTACATCCGCCGCGAGGCTAAAACGAGGCTAAAACAACATCAAACATCGGCCCACTGAGCAAAGGGGACGGCTCTTTCACAGGGGACAAAAAGGAAATGAGCGAACTCTTAAGCAGGCAGTATGAAATGGCATTCAGTGAGCCTGATGAAACAAAAGTCATCAGAGACCAAAATATATTTTTCATGGAAACCTCCCCCACGGAAACCCCTCAGATGCTGGATATTGATTTCGGTCCAAAAGACATAGAAGAGGCCATTTCCAACATGCCATCCCACTCGGCACCAGGCCCGGACTCATGGAATTCGATCCTAATGAAAAAATGTAAGGAAAACCTCTCAAAACCCCTGGCTATAATGTGGAGAAGGAGTCTAGACACTGGTGACATACCAGATAGCTTGAAAAACGCAATAATTGACCCACTGCATAAAGGAGGGAGTAAAGCACTACCAAAAAACTACCGCCCGGTAGCTCTAACCTCTCACATCATTAAAGTTTTCGAGCGAGTCCTGCGAAGCAAAATTTCAACATTCATGGAGACAAATGAACTACACAACACCGGTCAACATGGGTTCAGAGCGGGAAGATCATGTCTCTCACAACTTTTGGAACACTATGACAAAATTCTTAAAGCGCTAGAAGAAAAGAAAAACGTGGATGTCATTTACACCGATTTTGCTAAGGCATTTGATAAATGTGACCATGGTATAATAGCCCACAAACTGAAAGCAAAAGGTATAACTGGGAAAATCGGACGGTGGATATACAATTTCCTCGTTAACCGAAAACAATCGGTAGCAGTAAACCAAGTCACTTCCGAGCCTTCGGATGTCAAAAGCTCAGTGCCCCAAGGAACAGTGCTATCGCCCCTTCTGTTCCTCATACTAATTTGAGACATAGATACCAACACCAGACACAGTACGGTGTCGTCTTTTGCTGATGACACAAAATTAAGCAAGATAGTAAACACACAAGAGGACACGGGCCGACTGCAGGAAGACATGAATGTAGTGTTCCAGTGGACCAGGGAAAACAACATGCAATTCAATGAGGACAAATTCCAATTAATACGGTACGGAGATAATAATGGTGTTAAAGAAATTACAAATTACTTAACAGAATCTAACCACATAATAGAACGGAAAGACAGTGTGAAAGACCTTGGGGTATTAATGTCTGAAAATATGGGTTTCAAAGTACATAACCAGGTCAAAGTGGCGGCTGCGAAACGTCTAACGGGTTGGATTCTGCGTACTTTTAAAACACGCGGTGAATTGCCTATGATAACACCCTTCAAATCTCTAGTGCTACCGCGGCTTGAATACTGTAGCGTATTAACATCCCCATACAAAGCAGGTGAAATAAATGACGTAGAGAGTGTACAAAGAAATTTCACTTCGCATATAAGTTCGATAAAACATCTACACTATTGGGAGCGTTTAAGAGCACTGAATCTGTACTCACTGGAACGTAGAAGAGAACGTTACCTAATAATATACACGTGGAAAATCGCAGAGGGTTTAGTACCAAACCTACATACTCCGATAGTCATGAAATTCAGTGATAGGAGAGGCTGGGAATGCGAAATCCCCCGGATGAATAACAGGGGTGCTATGGGCTCTCTGCGAGAGTGCTGGTTATCACACAGAGGCCCACGTCTCTTCAACAAACTCCCACGGCGAGTAAGAGACATGAGGGACATCTCGTTAGACAACTTCAAGAGAGCCCTAGATGTCGAACTGCAAAAAGTGCCAGACGAGCCCATCCTCGCAAGGGAGCGAGCTGTCGCTTCAAACAGTCTACTGCACCAAATCACCACCCATAACGAGGGGCGTCGCGCTCCTTGGTGCCGCTAGAAGAGCGGCAAACACATCCAAAGGTATCCAAAGGTAAGGAGTGTAGGTGTGTAGCCTCGGCGACTCACATTGCCGCCGCAGTCACTGAGTGAATAGACTACAATAATTCCTCGCTTAGAATTGTAGTTACGTTCCTGAAAATCAAGACTTTAGGCATTATGTCGCCTAGCCTATGAAACAAATTTAAGTGAAGCAATTAGCGTTTGTCAATTTTAATGTGATTTTTTATCATTTTTGTCAGATTTACAACTTAATAATGAAGCATTGGGAGGTTTGACGTACCTCCCAACCTACCAATTAGGAAAACCTACTATTTGGTAGTAGTCTTGGAAAATCCAACGTCAAGGCTATTAACCTAATTGCAATGACGACTTGTCTATTTTGTCTGCTATGTCGTCATTCCAACCGCGGTTAAAAAGAAAACGTCTAGAGTCTACTCCTTATCTTGCTCTAGGAGACGTTGTACATTAACCAAAACTACCACCGAAGGTGAAAAAAGCATAGAAGAGAAGAAAAAGGGGTTTACCTTAGTTACCGCTTAGGCCCATCCCGTGTTCCGTCATGTGCAGATCCCTGTCGAACGTGCGCATGAGCGACCCTCTCTTGTCATCACATCTCACGTCAGCAGAAGAACGCGGATGGGCAGGGGTCCGGCGTGAGGGAGGGTATTATGTACGTTGGATTTTCCAAGACTACTACCAAATAGTAGGTTGTTGTTGTTGTTGTTGTTCCCTAAGCTGCCTGGCCGAACAGCCCCGAGTCCCTGAGAAAGGCCATGGCCACGATCGGGCTTTCCCACAGAGCTCTCATTGAGTGTAGATTGTGTTGTTGGCGTAAGTGGTTGTGTGAAATGCAGTCTTCTATGGAGCGGCTTCGGTCGCGCCGGGAATTTCCACACCAAATAGTAGGTTTTCCTATTTGGTAGGTTGGGAGGTACGTCAAACCTCCCAATTTGTTAGTAGTCTTGGCAAATCCAACGTCAAGGCTGCATAACAAATAGGAGGAGGACATCCAAGCCCAACATACCAAAAAAATCAATGCATAAAACAAAATTATGAATGACAAAGACACAATTTAAACAAGAGAGTTTAATAAAAGAGTGAAAAACTGAGTAGCTAAAAAGAACAGTTTTAACACATGCCCGTCATTCATAGTAATGCAAAAACATAGACTTGTCTTAAACCAAAAAGGTACTGTACCCAAAATCCCTTTTCTTCCAAAACCACAAAAACATTGAACACAATAACAAAACACAATTTTCAATGTGGCAAAAACACTTATGTACTGTAACAATACATAATCCCAAACTTGCAATCAAGTGTTGCAAACCCGTACTCCCCCCCCCCCCCTTTGTCAAATAAAACAAAGTAAAAGAACGAGGGACAAGGGGGGAAGACCATGTATCTTCGCCAGAGCACTAGGAAACACGACCCCCGAAAGCTATCACCGGCCGAGGGGGTCGAACACCGGACATGGAGAGGTAGGAGGAGATGAAGGAATTGATCGAAGACCACAAAACCGCTGAGGCGATGTCAGGTAAGGATCGACTTTGCAGGAACCGGAAGGAGGCAGCAAAGGATCGCACATCGCGCGCAGAACCCTTACAAACAGGGTGACTGGCACGAATGGTCCGACAAATGTGGCGTCCCATCCGCACATGCGAGAGCCTCCCACCTGTCCGAGGAGACACCCACACAGCAGTACCCGAAGGCGGCGCCACAGACGCAACAGAGGAGTGCAAGGGTGACACCGGGCACAACACATGGCGAGTATGCCCACGCTGTAAAGCCTGGACGGTGAAAGGCTGGAAAACGCGGGTCTCCCTCACATTCGTGGCAACAAAATGAGGGGAGGAGGCGAACGTGACGCCATGCAAGGACGGGGAGAATCGCACGCAGCCCTGGGGCCGTGACAATGCCGCTAGTGCAGACACCCGATCCCCAGTGGCCAGAGCGACAAGGAAGAGCGTACTCCCGAGCAACGGAACCAGTGTAGCGGCCCGTGTATACGTGGGTGAAGCAAGAAGGTCCAGAGCCCGCCCCAGATCCCACTGTGGAGGGACCTGGCGCGGAGGCGGTCGGTCCCGGAAGGCAGCCGTCATGAAGGAATCCAGCTCCTGCGGCGGAACGACCAGCCCAGCGACGGACTCAAAGACCCCCCGGACGGCAGACAAGTGGTTACGTATAGCGTCGACGGGAAAGTGACGTGTACGGAAGAGGTGAAACAAGGAGTGTAGGACGAGGGAAGGAGAGCCAACTGTCTGGCGAGTGTCCTGTATCCACCTAGTAAAAGACCTCCAGCGGGACCCGTAAGTCCCCTAAGGAGAAGGCGGCCAGGAACGCTTCAGGAAGTCAGTCAGGTCCCGGCCGTGGACTGGGAGCCACCGTGCCTCATGAACATTCACGATGCGAAGGCCAACGAGGTCCGCAGGTCCCCAACCTAGCTCAAGTGGAAGTCGGAGACAGGTAGAGGGACCGGACTCGGGCACCACCGCGTCAACCGGGCGTACCAAGCCCGTGCCGGCCACAGAGGCGCGAGTAGCCAGACGCTGCCGCGGTACAGCCGCAGCCTCGCGAGGACTTTGCACATCAACAGTGCGTCTGGTGGCGGAAATATGTATATCGACCGCCACCTGTTCCAGTCTACCATGAAAGCGTCCGGACCCCCCTCCGGAGTGCGAGGCCGGAGGGATAGGTACTGAGGCAACTGGCGCGGCACCTCCGATGCGAACAAGTCGACCTCCGGAACACCCCAGGAAGCCGCGAGGTCGTCGAACACAGTCCGTTGCATTGCCCATTCTACAAGAACGCCCTGTCCTCTCGACAGGGCGTCCGCCCACAGGGTGGCAGTCCCGGGCAGGGAGGAGGCATGCAAGGAGAAGGTGTGTCGGATCGCGAGGAAGAACAACTCCACCGAGATCCCCAATAGGGTCAATGACCTGGAGGACCCCCACTTTAGGAAACAGTGGACAGCTGTCTGAGTGTCCATCCCGAAGGCCACCGACTTTCCCCGAAGGGCCAGCGCGTGGTCCCTCAGGAAGAACAAAGGAACCAACAGTTCGAGGGCATAGACGGGTAAGGGGAGGGAGACCCACTCATCCACCGGGAAGTGGACGTCCCAGGTTTGATTGGGAACCTCACCCTACCTCGCTCGACGCATCTGTGTCTACCCAGATCGTCGGCGGGGAGGCGGTCCAGGGCACAGCCGCAGAGAGCGTGCCCCGAGCAACCCAGTGACCGAAGCGTCTGCGAACGGTACGCGGGAGCGGCAGGAGCCGATCCATAGGAGTCAACGGAAACACCTCGGTGGCCAGGAGGAGGAGGCGGCGTAGCCTGAGGCTCCCTAAGGGAATGGGCAGAGCGGCCCAATGCAGCGAACCCACTAACGAGTCCCAGAGCCACCCCGGGAGGGAGACCGAGTGCAACACGGCGAAGACCTTCCGCCGAAGGCGCACCGCGTCCGGCAGACCCTGGGTCACCGTAGCGCCGGACAAAACCCATGCGAGACCGACCCATGGCACGACACGCGATGGGGTCAAGCGTGACTTGGGAACATCGATGGGGAACCCTAACTGTGCGACGTGGCGAACGACTGTGAGGGCGTCGCGTACGCACAGTCCGAGGGCTTCGGAAACTATCAACCAATCGGCCAAGTAAAACAGGAGCTGGAGCCCGCTCCTGAGGAGAGGACCCAGAGCCTGTCCCACCAGTGCGGAGAAGATCCGCGGCGCGATGTGGAGACCTAAGGGAAGGTCGGCGAACAGGAACACACGATCGGAAGTCCGAACGGCCAAGAATCGCTGGAATCGAGGATGGAGAGGAACGAGCCAAGACGCATCCTGGAGGGCCAGCGACACTACCCACGACAGAGGGCGCAGGGCCAGGCGTACCTGGGGTACCGGCAGCATCCGAAACCGTGTGTGCACGATGCGCCCGGTAAGGGCCGACAGAGCCACCACCGGGCGCATCGCGTCGCAGTTCTACTTCGGTACCAGAAATACACGGGAGAGGAAAACCGGGTGACCGGCGGTCAACTCCCTCGACGATGCCCTGCTCGTGCATGGATGTGAACACGTGGGCCACCTCTGAAGAGATGGGCCGGCGTCGGTGACAAGAGCGGAGTGGGGGTCTGGACGTCCACCTCCAGGTTAGACCCCTCCGCGCAATCCGCTGCCCCCAACGTCCCTCGCGGCCACCGAGGGGCGCAAGGGCGAAAACAACCCGTGGGAGCTCCCGAAAGGAGGGGAGCGACCCGGGCGGCCAGGCGAGAAGGAGAACAAGGAGACCGACCCAGAGAACCTACACATTGTTTTGACGTGGAGGTACCCCCGGTACGGTCCGTGCGGGCATGAAGCGCCATATTGACCTCCTCTACCCCCCCCAACTTCGTCAAAAAGGACGGGCCACCCCAACCCCTGGCCGTCGCGAGGCTGACCCCGGCGAAGGGTGGCCGGAAGTGGAAGGCCGGCCAGCCCCGACACGGCGGGGATGAAAAGGGGGCAAGAACAGAAGTGCGAGGCGGAACTGACACACTGGCCTGTAACGTCCCTGTCCTGCGCCCGTGCATGGCGGCAGCACTTGCAGCAGCACCCCGAAGAGGACCGGCAGAAGGACGGGACTGAGAAGACCCCGCTCGCGACACAGCGCGTCGTTGCGTGTCGTAAGCAGGGTCCGCCGATAGAGAAGCGTAGCGGCCCCAAGCATCCCGCGCAAAAAAGCCCCGACGGAGAGAGCGTAGAGTACAACAAACCCTGACGAATATCCAAGGGGGCTGTCCGGCAGAACGAGGACCGTACCGTCCGGCGTTGCCGAGTTGCCACGCACAAAACCGCCTTCAGCTCGGGAACCAAAGACACCGCGAGCCGAAGGGGGATCCGCCGAACGCGGCCCAAACCTTCGCGAAGATCGCCTGGTGCAGACGCCGCGGTAAGCCGCAGGTGGTGAACAGAAGTCTGGAGGGATCCAAAAGACAAGAGAAGAAGTTCGGCACCCACCGCCGCAAGGGAATAACCCTGTCGACAGAGGACTGAACTGGGTGAGAGAAGAACGGGGTAGCAATAGAATAAAGTTCAAGAACGGGCGTACCGTCGTCGCACAAACCCGTCCCATAGGAGGACAGTCCCGTCAACACAGCCAGGGACTGAACATCCTGAAGGATGTCCCGGCGGCTGAAGTCTGACCAGAGCGTAGGCCTGCAGAAGGGAGGGGGACCGTAGCAGGGGTAGGTAGGGTGAGGCGCTGAGGGTGTGTCACCGCCAAGAAGCGCGATAAGAGGGAGTCTTGCATCGACTCCAAGCGCCCGTCGATGCGTGACACAAGCCACCCCTGCATAGCCGACAAT
The DNA here is from genome assembly GCA_032716605.1 of Paralithodes platypus. Taxonomy (NCBI): domain Eukaryota; kingdom Metazoa; phylum Arthropoda; class Malacostraca; order Decapoda; family Lithodidae; genus Paralithodes; species Paralithodes platypus. The sequence goes on from CM064502.1 coordinate 1,553,748, forward strand.
CGATCCGAGAGAGGCGATTTCCCCCCCCCCCCCCCCCAAGAATGGTCGGCCCGCAGGGGTGAGCGCGAGCGGGAGCGAGATCCACGACACGAACCAGCAGAGTCGCGGCCCAAGGAAGGCGAGCGACCACGGTTGTGTCGCCGCTGAGGGACTCGTCCCTGAACACGAACGGCCGAGGGGAAAACAGCACCATCCTCCTCTTCCAGCGACACGTCAGCCCCTGAGAAAGGGGACCCCGAAACCACGCTATACCCCACCGAGCCAAGAGGAAGGGTACCCCCGTGGCGAGACGGTAAGTGAAGGTCAGGGAGAGAAGAAGGAGGAGGAGCAGGACGACGGGAGTGGGAAGGCTGGCCGGGTGAAAAGAGGTCAGAAGGAGCCGCGGGGGGAAACAGAGCAAGGATCCCCGGGGCAGAGATAACAGGGCGGCCCGACACCGAGGCGGAGGAGGGAGGGACCGCCACCGTGGGACGAGACCGTGAAGGAAGAATAGGCACCGAAGCAGGTGAAGTAGGAGGAGAAGCAACTACATCCTGGCGGACCCTCCTGGACAGTGTAGGAGGAGGGAGCAGAGGGCCAGCTACAGCCTGAACCTCCGCGCGCGTAGAGGACAAAGGAAGAGGACGTCGTTCGAGCAGGGGAAGCGGGCGGAAGGTAGTAGAGCCCCGACCCGGAGAGGCCAGGGGAGGGCGCACAGGGGCAGAGCCGCTAACCCCGGCCGCAGGGCGAGAACCATGACGAGGGCGATGGGCGCCGTCAAGGCGATCAGGAGGACAACGAGGGGCAGGAGAGGACGGGCGACGAGGCGAGCGAGAGCGTGGACGGAGCAGGGGGATCCCCCCTACGATGTGACGACCGGCTGCGGGACCCAGGGGAGAGGGCCCGAGCAGGGAGAGGGCCAGGCGAACGGCCTTCAGTCGGGTCAGGGATACCCAGGGTGACGCGGATCCGGGTAGCAACAAAGGCCGGGGAACGGTGGCCCACAGTCCAAAAGTGGCGGGAGACTATCGCCTACACCGACTGAAGGGAAGCAGAGGCCACTGCCGCCGCCGAGGAACCAGGGCTATGGTGCACCACATCCACCAGGGCCAGACACGGGCCACACAGAGCTGGGAGGTAGGCCGTAGAGGACACACAGTGCGAGTGGCGCAAGCAGGACTTGTGGCTCTCCAAGCACGGGGAGCTACAACCATGGCGAAAGCAAGGCAGCCTACCTGCACCGGAAGAACACACACCATAATCAGCACGTCGAAGGAGTAAGTGGAGAGAATGTCCAAGAAGAACCAGGGAAGGAGCATGGGGAAACAGGAACACACATGCAAACAGGTATCCGTACTCACCCTAAACCGGGAGCACAGAGGTAGGTGAGTAGGGCGGGTGAGGTGGAAGAGCACTAGCAGAACCTGCAAAGATGGAGAAAGTGTTAACCACCACTCAACATCTTACATGCAGGGCCTATAACACCAGTAAAGTGCACACACCAAGATAGTTTCAGGCAACAAGATGACATAAAAAAGGTCAACAGTGAAAGCCAACTATTACCGCAAATTTGCGGGCCAATGGAGGCATAACCGTACCGACACAACCCTCCCGCATCTTTGAGGGACCCCCCAGCGATCTCCGCAAATTTGCGGGGAGCCGAAACGTCCCAGAGGACCGAATCGAGCTCCCGCAAATTTGCGGGACCGGCCGAGATGGTCCGGCGCCGAAAAAGCGAGAGGAGCGTCTAGGGAATACCAAAAAAGGCCACAAAAGTGCGTCATCTCCTTATGAACTCCAAGCGATGATGGCCATCAAGCTGAGCAGTGTCTTCCTTGAATATATCCTAACTCAACCGGTAAAGGGAGAGGCAAGGAAGACACACCAGGGGAGAGGAGGCACATCCCCCAGGAACCACCCAACCCACAGAGATAGAGCAAAGCCCATGAGGAGAAGTGGCAGGGAGGGTGGTTTCGCACAAACAGGGGCCCCCGTGGGGTACCCCTGGATTGGGCAAAAAGACTATGAAAGGATGGAGGTGAAACAGGAAGAGAAAACAAAAACCAGTAAATGAAACTGGTGAGAAAAAGGGTGGCCTAGCCGTGAGCAGAGAATGTGTCAGGGGCGAAAAACCCTGTGGTGTGAAGGAGGGGCCCCCGTGGGGTACCCCTGGATATCACGAACCACCTGTCGCCCAGGCCCTTGAGACACAGTGAAGGCTCGAAAGGGGGGACTTGGGAATAACGCTAATAATGCGGCCGACACAAACTCTACAAACAGCACTGCCACCAACGAAATCTCAGATTGTTTACCAACGGTACACCTTAGGCTATGAAAAAATGAAAACTCATAGGGGCATAGCGATTCCTGAATGAGAAAACGAGCTAGGCTAAAATAAGCTAAAAGCTAAACTATGCCCAGACTAACAGGAAAAAAGAATATGAAAAGAGAAAGAATGAAAAACATATACGAGGAACGCCAGGCGCCCCCGTACCTTCGGTAGGCTATTTCCACACGCGTCTCCATTATACACACTTAGGAGCCCATTTACGTGTGCCCTAGATCACGTAACATCTGTCTAACAAAAAAGAAGGCCAGATAAGCCGAAACGAACCTAAACAGGGTGAATTAAAGGAGCACAACAAAAGCGGACTCAATCAATGGAGGCGCGTGAAAAAATGATGACAAAAGAGGGTCGCTCATGCGCACGTTCGACAGGGATCTGCACATGACAGAACACGGGATGGGCCTTAACCCTTCAAACCCGGCTGGTACACGTGTGTACCATTTTGTTTTGACCCGAGGAACCCGGGTGGTACAACATTGTACCAGTGGTTGAAAGCCTGTGAGCTTGGTGTGCGAGGCGTCGGTCCGACGCTTGTAAACAACAGCCGGCTGGACCGACGCCCCGCATCTCCGGCCACAAGAAGGAGAGCGTCGCTTGTTCGTGTGTGCCTGTATGTTGTTGTTAAGTATCGAAAAGTAGTGTAAAGTGGCTGTTTTTGCCATAAAGTTATCTCCAATGAAATCATCATCACAACTCAACCAGTTGACTTAGAGAGCTCTACTTAACGCCATTCTACAGGTAAATAACACAGCTATGCTTGGGGATGCGTGGGAATGCGGGAAGCAGTCAGAATAACAAATATACGGTAGCCTAGCCTAGACGTTTTTCGGCCAAAACACCCGGATTTCGGGGAATATTTATGTAATGCGTAGCCGGGGCTGGAGGGTTAAGCGGTTACTAAGGTAAACCCCTTTTTCTTCTCTTCTATTCTTTTTTCACCTTCGGTGGTAGTTTTGGTTAATGTACAACGTCTCCTAGAGCAAGATAAGGAGTAGACTCTAGACGTTTTCTTTTTTAACCGCGGTTGGAATGACGACATAGCAGTCAAAATAGACAAGTCGTCATTGCAATTAGGTTAATAGCCTTGACGTTGGATTTGCCAAGACTACTAACAAATAACAACTTTAAGTGAATGTTGTTCCTCAATTCATGAACAGTAGCCTATATAAATTAAACAACTTATAATGAGGCCACATTAACCCAGGAGCTGCGGGAAGACTCTTAAGAGTTTTCCCGGGCGACTTTGGGAAGACTCTTAAGATCCTGGGCCCAAACAAATCCATTTAAAACACCCCAAAAAAACTTGACCCCCCCCCCCCCCTTTTTCTTATTTTTTTTTACCCCTGGGCCATGCCAAATATCACTCCTCCTTCCCCCCCTCCCCCCCTCCTTCAATTATCACCTATTTTCCCTGTTATTCCCTTATTCTGTGGTCTATTTTCGTGCTAACATTAGCGAGTTGCTAGCAGGGCGTTGTCATCAGTGTTACCAAGCGTGGGAATTAGGGGAGAAGTCAGGAAGAGAATTGAGAGGTACCTCCAGTGTCTCTCAAAGCTTCGTGAGTGGAAGGTTGGCTCACACTCACTCACACACACTCGCTTTCATTTCGCGATTTTGACCAGCCAAACACTGTTTCCACTTGTTTTATTGTTGTAACTGGTTAATATCTTCATATTAATGGTAAAATAGGCGCACATGAATAAGTATTAACGATATTTATGGTACAATAACGATGTTAGTGATGGGAACAGCTCAAATACGTGCACACAGGCGTGTGGTGTCTCATACCCCCCATGCGCAGCCGAGAGGTTAAGCGAGAAATGCTTGGCATCTAGCCAAAAACCTCTCCAACAACTTTTCTTCCTCGGCTTTCCCTCCCCTTTTCCACTCTGATGGCACAACCATCACTTCTTCCTCTGACAAAGCTGAACTCTTTGCTCAAACTTTTGCCAGAAACTCTACCTTGGATGATTCCGGTGCTATTCCTCCCTCTCCACCCCCCTCTCTCCTACTTATGCCTAATATCCTAATCTCTTCTAAAGATGTACTTTCTACCCTCTCTGGGTTTAATACTAAGAAGGCGTACGGTCCGGACGGTGTTCCTCCTGTTGTACTTAAAAACTGTGCTTCCGTGCTGACCCCCTGCCTAGGCAAACTCTTTCGTCTCTACATACACACATACATAAAATTTTAACCCTCCAGCCCCGGCTATGTATTATATATATATTCCTCGAAACCCGGGTGTTTTGGCCGAAAAACGTCTAGGCTAGGCTACCGTATATTCGTTAATCAGACTGCTTCCCGCATTCCCGCGCATCACCAAGCGTAGCTGTGTTATTTACCTGTAGAATGGCATTAAGTAGAGCTCTCTAAGTCAACTGGTCAACTGGTCAAGGCGGCTTTCTAGGGCCTTTCCTAGCTGATGCTGAGAGGATTGGGTTCTAGTCATGTGGTGATGGGCTGGTCTATCAGAGTGAGAACTGAGCGATCTCTGCCATACCCATAGCTTACTCTGACTGTTCCTTTTACTTACAGTATATATTTTCTAGATCTCAAGTGTACTTTTCCGTGGATTGACCTCCCAATCTACCAAGATTGGAAGCCAAAGCGTCACATTTTTCCCTTGCCCCTCAACTCTCTCTTCATAATTGCTGAGGGGCACAGGGCCCTGGGTGGGGCTTTGGTTTCCCGGGCGTTTCCGCACCCTCCTCAGCTCCCCGCCATGGAGTGGCTTCGGTCACCCAGGCTTTATTGTGGTCGGCAGGGAGGGTTCTGTGGGGGCGCTCGGTTATGGCCTTGGAATTGCTCGGGGCCTTGGGGCTGTTCGGCCAGGCAGCTTGGGGAACAACAACAACAACAACAACAACAACAACAACAACAACTGGTTGAGCTGTGATGATGATTTCATTGGAGATAACTTTATGGCCAAAACAGCCACTTTACACCACTTTTCGATACTTAACAACAACATACAGGCACACACGAACAAGCGACGCTCTCCTTCTTGTGGTCGGAGATGTGGGGCGTCGGTCCAGCCGGCTGTTGTTTACATGCGTCGGACCGACGCCTCGCACACGAAGCTCACAGGCTTTCAACCACTGGGCGTTCAAGAGGCCTTCCGGGTACCTGTTATATGCTTTTTTATGGGCGTTCAAGAGCCCTTCCGTGGTGAGAGGGTTAAGTCTGAGTGTTCCACACACAAGTGCAGTTTCAGTCTCTTGTCCTAATGGCGGCGTTCCAGGCAACCCTGTTAAGGGCTGCTAGACTTGTCAAGTTCTTGGATTTGAGATCGGCGCGTATAGTCCGATCCCAGGTCTTCCTCGGTCCACCCCTTGGTGCAGCTCCCTCCACAATCACAGACCTGCATTTTTTCACCCAATTTTGTCTATCCATTCTCTTTACATGTCCATACCATCCCAGTCTACTTGTACGCATCACCTCACTAATACTATTTATACCTAAACGTCTCCTCAGCTCAACATTTGTTATTCTATCCTGTAGCCTGGGCCCACACATTCATCTCACCATTCTCATCTCATTACGCTCCATTCTGTTGACATCCTCTACTTTAATGGCCCATGTTTCTGAGGCATACTTCATTGCACTTCTAACACATGAGGCATACACCTTTCCCTTCAGGGGGAGAGGCATTCTTTTCATGGTCAGGATTGGCATCAGTTCTCTGAACTTCCCCCAGCCACACCTAATTCTAGCAACAGTGGCAGCCTCGGCCCCACCACCGGCAGAGATGGTATCTCCTAGGTAACAAAACTTGTTCACCAGCTCCAAAGACTCATTTCCAAAATTCACAGCCACAGGATCATCACTTAACACAAGCTCGCCTTTGCACACTACACACTCAAAAAATTTCTATTTCTGACTTATCCTTCGGCAGGGGTCTCTTTATTCTACTACAGCGCTTACTCCCATGGTGTACCCAACATTGACAGATGCTACATTGAATTGAGTTAACGCCCACTCCCTTTACACACACTACACATGGGTATGCACCGCTCTTTTCCACATTGCCTCGTCTCAATCTACAATGCATAACCTTGGTTTTGTTAATATTGACTCTTAAACCCTTGCTCGCCATGCCCTCTTTCCACTCTCTGAATTTGGCCTCAGCATCTTGCATACTGTCCGCTATTAGGACTAAATCGTCTGCATAAAACAGTTCCAACGGGAGTCCGCCTCTAAAAACTCTAGACAGTGCCTCCAAGACCATAATAAAGAGGAGGTGGCTTAACACTGAACCCTGATGGACTCCAACACGGACTGCGACCTCATCACTCAGTACACCCTTCACCCTCACCGCACTTCGCGAATCCTCGTACATCTTCATTATCACACGCACCAGCCACTCTTCCACACCAAGTTTCCTCATAGCCCACTGCACAACATCTCTAGGCACCCTATCAAAGGCCTTCTCCAGCTCTACAAACACAAAGTAAAGATCCCTGCCTTTTAGTAAGTATCTTTCCTGTATCTGCCTATGAAGATAGCATCGGTTGTACCCCGTCCTGGCATAAAACCAAACTGCATATCATCAATAGAGATGCTTTGCCTGATCAAACCCTCAAGGACTCTCTCACAGACCTTCATGATTTGGTCAAGCATTTTCAGGCCCCTATAATTTCCTCTATCTAGCGCATCCCCTTTTCCTTTGTATATGTTTACTATTACACTTGTGAGCCAATCCTCTGGGATTTTCTCATCTTTAATAATGGTGTTTATCAACTTAGTGACTAAGTTTACACCAGTCTCCCCTGAGGCTTTTATTATCTCAGCGACAATGTCAGAGCAACCTGGAGCTTTACCGTCCTTCATTTTATTGATTGCGTCGCTCACTACAGCTGGTGCTATCAAAGGAGGGGGCCCAGATATTGGTTTTTCGATACTAAGCTGTTCCTTATCCCATTCAAACTCTACATTTAGCAATCGTTCATAGTGTGCCTTCCATGCTTCTCTGATTTAATTTTCTGCATACACAATCTTCCTATTATCGTTTCTAACACACTGTTCACCTATAATATCCCTACTGTCATTTTTAACTCGCCTAGCTAGGTTGAAGATCCCATTGGGATTGTCAGTGTTACACACTTGTTCGAGGACCAGGTCCTTAATGCGATTTTTAGCATTGTAAATAACTCTTTTGGCAGTTCGTTAAGCTGCCTGGTATTCCTCCTTACTGCCTCCTTTCTTCCATGCTTTGAAGCATCTCCTTTTCTCTTTCACAGCATGTTCTACCTCATCGTTCCACCACCAGGAGGTCTTATTCCTGGGGTGACCCTTAGTTTTCCCACAGACTTTGTCAGTGGCAGCGATAAGGCTATGCTTAAGAAAGTTCCATTGACTATTTACATCTCTCCTCTAACGTCTCCTTCTTGCTGGAAGTTTGCTCTCATTCAACCTGTCCCAAAGAAGGGTGACCGCTCTCAACCCTCCAACTATCGTCCAATTGCTCTCATCTCTTGTATCTCTTAAAGTTTTTGAAACTATTCTTGCTTCCAAATTTCGGTAATTATAGGGAATAGGCTCGCACCCTTATTTTTCAATTTTTTTCCTCCAGATTTTAAGAAATTGGTGTTTTCATTGTTTAAGTTATAATTCCAATATGGGATACACGATGGGTTGAGGGGGGCACAACCCCATGAATTATTGAAATCGTCATCTATGTTGCCAGCAGGGGGTAAATATCGATTATGCTGCATAAAGAAGGCGTTTGTAAACAGTGATGATGCCCGAAAGAGCTCTGAGATTGATTAGAACGAGCGTTTTTTCTATTAATATCGGGTTTTATAAATGTGATCAAAATTATTCTCCCACAGTGGATTATACATGAGTACAGTATAAGGATTCCATAGACCTACATTGTCTCTAATAAATTAAGTATAATAAGGCTGCGAGCCTATTCCCTATAATTATCCAAATTTCTTAAGCATTTCTCTTCTCATAATCTGCTCTCAGATCGCCAGTATGGCTTCCTTAAGGGTCGCTCTACTGGTGATCTTCTTTCATATCTTACTAACTCTTGGTTATCCCACTTTCGGGACTTCGGTGAGACTTTTTCTGTTGCACTAGACATATCGAAGGCCTTTGATAGAGTCTGGCACAAATCTTTAATTTCCAAACTGCCATCCTTCGGATTCTGTCCCTCCATCTGTGCCTTTGTCTCTAATCTCCTTTCCGGCCGTTCCATAGCTGTGGTTTTGGACGGCCATCGCTCATTTCCTCATCCTATCAACTCCGGTGTTCCTCAGGGTTCTATCCTATCTCCTATTCTCTTTCTAATTTTCATAAATGATCTTCTCAACTGTACATCCAGTCCCATCCATTCATATGCAGACGACTCTACTTTACACCACTCAATTAGTTTTCCAGAACGCCCCAGCCAGCAATCCCTCAAAAGTAAACTTAATGAAGCCATAAAATGCTTATCTTCTGATCTAGCTACCGGTACTATTTCCAATTGGGGTAGAGAAAACCTTGTGGCATTTAATGCTTCCAAAACTCAATTTATCCATCTTACTACCCGTCAGGAACCTCCAGAGGACCCTTATTCTTCAACAATACAAAAATCAACCCTTCACCTTCCCTCAATGTTCTCGGTGTCTCTTTTTCTTCTGCCCTCACTTGGAAAGACCATATTACCAGTCTCGCTAAGGCAGCCTCCCAGAAGCTGGGTATGCTCAACCGCCTCAAGGGATTCTTTACCCCTGCGCAGCTTCTTGCTCTGTACAGGGGTACAGTGCGTCCTTGTATTGAGTATTGTTCACATGTGTGGGGAGGATCCTCTCACACCGCACTCCTAGATAAAGTAGAAAGGAAAGCCTTTCGTATCATTAACTCCCGCCCACTCACCAACTCTCTGCAATCTCTCTCTCTTCGCCGCAATGTTGTATCTCTCCCTATTCTATCGCTACTACAATAATCAGTGTTCCTCGGAGCTTTCCCAGTGTATACCACCTCCTCTACGTAGGGTATGTAGTACCCGCCTTGCAACACAATCCCACCCCTACTCTGTGCAACTCTCCAACCCAAGAGTGAAATGTTATTCTCAGACTTTCTTCTATTCAACTGCTGAGCTCTGGAACTCTCTCCCAGAATCAGTCTTTCCCTCTTCCTATGACTTAAATTGCTTCAAACTCCGTGTGTCCAGGCATTTTAGCTCGAACTTCCCTTGATTTCGGCCCTGTCACTCTTTGAAATCTGGGGGAGGCACTTGCTGCAGGCAGTTATGCCTTTTGTCTCCCTCATTCACATAGAAAAAAATAAAAATAAAAAAATAGTGTCTCACATTGATCCTACATTAGGGATGGATGTAGTTTTCGGGCATACGGTCGTCATGTTTACATAGGGCGATCGCCGCGCGGCCGCGGTTAACTTCGCGTTTATTTTGACGGCAAATTTTTTCGGTTATTTACCCCTGCTGGCAATATATATGATGATGACAATATGTCATGGGGGGGTGAGGGGTGGGGAAAGCCCCCCCTCAACATATTATTGTATCCAAAGGCAGTCAAAATAGACGGGAACATGATGGCAAGCGTTCAACGCCACTCCGCGTAGTGTAAACAAGGCTGGCGGTACGACTGCATTCTACATTCAACCCCTACATTATCGTATAAGCTTTATAACGGTATATAATGTCTGTGGTAGCTTGTGAGAACATATCTCTATCCCGGAAGTTTGATAAACTCGGAACTTGTCGCATATTCAAAGCTATTGGTATAAGCTATTAGATTTAATACTGACTTAATTTTCTGTATTTCAGAACAAAAACTTTGTGGTTAGCCATGAAGGGGTCTGGCCTGACACCCCCCACTTCCTCACTGGGGCCCCCAACAAATACCTCCTTGCGGTCCCCAACAAGTTCCTCTCTAGGGCCACCTCTCACCTCCTCCCTGGGGTCTTGCTCCTCCTCTGTGGTGGCTGCCACTTCTACAGCATCTGCCACTGGTAAGCTATTTTTGGTAAATTTCTATAATTGCACCTATACGAGCTAAACAAATTATTATTGTATTTAGCAGGAAGGTACGACGAGGTAAGTGATATGGTATCGGTGGCAATATGTGGAAATGGATTACGGTATAAGGGCAATCCGCCCCCTCTGACAAAAGTCTATCAATCTAGATGTGACACGGATTTTACAATGTTTCAGAGAGACATTAGCCTAACCTAACAACCTTACCTAACCTATCCTAGTATTATGGGTGGGGGCTGTCGCCCCCACACCCCCGCTGGTTGGGTAAAACTGTAGAAATCCAGTTGGGGTGGAGTGAGTACCGGTAACCGTGGTAACCGTAGATTTTCGTAAGGGGGTCAGGGGGGGCGGAATGCCCTTATAATCCATTTCCGCATATTGCCACCTATACCACATCACTTACCTCGTCGTACCTTCCTGTTAAATACAATAATAATTTGTTAAGCTCGTATACTGTAGGTGCAATTATAGAATAATTCCCTATTTTTGTAGTACCGTACATTGAAATACAGTACTATTGAACGTTATTTCAAACCTATTTTTACTTTTAGTATTTACAAATACTAATTTAAAATCTGGTACCGTCAACTAGGGTGAATTCAGACATGGGGTGAATTCGGACATCATCGCCAAAAATAGGCCTAAGTTAATTATATAGTTATTAATTAATGAATAATCATTAGAAATCTCTTTTCACCAGGCTTTCGTAATACATTTGTATAAATTTTGTGTGTAAAGATCTTTAAATATATTTCAACAAGTAATGAAAAACAATTAAAAATCAAATAAAGGTAGGCTATATAGCCTAATTAACCTAAGAAGTGCGCATGGGGGGTATGAGACACCACACTCCTGTGCTGACGTATTTGAGCTGTTCCCATCACTAACATAGTTATTTTACCATAAATAGCATTAATACTTATCCATATGCACCTATTATAGGTTGATTATAAAGGTATTAACCTGTTACAACAATAAAACAAGTGGAAACAGCGTTTGGATGGTCAAAATCGGCGATACAGGCCGGGAGTTACATAATGTATGGCTGAGGCAACCTCCCTTCCCACCACTTTTCCCCACGTCTGGAGAGAGACTGTTGATCGATACTCTCTCTCTCTCTCTTGCACTCGCTTGCTAACAGTGATGACAATGCCCTGCTTGCAACTCGCTAATGTTAGCACGAAAATATACCACAGAATAAGGGAATAACAGGGAAAATAGGTGATAACTGAAGGAGGTGAGGAAAGTGGGGAAGGAGGGGAGGTGGAGGAGTGATATTTGGCATGGCCCAGGGGCAATAAAAAAAAAAAAAATTTGGGGGGCGTTTTAAATGGATTTTTTAATAGCCTTACTCTTAAGAGTCTTCCCGCAGTCCACCGGGGGAACTCTTAAGAGTCTTCCCGCAGTTCCCGGGTTAAATTTTGTAACAATGGCAAACTTTCTTCGATAGAAATTATCATGAGTAGATGCAGGAAAGTTATTAGTGCCAAAATGTACTTTCGTAATTACAGTAATTACTCCAATTTTGCGTGTTCTGATTTTGCGAAACACCAATTTTGCGACCGAGTCCCCCAAAATGCCATGTTTGATGAAAACCTAATTTTGCGATGTAACTTTACTTTTGCGGGTGGCGCCGTAAGAAAGTGGGGCTCTCCGCACTAGTTTTCGGGGGGGAGGGGTGGCCAGGTCGTGACGGCAGGCCGCGCTGCGGCCCGACGTCACAACCCAAGCTCTATATCCTTCCGCTTACAAACGTTATCTCTCCAGTCTCGCAATACTGTAAATGCTCAATTGCTCATTTAATTTGATTTTCTCAAGGATAATGATAATGTCTTATGTTTTTCTGTATTTTTCTTTATTGTGGGATGTATAATTACATGTATGTGTGTACAAACAAAGCAAATAAATGACGGAAATCGCGAAAAATTGGGCCGTCACTAATGAAATGTCAACCATATTCATTTTTCCCCATAAGGTTAGTTAATCCAATTTTGCGAATTCCACTTTTGCGGCCCGCAATGTCGATGGAGTGTGTGGGGAAATGTTGAGGTATGGTGGTGAGACAGTGATCGAATGGGTATGGAAAATGTACAAACTAGCATGGGAGAAGGGGAGTGCACCCGATGACTGGAAGACTGGCATAATAGACCCCTATATAAGGGCAAAGAGGAGTGTGTGGTAACCACCGAGGAATATGTCTTCTAAGCGTAGTAGGGAAGGCATACAGTAGGGTAGTGATTGAGAGAGTGAGAGTGAGAACGGAGAAATGGATAGGCGACGAGCAGGGAGGTTTTAGGAAGGGAAGAGGATGTGTAGATCAGATTTTTACCCTGAATTGTGTTGTGGAGAAATATCTGGAGAAGAAACAAAAGGTGTATGTTGCCTTTATGGACTTGGAGAAGGCCTATGACAGAGTGGATAGAGAAGGTTTGTGGAAAGTACTTAGAATATATGGAGTAGATGGCAAGTTGCTGAAAGCAGTGAAGAGTATGTATGAGGGTGCAAAGACGGCAGTACGTGAGGAGAGTGAGCAGAGCGAGTTCTTTGACCTGAATGTTGGTTTGAAACGGGTGTGTGATGTCCCCGTGGTTGTTTACTGTATATATGGATGGAGTCATGAAAGAACTACTATCAAGAGCAGTGGATGTTGGTGTATCGCTGAAAAGGGAGGGAAATGAGTGGAAGCTGCCTATACTGCTGTTTGCGGATGATACAGTTCTGATGAGCGATAATGAATGGGAGCTGCAGGGTTTGGTAAATGAGTTTGGAACAGTGTGCGAAAAATGGAATTTGAAGGTAAATGCGGGGAAGAGCAAGGTTATGGTCTTCGAAAGGGGTGAAGTCACAGAGTGTGAGGTGAAGTTGAACGGTCAGGCTATGGAGATCGTTAACTCTTTTAAGTATCTGGGCAGTGTGTTGAGTAAAGATGGGACTATGGATGAAGAAGTGCGGGAGAGGGTACAACAGGGGAAGAGGGTTGTAGGAACGCTGAAAGCAGTAACAAGAAATAGGGTGGTCAGTATGGAAGTGAAGAAGTCCTTGCATGACAGTGTGGTAATCCCGACATGACTTACGGAAGCGAAGCATGGACGTTGGTTGAGAGACTCAGACCAAGAGTGAGAGCAGTGGAAATGAATTACTTAAGAAGTGCGTGCGGAGTTACATGGAGGGATAGACAGACTAATGAAGAAGTAAGAAGGAGGTGTGGTGTGGAGGTAGATGTGCTGGAAAGTGTGAAAAGGAACAACTTGAGATGGTTCGGCCATATGGAACGTATGGAAAGCGAGAGAATGACTAAGAGGGTGTACGAGAGCGAGGTGGAAGGACAGAGGGGGAGAGGTAGACCGAAGGAGAGGTGGAAAGATGGAGTGAGGAAGTATATGAACGAAGGCGGTGCTGGTTGGGGGGAGGGGCATCGACTGACTGGGGACAGAGGTGCATGGGGGCGGATCGTTCGTGGCCACCCCTTCGGGGATCACGGCGTCAGGCAATAGATAGAGAATGTCGACCAATTTCTCGCAAAATTGGGGTAAGCACTGTAGTTTGCACAAAAATAATTAATTGGCATTATCGTGTATGTTATTCCCGTAATTGGGTATTAAATTATTTATTTTTAAAATTTCTGTAAAAATAGGGTGAATTCGGACAGGATGAAAATTAATTGAATAAATAATATTATTTAATCTAACTTTAGCTACAACCTGTCAGATTTGGATATTGAGTGTAATTGGGTTTATAGTTGTCATTACACAGGATATTTCTGAGTTATGTCACAATAATCCTTATTTTTACATTGTCAGAGTCATACTGCTACCCAGAGCATAGGCCAATAAATCCAGATATGTCCGAAATTACCCCAAAAGTGTTGTATCTTATGATATGGTATTTATGGTCTTTAAGTTTTCAGGGAGTGTGATATGACCCTTTTAAAATGTTCAAAGATATCCGAATTGACCCCTGAAAGGTCTGAATCTATACTGGGATCACTGGTTAGTCCTATGAATGTATTTTATATCCATGTCCGAATTCAGGCTAGGTGTCCGAAATTGCCCCAAATCCTATCCGAATTCGGACACCTTTATTATATTTATAATAAATATATGCAATGTATTTTCATTTCTTTAATGCTATAATTGTATAACACAATGCACCAGCTACACATACAATACTTGAGATCTTACATTGAGATAAAAACAAGACTACATGCTACGGAAATACGCAAAAATCGTCCGAATTCACCCCAGTTGACGGTAATGTCTTTCATGCACAATTTATAGATATCCAGACAGAATTTTACTGGTTGTTCAAAAAAGTTAATTTACAAGTTGTCCTCATAGCCCCAAAACTCCCTTTATAGTAATCCTATGGCATCCTGAAAGCCCGCTACATCCAGTGGGTCTACACAAAGATCTTTGAGTGAAGTATGATGTAGATCCTGGGGCCATAGGGGCACTGTAGGCTGTACCCTCTCTTGGGAATGGGTAGGGATTAATGGAGGAAGTTTGCAGCCATCGATATGCAGCCTTGTATATTGAGTAGCCGGGATGGATGTAGTTCCCGGGCGTACGGTCGTCATGTTTACATAGGGCGGTCGCCGCGGTTAACTTCGCGTCTATTTTGACAGCGATTTGTTTATGTTATTTGATACGCCCCCTGCTGGCAATATATATGATGATGACAATATGTCATGGGGGTGAGGGGGGGCAAAGCCCCCCCTCAACATATTATTGTATCCAAAGGCAGTCAAAATAGACGGGAACAAGATGGCAAGCGTCCGACGCCACTCCGCGTAGTGTGAACAAGACTGGCGATACACCCGGGAACTACATCCTACCCGAGTAGCCTTCTCTGATGTATAGCCGTTGACGGCTCTGGTGGTGCCACATCGTACATGGGTCATCCATTGGCAGTTATTGACCCATAGCTGGGACTATCTACCTTTGGCTAGAGTTGGATGGCCATTGGTTCAATATTTTGTTTATTGTCCATCACAACCCACTATTCCAGGTGTAAACTCAAGTGGGGGAACATATTTAGTTGCTGACAACTCGCCCCCACCTAAGGCTTGGTACAGTAACACCTCGATTTTCCGGCACTCAGGGGGATTTGAAACCTCCGGTGAATTGAAAAGTCCAGTTGAATGAACATTACTCCTATAAATGCCCATAAACCCCAAGAAAATACCCCCTAATGACTATCTGTATTATCAGCCTTAGTATAATAAACAAACACACATTACTACACCATTTTAATAGTAATGTTCTCAACTCGACAATTTATAAGTACAGTAGAAGTTGGAAAAGGCATCCAGCTGTTGTTGTTGTCGGCGGCGTAATGTGTATCATCGTATGCGAAGGCTAGGCCTTATCGGGAGGGAGAGTTCCGCGGCGTATTCAAAGTTTTGACAGTAGTAAAACGAAAAACTAATATTAAACTGTTTTTGTTCTTTTTAGTTGTCTTAGGTTTCTCACTTAATATCTAAAACTTATTTATGAGGTGGATGCTTTGGGAGAGGCAGCAAGGGGTGGATTGTCTTAGGTTTCTCACTTAATATCTAAAACTTATTTATGAGGTGGATGCTTTGGGAGAGGCAGCAAGGGGTGGATGCTGTTACATCATCCACCTCTCTCCATTCGTTTGGATATTTGTTTTTTGTTCCAAGCTCAGAACCACTCTTTTGCATTTCTTCTTGTCACTATTGGCTTTTACTTTGTCTGACTTTGCCTTAATCTTCGGCGTGATAGCGATGAATCGAGTATAATATGTCCGATATGAGAATGTTTTACAGTCCACCCTTGGATAACGCGGGTATATCGTACTGGCCCAAGGCCGTGTTAGGCAAACACGCGTTACATAAAGCAAAGGTTATATGGGAAAAATTCCATTCGTTCTGGCCACTTTCCCAAAGTCCCCTTTTTTTACCATTTACCTATTAAAATAGATTTATCTATTTATTTGTCAGTATTATTACGTTGGCAACATACCTTCATACTAGGGGTCAATAATATATCCAATTAAGACCATTGGTACTATGAAATGCCATTTATTTGACACAAAAACAATGCTGCTCAGCTGTAGTACAACAATAACAAACCACATGTCGTCTGCGTGTGAGGCAGGCGGCGGAAGCTTGGCTAAACTTGCCAACAATCTACCGCCTTCATTAGAGTTATAGTTTAATGTATTTTTCTTTGGCTTTTACTATTATAAATATTATTTGGTAAAATGAAATTCAATTCCATAGAGTAAATTTTAATAACATTTTATTGCATAACAAATTGGGGTCAGTTTTTACTAGAGAGGAATGTTTTGACGAACCACAGGCGGGAGTACTGGAGAGTGGTCTTAGTAAGATTGAAATAACTAGAGATGAGCTGTTATCTGCGATGAGAGGACTTGAAGTAAGGAAAGCTATGGGACCGGATGAAGTGTCTGCCTGGGTTTTAAAGGAGTGTGCAGAGCAATTAGTTGAGCCAGTGAGGGACATAATTCAAGCTTCCTTAGATAAAGGACAGGTTCCTGTTGAATGGAAAAGAGCTAATATCATCCCGATATACAAGAATGGAAACCCTGAGGACCCTCTAAACTATAGACCAGTTTCACTTACTAGTATTGTATGCAAGATTTGTGAAAAGCTAATTAGGAAGAGATGGATGAAAATGTTGGAGAGAAAGAAGATAATAACCCCAAAGCAATTTGGATTCAGAGAAGGGACATCTTGTGTTACCAGTTTGCTATGTTATTACAGTACAGTAGGGTGATAGATGTACTCCAAGAAAGAGGCGGATGGGTGGACTGCGTCTACTTAGACCTTTCCAAAGCATTCGATAAGGTACCACATAAGAGATTGTTATCTAAGCTTGAGATGCTAGGATGTGTCAGGGGGAGTTTGCTGAAATGGATGGAGAGCTATCTAACAGATAGGGAAATGAGGACCAACATTAGAGGAACTTACTCATCGTGGCGGAAAGTTGAGAGTGGTGTGCCGCAGGGATCTGTGTTGGCACCTCTCATGTTCCTTATGTACGTGAATGACCTGCCGATCGGCATAAATTCCTACATGTCAATGTTTGCAGACGACGTAAAAATTATGAGACAAATAACAAATAAAAGTAGTTGTGAGGAGCTCCAAGGGGATTTAGATAGAATATATGAATGGAGCACCAAGTGGAAAATGAAATTTAATATAAGTAAATGCCATGTGTTAAATATGGGAAGAAGTGTGAATAGACCAAATTGGGAGTACAGGATGGGAGATAATATAATTAGCAAGGCCGAAAAAGAAAAGGATTTAGGGTTGATTATACAAGATAATTTGTCGCCAGAGAAACATATTAACAAGCTCTTTAGCGGAATGTATGCAATGGCCGGGAATATGAAAGTTGCTCTGAACTACTTGGATGAGACCATGGTAGCGAAAATTATGAAGAGTATGATTAGACCAAGATTGGAGTATGCAGCAGTGGTGTGGTCCCCGCATCTAAAGAAGCATATTCACAAGTTAGAAAGAATCCAGAGAGCAGTTACTAGATTGGTTCCAAGTCTCAGAGAACTGCCATATGAAGGGAGGCTAGACAAATTAAATCTACCGAGTTTAAAAGAGAGGAGAGAGAGGGGAGACATGATAATGATGTACAAATGCACCCGGGGGCTGGAGAGGCTGGATAAGGAGGATATGTTAATTATGGATACAGGAATAACTAGAGGCCACAGCTACAAAGTAAAAAGACCTACCTGCAAGAACGATATCAGGAAGTTTAGCTTCCCCTATAGATGTATTGACAAATGGAATGGGCTGGAGGAGGAGGTGGTAGGGGCAAGGAACATCCATATTTTCAAGAAAAAATTGGATAAAAAGTAGACTGAGAGACGGGACAACACGAGCTTAGCTCAACTCCTGTAAACTACAATTAGGCAAATACAGAAATAACTCGGGTTTAGACATAGCCACACAAGAACAACACACACACACACAAACTGACTCAACAATAACACACACGATTTCGGTCACTCGGAAAATCAGCTGATGAATCTCGGTGTTTCAAATTAACTTGCATTGAAAGTATATTCGTCGTATAAGGCCATCCATGGTTTTGGAGGGTTTTGGAGGTTTATAAATGTGTCTTATACACGCCGGTATATACGGGTCTGATGAGTCTGCCGTCACAGGCCGAGAGATGCCGACCAGCCACCACCCGCCACGAGCGCTACATAAACAAAGCGTGTTAGATGCTGACTCGGCACATTTGGGGTACCCGTGTTAGAACAAAACCACGGAACCTAAAGCCGCGTTACCCGAGGGCCGACTGTACATACGGATTGATCGGGCGAGACTGAGTAGGCCTATTCCCGCGCTTTTGTTGTTGTTGTTGCTTGTTCTACTGATGTCGCCGTTACCCGCATAGAACCACGGACTATTATATATACTGTATATATACAGTAGAACCTCGTTTATCCGGCATTCAAAACAGCGGCACCCGCAAAACAACGTCACCAATCGGCCAGGCATTAATTAGGTATAAAATCAGAGAAAATGCGGCGAAAATGAATTCAAACCGCCCACCATGCGCATCGTCGATCGCCGACACACTCGGCGTCGTCTGCTTACTCTGTTTTTGCTAGAAGACATAGGCCTAGCCTATATACAGTAAACTTCCGTTAATCCGAAGGGCAGCGGACCGGCCCTCGTTCGGATTAGTGGATTTTTCGGATTATCGGACTTTACCCCTATGAACCTGTGTATTAATGGCCTGACGAAAACATTGAGGCATTAGGCCACCCAAATGACACACACACACATATCATATGTTCATGAAATCACTTCAAAAGTTTACCATTGTCATTGTAGCCTATTACCTACTTCAAAACATTCAGATTAATGGTCAAAGGAATCTGCTGATATAAACATAAACACCATATGTCCGCATCGTCTACTAGCGAGTTTGTCTTGCTCTTGAAGATCAGATCAGATGTGGTTCGGGAAGTAATGCCTTAACAACGGCACTTCCCTGAGAGGTTCTTATAATTTTCCTTTTGTGACATGCTCTGTTATATTATATTGTATTGAAAGCACCCTTGTCTTGTTGTCTTGAAAGCACCCTTGGGACGCTCCGATCACTGAACTATAAATAGTAGCGTATCGGAACGTCCAAAGGTGCGTTTTCAAGCTCAAGACTGAATTCGCTTGCAGAAAATGCGGTGCAAGCCAGTAGTGCATCGGAGCGTCCCAAGGATGCGTTCAAGAGCAAAACAAACTCTCTAGCAGACGATGTGGTGTTTACGTTTATATCAGTAGCTTCCTTTGACCATTAATCTGAATGTTTTGAAGTAGGTAATAGGCTACAATGACAATGGTAAACTTTTAAAGTGAATTCATGAACATATGATGTGTGTGTGCTCCATTATGTGTCATTTGAGTGGACTAATGCCTCAAAAAGGGGACTTTGGGACTTCTTGAAATTCGGACCATCGGGTGAATTCGGATTTGGCCTCAAATTGAAAAATTCAGACTATTGGGAGATTCGAATCATCGGTCGTCGGATTAAAGGACTTTTACTGTATCTCCACAAAGAAATGACCAACCCTAGGTTAGATGTGACCTAACCTATGTTAGATGTATATCAGTCAGCAGAACTCATTGTTATCTCTTGTTTGGCTTTGTTTACCACTGTGCCGAACGGTCCGCAACACACAAACACACACACACACATCAGCTGACTCGAAGAAGTGACCCACGGGTCCAAAACAACTTTTATTATTTAGGTAAAAGTGATATCTGCCTCCTGATATAGGTTAGACCATTTCTTGATCTGGCTAGCTAGTGACTTGGCAACTTGTTGCTACTGGTACAAAACAACCACTGGTACAAAACAACATAAGGTTAGCAACAAGTTGCCAAGTCACTAGCTAGCCAGACCAAGAAATGGTCTAACCTAGCTTAGTTATATACCAAAAAATGGTCTAACCTAGCTTAGATATATATCAGGAGGCAGAAATCACTTTTACCTATATAATAAAAGTTGTTTTGGACCCGTGGGTCACTGCTTCGAGCAGTAACAAGAAATAGGGTGGTCAGTATGGAAGTGAAGAAGTCCTTGCATGTCAGTGTGGTAATCCCGACACTGACTTACGGAAGCGAAGCATGGACATTGGTGGAGAAACTCGGACCAAGAGTGAGAGGGGTGGAAATGAGTTACTTGAGAAGTGCGTGCGGAGTTACAAGGAGGGATAGACAGATGAATGAGAAGTAAGAAGGAGGTGTGGTGTGGAGGTACATGTGCTGGAAAGTGTGAAAAGGAACACCTTGAGATAGTTCGGCCATATGGAACGTATGGGAAGCGAGAGAATGACTAAGAGGTTGTACGAGAGCGAGGTGGAAGGACAGAGAGGGAGAGGTAAACTGAAAGAGAGGTGGTAGGATGGAGTGAAGAAGTATATGGATGAAGGCGGTGCTGGTTGGGAGGAGGGGCGTCGACTGACTGGGGACAGAGGTGCATGGGGGCATTTCGTTTGTGGCCACCCCTTCGGGGATCACGGCGTCAGGCAATAGATAGATAGATAGATAGTTAGTGGACATTTGTGACATCCCATCCGGGGAAGTAAACTGTGATAATCTGGATAATATACAGTAGACCCTGTTTACTAGTCTGGATAAATCACTTGAGTTTACCAACACAGGCTCCAAAGGGCAGTGATAAGGTGATGAGCACTGCAGCCTAGCACAGCCTAGTTAACTTTACACTGCCATTTACCACCATTGTACTACCATTCATCCTGCTTAAAATCACCATATTTTTTGTTCAGGTTTATTCTTAACCCCAGGATTCGTTGCCATTTAAAAGCATGCATGGATTAGGGGTAGCATTCGAAACTTGTACGCCTGGGATCGATCACCCACTTGATGAATGTTTAAGGTATATGACACTCACCCCCGTGGCCTCCCAACCCTTGTCTTTAATAGCAGACATCATATCGCATTTACAGTGTGAATGCTAGCTACTGATTAGGTATATTGAGCTGATTACACTGGTTACAGACAACACTCACAACCATAGCCACTCCAATAGTACAATAATATTCAATGTGTACTTCATACACTACACACAACAAGCAATTTAGAGCTGGAGCCACATTCTGAATAAGCTTCTTCCAGGGGTCTGTGCGAGTCTGTCCCAGATTCAAACGTGAACAAATAATTCCTTTCCAAGATTCTCCAAGACCCCTTCTCTATTATCTGTGATCAACAATAGATCAGCAACATATTCATACTTATATTTATCTATTATCCAGGCAACCCCCGCAACAAAGTGTCGCTAAAGCCTGGTCGGAGTTTGATGGACTGGGTGCGGCTGGGTCACTCTGGGCTGGACCTGACAGGGGTGGGGGGCAAGGTGGCCAACATCACTCCACAACAGCTGGCCAAACATACCAAACCCAAGGATTGCTGGATGGCACTGAAAGGTCAGATTACTGAATTATACAATTGATTTTGGGTATGCCCTGCAGCACATTTTTTGTTTTTTATTCTCCATGTGAGTTAAGGAGACAAAAGGCAAAGCTGTCTGTAACAAGTGTCTCCCCCAAAATTGAAAGAGTGACAGAGCCAAATTCAAGGTACAGTTCAGAGCAGATGAAGCAGATACAAGCGCTAACAAGGACTAGCCATAATTGACCACCACCCAGGATTATTTTTTAGTTATATGGGGAATGTATGATGGCACTCACTGCTAACATCATTACTGCAAATAAGCAAACCCTTGAATTCACCTTCAAACTATATGTTAATCCATGAGAACATAAATCTAAAATGCAAGGAGAAGACAGGAAAGAGAGAAAGAAGAAAGACAAGAAAAAGAGAAAAGAGGAGAAGGTGCGCATAGCCTCCATTCAACAGGGACCTAAGCGCATCCCTACCCCAGGCCCCTCTGACACGCAAGCCGCCTACCCAAGCTGTGCTCACACAGCCGGGGTCCTCCCACGACCAAGATAATAGGAAGAATAATCACGGGCCCGTTCTTGCCCTCAAAAGGACCACCAGCGACAACTCAACCAAATCACTGGAGGTCAGGCAAGATTGGATTGGTATACAGCCCCTTTCCACTACAGCTGTTGAGTACAGGCCCTCAGTTGAAGTAACAACCTTCCTCCTCTCCAAACTACCTTAACCCCTTCTGTACCGGCGCCGTCTTTTGTATTTAATTTGAGCTACATTTAGACGATTTTGTGCAGTTTAAGAAAGATCTGTGGTAGTAAAAAGGATTAAGTGACAGTTCGAAGCCTGTCACTTTTAAATTTTAAATTTTAATTAAATGGTCCAATAGTAGCCCGAATAAAGTTAAACGTCCCAAAGCTGCTTGTCAGTACAGCTATTTCTTTAGTAATATAAGGGGACTTCACTCTAACATCAATTCTGTACACCAATTTCTTCAAGCAGAATCCCCTACTCTCCTTTTTTTGACAGAGACTCAAGTAACATCCACATCTGACACATCTAGATTTAATTTTCCAGGTTATCAACTGCTCCAAAATTTCAGACCTAAAGGTGGTGTATGTTGCTTCGCAAAATCTGAAATTGCCCTGGAGGAGGTTACTAGTTTCAATTGTCCCTATTTTGATTATTCTATATACAAATTAATTTCTGCTGGTAAATTTAAATACATATGTTGCATCTACCGTTCCCCAAATACTCCTCCAGAGCAGTCTTTTTGATTCTCTGTCCTCACAACTCAGTGTCCTCAACTTAAATGCTTCTTCTGAAATCACTGTGTTGGGTGATTTTAATGTCCATAATGTTGAATGGCTCACTCATTCAGCCAGGACTGATGATGCTGGTCTTGAATGTGAGCTATTTGCAGACTCATTTAATCTCATTCAACTAGTCAACCAACCCACCCGTGTACCAGATAATCCTATTCATAATTCCCACCTACTGGACTTATTTTTAACAACCAATTCAGAAAATTATGATGTTACAGTGAGGTCCCCACTTGGATCTTCTGATCACTGTCTGATACAGGCCACCTGTCTATCACCTACCACACCTTCCCACTCTGAACCTGTTTTGGTGACTAAATGGCATTACGATAGGGCAGACTGGGAGGGTCTTCAAGGTTTCTTTATTGATATTCCCTGGACCTCTTTCTTTTCTAATGATGCACACTCCACCTTGAGCCACATACAAGATTTTGTAAAAATTGGAATGGAAACTTTTATTCCTCATCAAAAGTACAGTAAAAGATCTAATTCACCTAAATGGTTTGACCATAATTGTGCTAGAGTAACTGAACAAAAAGCAATAGCCTACAATGCATACACAAGATCAAAAACACATGAAGCCTTTAATTACTTTAGAAACATCAGAAATCATGCCAAAACTGTATTAAACCTAACTAAATCAAACTTTCTCCATAAGCAGGCAAATAAACTTCTAAATAATCCAAATGATAACAAAATATTTTGGTCTACTCTTAACTCATTCAAATCCAACTTCACTACTGCTTCATCCATTCCACCATTAAAATCTCGCACTGGCAATCTTGTAAGTGACCCACGAGGTAAAGCTAACCTTCTTGCAGATATTTTCTCCACCAACTCAACCTTAGATGAAATAAATCAAGATGTCCCTGTACTTAATTTTAATTCACCTGAAATTCCCTCACTTAAGATCCACACCAGACATGTCAAAACTATTTTGCAGAATCTCTCAGTAGATAAGGCTCCTGGTCCAGATGAAATTCCTCCAATAGTACTTAAGAATTGCTCCTTGGTGCTCGCTCCTGTATTGGCAAAATTTTTCCGTCTGTGTACTCATACCTCATGCTTCCCAGTACCCTGGAAAGAAGCAAACATCCATCCAGTTCCTAAAAAAGGTGCCTCTTCAGATCCATCAAACTACAGACCAATAGCTATAACTTCCACTCTTGGCAAAGTTTTTGAAATTATATTAAATAATCACATAATTAAGCATCTGGAGAATAATAAATTAATCAGTGATAGGCAATATGGTTTTAGACGATGTCGATCAACTGCAGACATTCTTTGCCTTCTTACGCATCAAATCAACCAAGCTACAGACCAACATGGTGAAACACATACAATAGCACTGGATATATCAAAGGCATTTGATAGAGTCTGGCATCAATCCTTATTGTCGAAGATGTCACACTACGGCCTTGCATCATTAGTTCCACTAATTTCTTCTTATCTTCATAACAGAAAAATACGTGTAATGGTAGATGGCCTTTATTCTCAATTTCACTCAATAAATGCTGGTGTTCCCCAGGGATCAGTTTTGGCCCCAACTCTGTTCCTCATTCATATCAATGATCTCATATCTACCACTCATAATCCAATACATTCCTACGCAGATGACTCAACACTCCACAGTTCCTTCACATTTACCAATTCTTTCACCCAACCCGATCTTATAAATTCAAAAATAAACACTGCAATTTCTCTGAACCAGGACCTTTCTAGAATTAATGAATGGGGACAAGAGAATCTAGTTTCCTTTAATGCACAGAAAACCAAGTACATTCAATTTTCTAACCGACAGAATCTCACTGACTCCCATATATTTTTTAATGATGTAAATATTCCCACTTCCCCTAGTATTGACATTCTCGGTGTAACATTAACTACTAACTTGAGCTGGACACATTATGTTAGAAGCATTGCTAAGAATGCCTCTAAAAAACTGGGACTCCTGTACAGAGTTCGAGAATTCTTCACTGACGAGCAGTTGGCCGTAATATATAAAAGTCATGTGCACTCTCAGATGGATTACTGTTCACCTCTGTGGGGTGGAAGTGGAGTGGTTGCATTGAGGCAGTTGGACAAAATTCAAAATAAAGCTATTAGATTAATCAATAACCCTGCAATCACACAGGCCCTTCCTACATTAGCCATACGAAAAAACGTTGCATCCCTTGCATTATTCTACAGATATTTTCACAGCAATTGTTCCGAGGAACTTGCTTCAATTGTGCCGCCTCTCCACATCTTTCCCCGTAGAACTAGGGCAGCTGAGAGCGCCCATGAATTTACACTTTCTCCTCCACAATGCAGAACTTCTGCTTATCAGAATTCATTTATCCCCAGAGCAACTACTC
Source organism: Paralithodes platypus (assembly GCA_032716605.1). NCBI lineage: Eukaryota > Metazoa > Arthropoda > Malacostraca > Decapoda > Lithodidae > Paralithodes > Paralithodes platypus. The sequence continues at coordinate 1,579,171 of CM064502.1, forward strand.
TTTGGAATTCACTTCCCTCGAATTGCTTTCCACAAACTTACAATCAACAAATGTTTAAATCCAGTTGTTACAAACATTTTATGAATGGAGGATGCCTTTGGGCACATGGACCTTTTTGTTTTATCTGTGTTTTTCCTTCCTCCGTTCATTGTCTCTTTAAAAAAAAAAAAAAAAAAAAAAAAAAAAACAGACGTCGCCGGTACAGAAGGGGTTAAGAACTGTGTTGAGCTTGGCCAGGCATTCTCTTAAGTAGTGCGGATACCACACTGGTTGTGTAACCTGATTGTGTTGATCTCAACCGGACAATCAGGGATAAGCTATCAAGGAGTCCTGCTTGTCAGGCTAACCGCTGTATAATAAGTGATGTTTATAGGTCAGATCTTATTAGACACTGGAAAGTACTATTCTACCCCAGTACTCGGTTGAGCTCAGCCAGCGACAAAAAGGTAGTCTCAGTTGTTTATACATGAGTGGCGTTTAGAAAGCTGTGTTGAGCTCGGCCAGACAGTTCTCTACAACCACCTCCGGTGTCTTCCTCTCTAAACCAAATAACAGCTCGCAACTTGTGCTGGGACCTGAAGTGCCGCCCTAGCCCAAGGACCTCTACCTGGATACATACATACATACATACATACATACATACAAACATACAAGTTCAAAGACCGTCTTGTCCACAGAGAATATGGTTACAGTCTCACATCCTAAATGGGTTTCCAGGCGGCCCTGTCAAGGGCTGCCTCTGTTGTAAATTTTTTTTTTTTTTTTTTTTTTTTTAGATCGGACCGGAGTACCTGATCCTATGTCATTCTAGGTCTACCCCTACACGCAGCTCCCCCCACGTTCACAGCCCGGCATTTCCTCACCCAGTTCTGATCATCCATTTTCTCCACGTGTCCAAACCAACCAAGTCGGCTCGTGGGCATCACTTCACTGATACTCCTAATGCCCAGACGCCTTCTTAATTCCTCGCTCAATACCCCGTCCCTGAGATTAACCCCACACGTCCATCTCGCCATTCTCTTCTCATTCCGTTCCATTATATTGATATCCTCTGCTTTAACCGGCCACGTCTCCGAGGCATAGGTCATCGCACTTCTAACACACGAGATATACACCTTCCCTTTAAGGGGGGGTGGGAGCCCTCTCATGGTCAGGAGTGGCAACAGCTCTCTAAACTTTCCCCATCTACTTCTGACTCTAGCAATGGAGCCATCTTCAGCGACACCTCTGGCGGAAACCGTATTGCCCAGGTAGCAGAACTTATTCACACACTCCAGCGTTACACTGTCGAAATCAACACTAACAGGCGGGTCATTTAACACAAGATCTCCCTTACACACTGCAAATTCAAAGTCTATGTAAAAAGTCCCTCTAACTCCACTACAGACAAAACATTGAATTGAGTTATTTCCCACATACTGCGCATGGATAATCACCGCTTCTTTCCATAGTTCCACGCCCTACTCCACTAATCATAACCTTTGTTTTATCCATGTTAACTCTTAGACCCTTACTTGCCATACCCTCCCTCCATCTTTTGAACTTTGCCTCTGCTTCCTGCACATTATCTGCGATAAAAACTAGATCATCTACATAAAACAACTCCCATGGGAGTCCTTTCCTAAAGTCCCTTGACAGAGCCTCCAGGACCAAAACAAACATTAATGGGCTCAGCACTGAACCTTGGTGAACTCCAACTTTTACTGGGAACTCTTTGCTCAGGCCCCCATTCACTCTAACTGCTGCCTGTGACCCCTCATACATTCTCATTATCACACGCACCAGCCACTCTTCTACTCCGAGTGTTCTCATAGCCCACCACATTACTTCCCTGGGCACCCGGTCAAAGGCCTTCTCCAGGTCTACAAAAACTAGGTATAACTCCCTGTTTTTCTCTAAGAACCTCTCTTGCAGTTGCCTAAGAATGAAGATAGCATCAGTTGTGCCACGTCCCGGCATAAATACAAACTGCATGTCGCTGATGACAACACTTTCCCTGATCATGCATTCAAAAACTCTTTTACTGATTTTCATGACTTGATCAAGTATTTTGAAACCCCTATAATTTCCCCTGTCTAAGGAGTCACCCTTGGATGTTTTAAACTTTGTGTGTCCAGGCAATTTGACCCCAACGTCCCTTGAATTTGGCTCTATGTCACTCTTTGGGCTTTGGGGGAGACACTCGTTATAGGCAGCCTGCCTTTTGTCTCCTTCATACACAGAAAAAAACAAAAATAATTTGGTTGGTCAAAGCTGAAGCTGGTGTTGTCCCGGGTGTTGGGGCTGGTGTATTACTGCTGGGGACTTCTCTGCTCTCCTCCTTTTTGACTCTGCATAACAGAAAGTATGTTTTTTTTAGAAAAAGAGAAGTACAGAGACAAATTCCACAACAAAATGATGGAAATTGAAAGAAGTGTGGGTGCTAAGTCAGATGACGTTGACGGCCAATTAAACTTTATAGAACGCAGCCTGCTAATGCCACAAAGTCTGTGGCAAAACAAAGGGACCACCCACACATAAGTTCTCTCGGTGGTGGAACAATGCTGTTGAAGCTGCAGTCAGATAGAAGAAAAGATGTGTCAAATTATGGATGGAAAATGGCAGCAAGGAAGAATACCTACCCACCAAATATAATGAAACAAAGAAGTCTGCTGGGCAAAGAAAACCATACAAGATAGTGTGATAGAACAAGTTTGTAGTACAAATAATAACAATAGGATTTTTAAACTGACTAAGAGTGTGAGGGACTGTAGCAAGGACACTGTGGGTGAACGATGTATAAGTTATGACAGTGGTATCACTGTTTACACAGAAAACAAAATTAAAGTGTCATGGAAGGGACCTTATGAAAGATTGCTAAATGTGGAGTTTGAATGGAATAGGGAACAGCTCAGCACTTTAGTCCCAGTACTAGTCCTCCCACGTTTGATAGAGTATCACACTGTAAAAACTGCTATAGATAGAATGAAGCATATGACAACTCCCATGGGAGTTGCAGATGACCTAGTTCTTATCGCAGATAGTGCACAGGAAGCGGAGGTAAAGTTCAATAGATGGATGGAAGGTATGGCAAACAAAGGTCTAAAAGATAATATAGATAAAACAAAGGTCATGATCAGTGGGTAGGGTGCAGAACCATAGAAAGAAGTAGCAATTTTCCATGTGCAGTGTGTGAGAAGGGGGTGGGAAGTAACTCGATATATTATTGCATCTGTAGTGACTAGGTACACAAGAGGTGTAGTGGGGCGAGAGGACCTTTGACAAGACTCAGACTTTGAACATGCAGTGTGTAGGGGAGAACTTGTGTTGAATGACCCGCCTGATAGTATCAGTTTTGTCAGTGTGATGCTGGAGTGTGTTAATAAATTTTGTTACTTGGGCGATACGGTTTCTGTCGGAGGTGGCGCTAGAGCCAGAAGTAGATTGGGGAAGTTTAGAGAGCTGTTGCCTCTATTGACCATGAGAGGACTCCCTCATCACCTTAAATAGAAGGTGTTAGGAGTGCGATCACCTATGCCTCGGAGACGTAGCCGGCTAATATATGATATGATGCGTTTTATTACCACCATGCACTCTCTACTCAAGAGCTGGGCTTTGGTAGGTGCCCTAATGTATCAGGGACTTCAGTGAACAGTTGCCACAGATTGCTAGACCGCATCGTCTACCACAGCACTGGTGTCTGCCAAATAGCAAACTTGCTGGCCTGAGACTAGAAAACCTCAACTTTACCAACCGTGCTACAGCCTGAGGCCGGCTAAAGTGGAAGTTAATAGAGTGGAACCGAATGAGAAGAGAATTGTGAGATGGATATGTGCGGTTAACCTCAAGGATGGGGTTCGGAGTGGGGAATTAAGAAGGCGTCTGAGCATTAGGAGTATCAGTGAATTAATGCTAATGCACATGAGCAGATTTGGTTGGCTTGGATGCATAGAGAGAATGGATAATCAGAATTAGGTGGATAAATGCCAGACTGTTAACATGGTGGGAGCTGCGAGTTAGGGAAAACCTAGAAAGATGTTGTTGTTGTTGTTGTTCCCCAAGCTGCCTGGCCGAACAGCCCCAAGGCCCCGAGCAAGGCCAAGGCCACAACTGAGCGCCCCCACAGAACCCTCTCTGCCTACCACAATAAAGCCTGGGTGACCGAAGCCACTCCATGGCGGGGAGCTGAGGAGGGTGCGGAAACGCAAAGATGTGGGATCAGGTACTTCGGTCTGATCTCAAAACAAAGAACTTGACAACAGAGGCAGCCTAAAACAGTGTCACCTGGAATGCTGCCATTTAGAACATGAGACTAAAATCACAGTCTCTGTGGACAAAATGGTCTTTGAACTTGTATGTATGCATGTATGTATTTAACTGGCCACATTGCCGAGGCATATGTCATTACACTCCTAACACACGAGGCATACACCTTCCCTTCAAGGTGAAGTGGGAGACCTCTTCTGGTCAAGAGAGGCAATAGTTTTCTGAACTTCACCCAGCCACTTCTGACTCTGGCAATGGAGGCAGCTTCAGCACCACCTCTGGCAGAAACTGTATCATCCAAGTAGCAATATTTGTTCACACACTCCAGCGTTACACTGCTGAGATCGATACTATCAGTTGAGTCATTCAACGCAAGTTCTCCCTTGCACACTGCACATTCAAAGTCTGTGCTACTCATCAAAGGTCCTCTCACCTCACTACACCTCTTTGTGCACCCAGTCATTACAGACAAAATATTGAATACAGATACGGTACATCCCACCCCCTTCCCGCAAACTGCATATGGGAAGTCTCCATTTCTTTCCGTATTATTATATTTTTCTGTGTGAATGAAGGAGACTAAATACAAAGCTATCTGTAACAAGTATCTCCTCCAAACTTGAAAGAGTGATAGAGAGCCAAAATAAAGGTACATTAGAGTAAAAATGTCTGGACACATGGAGTTTGAAGCAGTTGGAGTCGTAAGATAAGGAAAAGACAGACTGAGGGAAATAGTTTTAACCCGTTGAGCCCCGGCTAGTCATAATATTTTGTTCACCCCAGTCCCAAGCCATTTTCACTTCTTTTTTTTTTTTTGCTAAAATGGAAGACAAGGATGAGAAATGAAAAAAAAAAAAAAAAATCACCTCGGACATTTTTTTTTTTGGGGGGGGGAGCCTCAAAAAAAATTGTTGAGCCAAAATGGAAGAGAATGGTGAGAAATGAATAAAAAAATAAAAAAAAAATCATTTCGGTCATTTGGGGGGCGGAGGGGAGGGGGGGGTCGAAAGTTCGTCTCCCCTGCATGACCACCCGCCCGGGAGCACTAGGGTAAAAACTGAGTATGGCATTGTACGGCATACATCCTAAGGAGTGTCTCACATAAATCTCAAGCCTCTAGCTCCCATACGACCGGAGTAATGAAGGTTCAAAGTGGCGGTGAACTAAGGGTGTAAAGTATCCCCACTAAGCCCACCACCACCAGCCGTGCGGCTGTCTCGGCCCGCTCACACCTACTGGCCCGGCTCCCACACACACTACGGTACCTCCCCCTCCTATTCTCCCGCCATTTCCTACCTTACGAGCCACGTAAGTGTTTTTTATATGTCGGACGCACGTGATGCGTCGCTGGGAGTTGGTGATCAAACACTGCCGACGCATCATGTGCGACGCTGGGTCTCACTGGGTTAAAGCTTACTTATTGAGTAGAAGAAAGACTGGGAAAATTGGTTCACTCTTGAGTTAGAGAGTTGGACAGAATAGGGGTGGGAGTGTGCTGAAAGGTGGGTGCCTCTCACTCTCCATAGTGGAGGAGGTATACACTGAGAAAGCTCTGAAGAACACTGATTATTGTAATAGCTGTAGAAGAATGAGAGAGATGCAATATTGCGGCGTGTAGAAAGAGATTATAGGGCATTAGTAAGAGGAAGTGAGTTGATGAGATGAAATGCTTTTGACTCAACCCTTTCAGGAAGTTTGGTATGGGCGGAACATCCCCACACATGCGAATAATACTCAAACATGGGCACACTGTGCCCATGCACAGAGCAAGAATCTGTGCAGGGGTGATGAACCCACGGAGATGGTTGAGCACACCTAACTTCTGGGAACATGTTTTAGCAAGAGTGGTAACATGATCTTTCCAAGAAAGATCAGGAGAAAAAGAAACACCAGGAATACTGAGAGAAGATGGAGGGTTGATTTGTGTATTGTTGAAGAGTAAGGAATAGTCGTGGGGAAGAATCTGACGGGTAGATAGAAGGAGAAATTGGGCTTTGGAAGCATTGAAAGTAACAAGATTTTCTCTGCCCCAATCAAAACTAGTTCGTAGATCAGAAAATAGGTGTGCTATGGCCTCATCACATGATTTTTGGAGTATTTACCTAATTGTATTTACCTAATTGTAGTTTACAGGAGTTGAGCTAAGCTCGTGTTGTCCCGTCTCTCAGTCTACTTTTTATCCAATTTTTTCTTGAAAATATGGATGTTCCTTGCCCCTACCACCTCCTCCTCCAGCCCATTCCATTTGTCAATACATCTATAGGGGAAGCTAAACTTCCTGATATCGTTCTTGCAGGTAGGTCTTTTTACTTTGTAGCTGTGGCCTCTAGTTATTCCTGTATCCATAATTAATATATCCTCCCTATCCAGCCTCTCCAGCCCCCGGGTACATTTGTACATCATTATCATGTCTCCCCTCTCTCTCCTCTCTTTTAGACTCGGTAGATTTAATTTGTCTAGCCTCCCTTCATATGGCAGTTCTCTGAGACTTGGAACCAATCTAGTGACTGCTCTCTGGATTCTTTCTAACTTGTGAATATGCTTCTTTAGATGCGGGGACCACACCACTGCTGCATACTCCAATCTTGGTCTAATCATACTCTTCATAATTTTCGCTACCATGGTCTCATCCAAATAGTTCAGAGCAACTTTCATATTCCCGGCCATTGCATACATTCCGCTAAAGAGCTTGTTAATATGTTTCTCTGGCGACAAATTATCTTGTATAATCAACCCTAAATCTTTTTCTTTTTCGGCCTTGCTAATTTTATTATCTCCCATCCTGTACTCCCAATTTGGTCTATTCACACTTCTTCCCATATTTAACACATGACATTTACTTATATTAAATTTCATTTTCCACTTGGTGCTCCATTCGTATATTTTATCTAAATCCCCTTGCAGCTCCTCACAACTACTTTTATTTGTTATTTGTCTCATAATTTTTACGTCATCTGCAAACATTGACATGTAAGAGTTTATGCCTATCGGCAGGTCATTCACGTACATAAGGAACATGAGAGGTGCCAACACAGATCCCTGCGGCACACCACTCTCAACTTTCCGCCACGATGAGTAAGTTCCTCTAATGTTGGTCCTCATTTCCCTATCTGTTAAATAGCTCTCCATCCATTTCAGCAAACTCCCCCTGACACATCCTAGCGTCTCAAGCTTAGATAACAATCTCTTATGTGGTACCTTATCGAATGCTTTTGGAAAGGTCTAAGTAGACGCAGTCCACCCATCCGCCTCTTTCTTGGAGTACATCTATCACCCTACTGTAATAACATAGCAAACTGGTAACACAAGATGTCCCTTCTCTGAATCCAAATTGCTTTGGGGTTATTATTTTCTTTCTCTCCAACATTTTCATCCATCTCTTCCTAATTAGCTTTTCACAAATCTTGCATACAATACTAGTAAGTGAAACTGGTCTATAGTTTAGAGGGTCCTCAGGGTTTCCATTCTTGTATATCGGAATGATATTAGCTCTTTTCCATTCAACAGGAACCTGTCCTTTATCTAAGGAAGCTTGAATTATGTCCCTCACTGGCTCCACTAATTGCTCTGCACACTCCTTTAAAACCCAGGCAGACACTTCATCCGGTCCCATAGCTTTCCTTACTTCAAGTCCTCTCATCGCAGATAACAGCTCATCTCTAGTTATTTCAATCTTACTAAGACCACTCTCCAGTACTCCCGCCTGTGGTTCGTCAAAACCTTCCTCTCTAGTAAAAACTGACCCCAATTTGTTATTCATTACCTCACACATGTCCGATACATTTTCATACCTCCTAGCATCAACTCTTAATTTAGTAATTTGTTTCTTTACCTTCAACTTACTGTTTATATATTTATAAAATAATCTAGGGTCACTTTCACATTTATTTACTATGTTCTTCTCATAGTTCATTTTAACTTGCCTAATTATGTTAACATATCTATTCCTCTCCTGTTTATATTTATTCCGATTACTCTCAGTGTTCCTTCTTCTTAATCTAGCCCAAGCTGCATCACATTGCATGGCGAGTCGTTGTGGAAAACTAGTTAAATAGTGTAAGGTAGAGTCACCGACACAGGAGTGGATAGGACTGGAGGTACAGTTGTTGTTGTTGTTGTTGTTCCCTAAGCTGCCTGGCCGAACAGTCCCGAGTCCCTGAGGAAGGCCATGGCCACGATCGGGCTTTCCCACAGAGCTCTCATTGAGTGTAGATTGTGTTGTTGGCATAAGTGGTTGTGTGAAATGCAGTCTTCTATGATGTGTTTAATGGTATGGGGTGCTGTGTTACATCCTGGGCAGGTGCCGACCCTCCACGGCCGGAGACAAGATCAACGACCGGTGGAGGACAGCCGGCTGCCGGCCGCGGGGAGCAGCCTTCGGGAGCCAAACCGTCACCCCTATCCCCTGCCCCCTCATGGGGGCACGAGTCCTTGGAGCAACTTCGGTCGCGCCGGGCAATTTCCATGGAGGTACAGTTGAGAAGATCATTAACCCTCCGAACCCGACTGACCTCCATAGAGCCAAACCGAGTTTGCACTCAGACACACTGGTGGCCTCCATAGAAACATTGCATTATTACTTGACTTAAAACCACTTAAAACCGCAATAGAGAAAGTTTTGTTGTCTTGGAGGGCGGGCTGTGCAATGTACAAGAACACACACACAACCAGTCAATCAGGCGACTCATGCTTGACTGAGGCCCTAAAGCAGTCTAGTATTTATTTTCTTTAGTCCCAATCGATGCATGAAAGCAGTGGACAGTGACTTGATATAATCAATAATGATACATAATCCTTAATCAATAATCAATAGTTGAACGAATGTAAACTATATTTTTCACCTCAAACAAAAAACACTTTATGTACAATGTTTTAGTGTTCACCCATCGCAAGATAATAGTGAGTCCTACCTCTTCTATGTATATAACCCAGGTTAGGCTACTTAGTTGTGGAGATCTATTTATCTATTGCCGAACGCCGTGATCCCCGAAGGGTTGGTCACGAACAAAACGCCCCCATGCACCTCTATCCCCAGTCAGTTGATGCCCCTCCTCCCATCCAGCACCGCTTTCATGCATATACAGTACTTCTTTATTCCATCCTTCCACCTCTCTCTCGGTTTAGCTCTCCCACTCTATCCTTCCACCTCACTCTCGTACACTCTCTTAGTCATTCTCTCGTTTCCCATACATTCCACATGGCCGAACCATCTCAAGGTGTTCCTTTTCACACTTTCCAGCACATCAATATCCACACCACACCGCTCTAGTACTTCCTCATTCGTCTGTCTATCCCTCCATGTAACTCAGCATGTACGTCTCGAGTAACTTATTTCCACCCCTCTCACTCTTGGTTTTTGTCTCTCCAACAATGTCCATGCTTCGCTCCCGTAAGTCAATGTCGGGATTACCACACTGTCATGCAAGGTCTTCTTTATATCCCTGCTGACCACCCTATTTCTTGTTGTTTGTTGTTGTTGTTGCTGTCCCCCAGGCTGTCTGGCCGAACAGCCCCAAGGTCCCGAGCAAGGCCAAGGCCATAAACGAGTGCCCCCACAAAACCCTCCCTGCTTACCCATAATATAGCCCGGGTGACCGAAGCCACTCCAAGGCGGGGAGCTAAGGAGGGTGCGGAAACGCCTGGGAAACCAAAGCCCCACCCAAGGCCCTGTGCCCCTCAGCAATTATGAAGGAAAGTTGAGGGGCAAAGGAAAAATGTGACGCTTTGGCTCCCAGTCTGCCAACCTCTAAGTTGGCAGTAGGGAGTTCAATCCACGGAAGAGACGCCGTCGCTGGAGATGTAGGAAATATATAAGTAAAAGGAACAGTCAGAGTAAGCTATGTGTATGGCAGAGAACGCTCAGCTCTCACTCTGATAGACCAGCCCATCACCACCCTATTTCTTGTTACTGCTTTCAGCATTCCTACAACCCTCTTCCCCTGTTTCACCCTCTCCCTCACTTCTTCATCCATACTCTTATCTTTACTCAACACACTGCCCAAATACTTAAATGAGCTGACATTCTCCATAGCCTGACCGTTCAACCTCACCTCACACTCTTTGGCTGCACCCCTTTCAAAGACCATAACCTTACTATCTATCTATCTATTGCCTGACGCCGTGATCCCCGAAGGGGTGGCCACGAACGAACCGCCCCCATGCACCTCTGTCCCCAGTCAGTCGACGCCCCTCCCCCCAACCAGCACCGCCTTCATTCATGTAGTTCCTCACTCCATCCTTCCACCTCATATTCGGTCTACCTCTCCCCCTCTGTCCCTCCACCTCGCTCTCGTACACCCTCTTAGTCATTCTCTCGCTTTCCATACGTTCCATATGGCCGAACCATCTCAAGTTGTTCCTTTTCACACTTTCCAGCACATCTACCTCCACACCACACCTCCTTCTTACTTCCTCATTAGTCTGTCTATCCCTCCATGTAACTCCGCACGCACTCCTTAGGTAATTCATTTCCACTGCTCTCACTCTTGGTCTGAGTCTCTCAACCAACGTCCATGCTTCGCTTCCGTAAGTCAGTGTCGGGATTACCACACTGTCATGCAAGGACTTCTTCACTTCCATACTGACCACCCTATTTCTTGTTACTGCTTTTAGCGTTCCTACAACCCTCTTCCCCTGTTGTACCCTCTCCCGCACCTCTTCATCCATAGTCCCATCTTTACTCAACACACTGCCCAGATACTTAAAAGAGTTGACGATCTCCATAGCCTGACCGTTCAGCTTCACCTCACACTCTGTTACTTCACCCCTTTCGAAGACCATAACCTTGCTCTTCCCCGTATTTACCTTCAAATTCCGTTTTTCGCACACTGTTCCAAACTCATTTACCAGACCCTGCAACTCCCATTCATTATCACTCATCAGAACTGTATCATCCGCAAACAGCAGTATAGGTAGCTTCCACTCAATTCCCTCCCTTTTCAGCGATACACCAACATCCACTGCTCTTGATAGTATTTCTTTCATAACTCCATCCATATATACAGTAAACAACCACGGGGACATCACACACCCCTGTTTCAAACCAACATTCAGGTCAAAGAACTCGCTCTGCTCACTCTCCACACGTACTGCCGCCTTTGCACCCTCATACATGCTCTTCACTGCTTTCAGCAACTTGCCCTCTACTCCGTATATTCTAAGTACTTTCCACAAACCTTCTCTATCCACTCAGTCATAGGCCTTCTCCAAGTCCATAAAGGCAACATACACCTTTTGTTTCTTCTCAGATACTTCTCCACAACACAATTCAGGGTAAAAATCTGATCTACACATCCTCTTCCCTTCCTAAAACCTCCCTGCTCGTCGCCTATCCATTTCTCCGTTCTCACTCTCACTCTCTCAATCACTACCCTACTGTATACCTTCCCTACTACGCTTAGAAGACATATTCCTCGGTGGTTACCACACACTCCTCTTTCCCCTTTGCCCTTATATAGGGGGACTATTATGCCAGTCTTCCAGTCATCGGGTGCACTCCCCTTCTCCCATGCTAGTTTGCACATTTTCCATACCCATTCTATCACTATCTCACCACCATACCTCAACATTTCCCCACACACTCCATCTGTTCCTGGTGCTTTCCCCAACTTCACTCTTTTCATGGCTTCCCACACTTCTGACCTCCTGATCCCCACCTCCTCCTCCACTACTTCTCTTCTTCTCCCTCCCATACCATATCCAGCTATGTTTGCTGGCTCTTCATTCCTTTCATTTAGCAACTCACTGAAGTACTCCCTCCATCTTTCGACTCTCTCTTGCTTCTCGGCTAGCATTCTCCCATTCTTATCTTTCACACCCTTACTGTTTCCCTTGCTACCTTCCCTAACTTTCTTGACTTCTTTCCAGAACAGTTTCTTACTCTCCCTCCATTTTACACTCAGATTCCTTCCAAATTCCTCATCTACTCTTCTCTTACTTTCCTTCACTACTCTCTTCACCACCCTCTTACTCTCCACGTACCTCGCTCGTTTCTGTCTCTCGGAATCTTCATTCTCTCTACTACCCAACCACTCTCTATATGCTTTCTTCTTTTCTTCCACAGCTATTCTTACCTCTTCTGTCCACCATGCTGTACCTTTCACTCCCCTCCCTCTTCTCCTCACTCCACACACCTCCTCACATGCTGCACAGATCTCATCCTTAAACACCTTGCTCATCTCCTCCACTTCCTCCATAACTTCCAGGTCGAACCCACCTAGTCGTCTTTCCACTGCTCTCCTGTACTCCTCCCTGACTTCCTCCTCCTGCAACCTCTCCCCCCTTCTCACCATTCCACCCTCCTCTCGCCTCCCTCCCGCTCTCCTCACCCACTTCTTTTGTATCCTAACCTTGGCTACCACTACATAATGATCAGACAGACCCCCTCCAATACCCCTATACACCCTAGCATCCATCACAGATTTCTTCATTCGTTCATCCACACATTCATAATCAATCAATGACTTTCGTTCCACCACTGTCTTATCCTTCATCGTCAACATCCGTTTCCACGTGTACCTGTGGATCATTCTGTGTCGGAAGAAGGTGTTGGCTATCCACAGCCTCCTCCCCACACATACGTCCACAAGTGCACTACCATTCCCATTCACCTCTGATGGTACCCCCCACCCTCCCACCACTCCCTCAACTTTCCTATCACCCACCTTACCATTCATATCCCCAATCAGAAATATTCTTTCGTTCTTGTCAAACTTCTCCAGGCACGCCTCCACATTCATCCAGAACTCCTCTTTCTTTCTTTCAAGTATATCCTCTGTCGGGGCATACACGCATACAATCACCCACGTTTGTATTCCTACTTTCATTCTCACCCACACAATCCTTGAACCCACAGACCCATACTCTCTTACACATTCCTTCCATTTGCTACTTACAAACAAACATGCACCTTCTCTCGCTGTTCCTTCACTCACTCCAGCACACACACCCATTCCACACTCCCACTCTCTCACATCTGAACCTTTCCATTTGGTCTCTGTCATTCCACATACATCCAGCCTGGCATTCACTAACACTTCCAGAACCTCTCTCTCTTTTGTGCCATCATTCATGCCACTAACATTCCACGTAGCCATTCTCAGAATGTCCGAAGGCATGTCCTTAGTCGGTCGTGGTTCGTCAACGTTGGTTCCGTCCGCATCCGAGGCTGTTCGTTCGTTTTTCCTTGCTTAGATATTTTTTCCGGGTGGGGGTCGCAAGCCCACCGACCCAACCTCTTTAGTCGCCTCTTACGACACGCAGAAGGCACGTGGGGCATATTCTATTCCCTATCCCCCAGGGGGTTACTCTTCCCCACAATTATCTTCAGATTGTGGAGATGCTGTATGTATATTCTAATATCCCATAGCACAAGCTCTCACTAGGATTCAGTGTCGCTGTCGCCATAACAGGCCCACTTATTTTCACCATAAAAACTGAACCAGTTGGTCTAGAGTACAGTATTCTAGTCTTCACCCTTCGCAAGATAACAATGAGTACAGTACTATCTAACTATCTATCTATTGCCGGACGCCGTGATCCCCGAAGGGGTGGCCACGAACGAAACGCCCCCATGTACCTCTGTCCCCGGTCAGTCGACGCCCCTCCTCCCATCCAGCACCGCCTTCACTCATATACTTCTTCACTCAATCCTTCCACCTCTTTCTCGGTTTACCTCTCCCTCTCTGTCCTTCCACCTCGCTCTCGTACTCCCTCTTAGTCATTCTCTCGCTTCCCGTATGTTCCATATGGCCGAACCCTCTCAAGGTGTTCCTTTTCACACTTTCCAGCACATCTACCTCCACACCACACCTCCTTCTTACTTCCTCATTCATCTGTCTATCCCTCCATGTAACTCCGCACGCACTTCTCAAGTAACTCTTTTCCACCTCTCTCATTCTTGGTCTGAGTCTCTCCACCAACGTCCATGATTCGCTTCCGTAGGTCAATGTCGGGATTACCACACTGTCATGCAAGGACTTTTTTACTTCCATGCTGACCACCCTATTTCTTGTTACTGCTTTCAGCATTCCTAGGACCTACAACCCTCTTTCCCTGCTGCACCCTCTCCCCCTGCTGCACCCTCTCCCGCACTTCTTCATCCATACTCCCATCTTTACTCAGCACACTGCTCAGATACTTAAATGAGCTGACATTGTCCATAGCCTGACCGTTCAACCTCACCTCACTCTCTGTGGCTTCCGTTTTTCACACACTGTTCCAAACATATTTACCAGACCCTGTAACTCCCATTCTTCACTATCGCTCATCAGAACTGTATCATCGGCAAACAGTAGTACAGGTAGCTTCCACTCGTTTCCCTCCCTTATCAGTGGTACACTTCTGACCTCCTGCTCCACTACTTCTCTTCTTCTCCCTCCCATACCCCATCCAACTATGTTTGCTGGCGCTTCATTCCTTACATTCGCAATCGTTGAAGTACTCCCTACATCTTTCGACTCTCTCTTGCTTCTCGGCTAACACTCGCCCATGCTTATCTTTCACACCTTTACTATTTCCCTTGCTACCTTCCCTAACTTTCTTGACCTCTTTCCAGAACAGTTTCTTACATTCCCTCCATTTTACACTCAGATTCCTTCCAAATTCTTATTTGCTCTTCTCTTACTTTCCTTCACTACTCTCTTTTTCTTCAAGTACTGTACCTCGCCCTTTTCTGTCTCTCCAAATATTCATTCCCTCTACTACCCAACCACTCTCTATACGCTTTCTTCTTGTCTTTAACAGCTATTTTTACCTGTTCAGTCCACCATGCTGTACCCTTCACTCCCCTCCCTCTTCTCCTTACTCCACAGACCTCACATGCTGCACATATCTCTTCCTTAAACACTTTGCTCACCTCCTCCACTTCCTCCATACCCTCCAAGTCAAACCTACCTAGTCGTCTTTCTACTGCTCTCTTGAACTCTTCCCTAATCTCCTCCTCCTGCAACCACTCCACCTTCCTCTCACCTCCCTCCAGCTCTCCTCACCCACTTCTTTTGTATCCTAATCTTAGCTACTACTGTACTACATAATGGTCCGACAGACACCTCCTTCCCCCCCCCCCCCCCCCACCCCCAATACCCCTAAAGGCTACACCCTAGCATCCAGCACAAAATTCTTCATTCGTTCATCCACACATATATAATCAATCAGTGCCTTTCGTTCCACCACTGTATCATCCTTCTTCCTCCACTCCACTTTCCATGTGTACCTGTGTATCATTCTGTGTCGGAAGAAGGTGTTGGCTATCCACAGCCTCCTCCCCACACATACGTCCACAAGTGCATTACCATTCCCATTCACCTCTGACGGTACACCCCACCCTCCCACCACTCCATCAACTTTCCTATCACCCACCTTCCCACCCATATCTCCAATCAGAAATATTCTTTCGCTCTTGCCAAACTTATCCAGGCACGCCTCAACATTCACCCAGAACTCCTCTTTCTCTCTTACAGTTTTATCCTCTGTCGGAGCATGCACACACACAACCACCCACGTTTGTATTCCTACTTTTATTCTCACCCACACAATCCTTGCACCCACAGAACCATAGTCTTTTACACACTCCTTCCAATGAGTACTGCCTCTGGATAATATATAACCTTGGTTAGGCCATTTTTTGTGTATTTATAAGCGCCAAAATCATGAATATACACTCAACCCTCGGTTTAACGGACTATATGGGACCTTCACTTGTCCGTTGCATGAAAAAGTCCGTTGCTGGGTATAGTATTCATATAAGGGGGCCGGAAATCAATAGGCCTAGGCTATAGATACTCACAAAACCTCAACTGAGCTGCTTGGATAGCGAGAATATCCCAGGTATATTTAATAAACGTATATTAACCTCGTAATCTTGACCAAACCGATTCATATCTCTTGTGTATTGCTTTGTTTACACTTTACTGGTCTGACGAACAATCCGCGACACACACACACACTCACACACACACAGCTGCTACAGGACAACACGAGTGCTGCTCAATTCCTGTAAACTACAAATAGGTAAATACAAATAGGTAAATACAGTGACCACGGGTCCAAAACTACTTTTATTATTAGCTACTAGCTAGCCAGACCAAGAAATGGTCTAACCTAGCTTAGGTAATATATCAGGAGGCAAAAATCACTTTTACCCTTGTGAATGGTGAAGACTAGAATGTTCTACCTGTATAGCCTATCAAGTGTTTTTCGATTGAGCAAAATAATAAAAGTAGTTTTGGACCTGTGGTCACTGTGTGTGTTTGTGTGTGTCGCGGATCGTCCGTCAAACCAGTAAGTGTAAACAAAGCAATACACAAGAGATATGAATCGGTTTGGTCAACATTACTCGGTTAATATACGTTTATTAAATATACCTGGGATATTTTCGCTATCAAAGAAGCTCAGTTGAGGTTTTGTGAGTATCTATAGCCTAGGCCTAGGCTTAAGAGTCACTCGCCCTGCCACTTAGCGGACAAATCTATCCAGCACCGGACATTTGGTCCGATCCAGATGGATTGTCCGCCTACAGACGGAGTCCGTTAAATCCGAAATCTGTTGTATCGAGGTCCGTTAAACCGAGGGTCGAGTGTACAATGTTTCAGCCGGTTCAGCAGTGGCAGGAGGGTTCAAACACGCCAAGGGAAATGAGATAATGAATATTAGAAAGAACTGGAGACAGGACACCCTGGGGAACACTGGAGTTGATAGGTTGAGGAAATGAGTGATTGCCATCCACAACCGCAGCTATGGAAGGGCCAGAAAAGCCTTACACTCCCTCCATCTATAAATCTTTACCTCTGCTTCCTGCACATTATCTGCGACAATATCTATGTCATCTGCGTATAGCAACTCCCATGGGAGTCGTGTTCCAAAGTCCCTTGACAGTGTCTCCAGGAGCAAGACAAACAGCAGCGGGCTCAGCTCCGAGCCTTGATGAACACAAACTTTCAAATGGGAATTCTTCACTCGAGCCCCTATTCACACATGGTATTGGATAAGGTAGTAAGCAACAGCATGCTCTAAAGAGGG
This sequence comes from Paralithodes platypus, assembly GCA_032716605.1. Taxonomy (NCBI): domain Eukaryota; kingdom Metazoa; phylum Arthropoda; class Malacostraca; order Decapoda; family Lithodidae; genus Paralithodes; species Paralithodes platypus. The sequence continues at coordinate 1,596,433 of CM064502.1, forward strand.
AGAACAGATAGTTACTTCTGCATTATGTGAAACTAAAAAGTTAGATAGATTACTTTCTAGTAAGGAGACCAGACTAGAGGCATATTGGGAGGTTTGACGACCTCCCACCAAACCAAATAAGGAAAACATCACGGAGAGGCCGGAAGTGCTGATAGTGCCAGTGGCCTTTCAAAGCCAATCTGAATGCCTTGATAGAGAGTGAGCGGCTAGCCTTATCTCAGGTCTACAAAGCCGACGAGACTGGGTTTTATTGGCGCTCTCTTCCCAAAAACCTCAAATGAATCGAGCGCGGAACCGGCCAAAGCCGATTGGGGGCCAGTAGTGGAAATACTCTGTTGCCTAACTATGAGGCGCTTTATCCTGAGCCGCCCTAAGGGAGCGACCCGATTGGCGAGTCCCAGATCTTTCTGGTAATGGAGATCGAGTGCAACGTGGCAAAAAGAGTCCTTCGAAGTTTTGCCGCATTCACCCGACTCTGTTTGACCGTCGCGCTCGTCATGTCCCAGTCAAGGCCCACCCACGTCATTTCTTTCGACGGCGTGAGGCACGACTTGGGAATGTTTACCTTGAATCCCAAACGAGTGATATGTTGTATGACTAGTAGTGTGTCCCTTACACAGTGTGTTGGAGAGTCTGCGGAGATGAGCCAATCGTCCAAGTAAAACAGGTTCTGAATCCCCTGACGGAGCAGAGGAGTCAAAGCCTGTTTGACGAGTTTCGTAAAGCCCCGCGGTGCGATATTGAGGTCGAACGGTAATCTGTCGAACGTGAACACCCGCTCGTGCGACTGGAGCGCCAGATAACCCTGGAACAGAGGAGCTATAGGCACATGCCAGTAAACGTCCTTGAGATCCAGGGTCACCACCCAAGAGCCAGGCCGGAGCGCCAGCCGCACTTGACTGATGGTCAGCATCCGAAATCGGGTGTTCACGATGTGTCGGTTTAAGCTGGACAGATCTACCACCGGTCTCATCGCATCACAGTTCTTCTTGGGAACCAGAAATACATGAGATAGGAAGACACGTTGCTGAGACGTGACCTCCCGAATTATCCCATCCTCGTACATAGACATAGACTTTGGCAACGTCTTGAGACACTGGTCGATGTCGGGGAGGCCGCCTGAGGGAAGGTCTTGACTGCCACCTCCAGGACAGACCCCGCTTCACTACCCGACGTGCCCACGATCAGCGGGGCCATTGCCGATAGTGGGGACGAAAGAACCTGGTGTGAGCACCTTGTGTTAAGCTCATCACCGATTCGGCGAGACGGTCGGGAGAGGGAAGAGGGGACAGTCCAGGAGGCACTACATGTTTTTTGACACTGAGTGCTCCCCAGACTTGTCGCAGCGGGACTGGCCCCCACGACTACCTCCCCCCCGGTTCCCGCCGCCTCTCCGAAACGGGCGACGAGCATCCTGCGCCGGCCGAGGTTGCCCCTGCCTCTGGTCCACCGCCGAGAGGAAGCCTCAATGCTTAGTTGCCAGGAAGTATGAGGCGGTGAGCGACGATCGTAGGGTCGCTGCGATCGGCCACCTATCACCTTAGGTTGCCCAGCACTCCAAGCCTGGCATCTCCGCGACGGTCCGGCCTTCCCCCCCCTCCCCCCGACTGAAGGAGGAAGTGGCTGCTGAGGGCTTCGACGCCCCTTTCCGCAGGGGTGCAAAGCGCTCCGCAGCCGCATTGAGCATTGAGGTAGGCCTCCTGCCACGCCCCATTTGAGAATAGACCCTCAGTCGCGAGCTCAGACAGCAACAGCTTCGTCCAAACTTCAGAGGGGGCTTTCTTGCAGAATGCCATCCGAAGAGACTGTCGACAGCGAGCAGCCTCATGGATGGCATACCGAAGGTCCCCTACGGAGTTCAAAGCCAACTGAAGGTGGACGCGCCGCAAGTGCTCCCCACCCTGTCGCAGATCTCCAGGAGGTTAGGCTTCATTAAGTCCGAGATGAAGCCGAGACATCTGAATCTGCTGCAACAAGTTGGAAAGCAAGCGAGCAGCGCGTTGTCGAAGCCGGTGATCTCGCTCAAGGGCACTCTTATCAGGGGGCGTGAAGAAGGGATCAGACAACCTATCAAGGGAAACCCTAGGGGCATTAAGCCAAGACCAATACTTGGCAGGGATCCCGGACGATGATTGGACTAGTCCCGACATGATGGTGGGTTCCAAAGGCGGAATCTGAGCTGAGCCTTCTGCCAATCGCACACCGAAGTCCACCCCCTCCGGCAGCCACAACTCCCAAGGTCCCTCCTCAAGATGTGGGAGTTTCAGAACCAGGGCTCCCTCCTAGTCCTGGGCACTCTTGACCAGAGGGATCCCAGCAATAGCTGACAGAGCGGGGGCATCGACATGGATGTCGTTCCGGGAGTAGTCCGACCAAAGTTTTGTCGAACCAGAGGTGGAGACCTTAGGGCGGTACGTAAAGTACTGCAAATCGGACCGTCCCGGGTTAGCTCTGATCTCCACCTCTCGTACAAGTCCATCCGGAGTCAATGCCCGGAACTGGCCTTTGGCATTGACCTGCACTGTCCACGTCGAAGCCACAGGCCGCTCCCCCTGTCAGTGATGCACCGCACGCTCCGGATGTGAGGCCGTCATGTTCCTCCACGCCGAAGGTTCCCCATAAAGGGAAGGGAACCTCCGTTTAGGGATCTGAAATCGCCCTAAGGAAGGAACACTGACGGGCTGACCAACCAACCCCAACCCACTCCCAGGCAGTACGACAAGAGTTGCCGCACCAGCCTGAGAAGGGGGCCCCCCCCCTTCTCAGGCTGCTGCGGCAACTCTGAACGTGCAGGCACAGGGTGAGCGGGCACTGTAGGCAGGTGCTCCTCCAAAGGTGGGAGAGGAGTAACCACAGGTACAACAAGAGGCACAGGGGATGGCCGCACCACAGCCTCTGTGAGAAGGGCAATAGCCTCCCACAAGGCGGCAAACTGTTCCGTATTTGTCCCCTGTGCCTTCACCTGCTCTTCACGCAGGGCGGCAAACTGTTCAGCGTTTGCCCCCTGGGCCTTCACCTTCTCTTCACGCAGGGCGGCAATCTCCGACTTCCAAGCCGGCGCATCCACAGAGTCCAAGGGAGATGAGGAGAATGAACGAAGGCGTCGACGGTGTCTGGCAGGCGGCGATGGAGAAGGCGTGTATGCGGAAGACTCGTGTGGAGAGTCTTCGCATAGGGTCCCGTCCTCCTCCTCCCAATCCTCTTCCTCTTGATCCACCATGTCTGCTTCGTCCCCGTCCCTGTCCGGGCCCAACTCGGCCTCCTGGGCACCCTGCACGGCCCCAAGAGAGGGACGCGAAGGAGACCCTAGAGACGACAAGGCCTGGCCAGCAGTAGTGGGCGAAGGCTGGCCACAGGCAAAGGCCGGATCCACATTCGATGTTAAAGCAAGTGGAGAGTGCGATGAGAGCACAGAAGCAGGGACAAACTGGAAGAGGGCAGCAGCATGAGACAGAGGAGGAGTAGTCAAAACCACCAGTGGTGCAGGCGATGAAGGGCGACGGGGCTCCTCGGCCTTCCCTTTTTTTTTTTTTTTTTTTTTTTTTTTTTTTTTTGAACGGAGGAAGGAAAAACACAGATAAAACAAAAAAGGTCCATGTGCCTAAAGGCATCCTCTATTCATAAAATGTTTGTAACAACTGGATTTAAACTGTTGTAGATTGTAAGTTTGTGGAAAGCAACTCGAGGGAAGTGAATTCCAAAGAGTAGTAGTTCTATCTATCTATATATTGCCTGACGCCGTGATCCCCGAAGGGGTGGCCACGAACGAACCGCCCCCATGCACCTCTGTCCCCAGTCAGTCGACGCCCCTCCCCCCAACCAGCACCGCCTTCGTTCATGTACTTCCTCACTCCATCCTTCCACCTCTCATTCGGTCTACCTCTCCCTCTCTTTCCCTCCACCTCGCTCTCGTACACCCTCTTAGTCATTCTCTCGCTTTCCATACGTTCCATATGGCCGAACCATCTCAAGTTGTTCCTTTTCACACTTTCCAGCACATCTACCTCCACACCACACCTCCTTCTTACTTCCTCATTAGTCTGTCTATCCCTCCATGTAACTCCGCACGCACTCCTTAAGTAATTCATTTCCACTGCTCTCACTCTTGGTCTGAGTCTCTCAACCAACGTCCATGCTTCGCTTCCGTAAGTCAGTGTCGGGATTACCACACTGTCATGCAAGGACTTCTTCACTTCCATACTGACCACCCTATTTCTTGTTACTGCTTTTAGCGTTCCTACAACCCTCTTCCCCTGTTGTACCCTCTCCCGCACTTCTTCATCCATAGTCCCATCTTTACTCAACACACTGCCCAGATACTTAAAAGAGTTGACGATCTCCATAGCCTGACCGTTCAGCTTCACCTCACACTCTGTGACTTCACCCCTTTCGAAGACCATAACCTTGCTCTTCCCCGCATTTACCTTCAAATTCCGTTTTTCGCACACTGTTCCAAACTCATTTACCAGACCCTGCAACTCCCATTCATTATCACTCATCAGAACTGTATCATCCGCAAACAGCAGTATAGGTAGCTTCCACTCAATTCCCTCCCTTTTCAGCGATACACCAACATCCACTGCTCTTGATAGTATTTCTTTCATGACTCCATCCATATATACAGTAAACAACCACGGGGACATTACACACCCTCTTTCAAACCAACATTCAGGTCAAAGAACTCGCTCTGCTCACTCTCCACACGTACTGCCGCCTTTGCACCCTCATACATGCTCTTCACTGCTTTCAGCAACTTGCCCTCTACTCCGTATATTCTAAGTACTTTCCACAAACCTTCTCTATCCACTCTGTCATAGGCCTTCTCCAAGTCCATAAAGGCAACATACACCTTTTGTTTCTTCTCCAGATACTTCTCCACAACACAATTCAGGGTAAAAATCTGATCTACACATCCTCTTCCTTTCCTAAAACCTCCTGCTCGTCGCCTATCCATTTCTCCGTTCTCACTCTCACTCTCTCAATCACTACCCTACTGTATACCTTCCCTACTACGCTTAGAAGACATATTCCTCGGTGGTTACCACACACTCCTCTTTCCCCTTTGCCCTTATATAGGGGGACTATTATGCCAGTCTTCCAGTCATCGGGTGCACTCCCCTTCTCCCATGCTAGTTTGCACATTTTCCATACCCATTCTATCACTATCTCACCACCATACCTCAACATTTCCCACACACTCCATCTGTTCCTGGTGCTTTCCCCAACTTCACTCTTTTCATGGCTTCCCACACTTCTGACCTCCTGATCCCCACCTCCTCCTCCACTACTTCTCTTCTTCCCTCCCATACCATATCCAGCTATGTTGGCTGGCTCTTCATTCCTTACATTTAGCAACTCACTGAAGTACTCCCTCCATCTTTCGACTCTCTCTTGCTTCTCGGCTAGCATTCTCCCATTCTTATCTTTCACACCCTTACTGTTTCCCTTGCTACCTTCCCTAACTTTCTTGACTTCTTTCCAGAACAGTTTCTTACTCTCCCTCCATTTTACACTCAGATTCCTTCCAAATTCCTCATCTACTCTTCTCTTACTTTCCTTCACTACTCTCTTCACCACCCTCTTACTCTCCACGTACCTCGCTCGTTTCTGTCTCTCGGAATCTTCATTCCCTCTACTACCCAACCACTCTCTATATGCTTTCTTCTTTTCTTCCACAGCTATTCTTACCTCTTCTGTCCACCATGCTGTACCTTTCACTCCCCTCCCTCTTCTCCTCACTCCACACACCCCTCACATGCTGCACAGATCTCATCCTTAAACACCTTGCTCATCTCCTCCACTTCCTCCATAACTTCCAGGTCGAACCACCTAGTCGTCTCCACTGCTCTCCTGTACTCCTCCCTGACTTCCTCCTCCTGCAACCTCTCCACCCTCCTCACCATTCCACCCTCCTCTTGCCTCCCTCCAGCTCTCCTCACCCACTTCTTTTGTATCCTAACCTTAGCTACCACTGCATAATGATCAGACAGACCCCCTCCAATACCCCTATACACCCTAGCATCCATCACAGATTTCTTCATTCGTTCATCCACACATACATAATCAATCAATGACTTTCGTTCCACCACTGTCTTATCCTTCATCGTCAACATCCGTTTCCACGTGTACCTGTAGATCATTCTGTGTCCCATTCGCCCATTACTGATATGTACAATACTTATAATTCTTACAGTTTCTTACAGTAGATCCTCTGGAAAAAGGCAAACTAGGCCTGTGTATCCAGCTCAGTACCAGTACTTGCACTGCTGCGGTCGTTCACAGTGTTGGCGGCGGCGGTAGCAGACGCAAAATTTTTACTATTCTGTATTTTTGTTTTATAATCAAACTTCAAATCTTGTCTTCCCCATGCTTTATCAAGATTACTTTCAAACTCCCTTATTGATTCGGAATCGACTACATACTTTTGCCAATAATGCCAAACAATAAGCATTATATACATTATTTGGCAATGATATTAGCATTGTGTACCATAGTATGTAAATAAGGTAAGACAAACCTAATTTTTGTAATTTTATTAATGAATAGGCCTAGCCTAACCACATTTCAGGGGTCATTTGCACGTAACGGACTTTGCTTCCCCCCTAAAAGTCCGTTAAATGGAGGGCCGACTGTACTTGGTTTTCTGTGCATTACCCCTTCCTACCCGGTCTGCCTTAGGTAAGGACAGCTCGAAAGAAGGGCCGCTACCCGGTATGCCTTACCTAAGGCAGCAGCTTAATAGCCTAATTAAGCTTGGTCTGAACGCCGTGCATACGACGTATGTCAACAAACCCAAGCGTTGCGTCACCGCACCTCCGAAAACAAGAAGGAGAAGACTCTTCAATGTTATTGTTCTGACGTCAGACGAAATTAGTGTCTGAAAAGCCCTTATATTGGCAACATCTCTGCAATATTGGCTCCACTGAAATCGTCATCACAACTGAACCAGTTGACTTACAGAGCTCTACTCAACGCCAAAATACAGATTGAAAACCGCACTACGATTATAGATGAGTGGGAAAGTTCTAGCAGTGAAAATAAACATAAATACGGTAGCCTAGGCCTAGACGTTTTTCAGCCATTTCGCCCGGGTAGGGGCGACCGTCATTGGGTAAGACAGCCCGGGTAGGAAGGGTTAAAGGAAACTAGATTTTTTTGTCTATCTATCTATCTATTGCCTGACGCCGTGATCCCCGAAGGGGTGGCCACGAACGAACCGTCCCCATGCACCTCTGTCCCCAGTCAGTCGACGCCCCTCCCCCCAACCAGCACCGCTTTTTTTGTCGCCATTCATTAATTCTAGAAAGGTCCTGGTTCAGAGAAATTGCAGTGTTTATTTTTGAATTTGTAAGATCGGGTTGGGTGAAAGAATTGGTAAATGTGAAGGAACTGTGGAGTGTTGAGTCATCTGCGTAGGAATGTATTGGATTATGAGTGGTAGATATAAGATCATTGATATGAATGAGGAACAGAGTTGGTGCCAAAACTGATCCCTGGGGAACACCAGCATTTATTGAGTGAAATTGAGAATAAAGAGTATCTACCATTACACGTATTTTCTGTTATGAAGATAAGAAGAAATTAGTGGAACTAATGATGCTAGGCCGTAGTGTGACATCTTCGACAATAAGGATTGATGCCAGACTCTATCAAATGCCTTTGATATATCCAGTGCTATTGTATGTGTTTCACCATGTTGGAGGTAGAACATGCTGTGAAACAGAAAAGGAGATGCTTCAAAGCATGGAAGAAAGGAGGCAGCAGGGAGGAATACCAGGCAGCTAAACGAACTGCCAAAAGAGTTATTTACAATGCTAAAAATCGCATTAAGGACCTGGTCCTCGAACAAGTGTGTAACACTGACAATCCCAATGGGATCTTCAACCTAGCTAGGCGAGTTAAAAATGACAGTAGGGATATTATAGGTGAACAGTGTGTTAGAGATGATAATGGGAAGATTGTGTATGCAGAAAATGAAATCAGAGAAGCATGGAAGGTACACTATGAACGATTGCTAAATGTAGAGTTTGAATGGGATAAGGAACAGCTTAGTATCGAAAAACCAATATCTGGGCCCCCTCCTTTGATAGCACCAGCTGTAGTGAGCGACGCAATCAATAAAATGAAGGACGGTAAAGCTCCAGGTTGCTCCGACATTGTCGCTGAGATGATAAAAGCCTCAGGGGAGATTGGTGTAAACTTAGTCACTGAGTTGATAAACACCATTATTAAAGATGAGAAAATCCCAGAGGATTGGCTCAAAAGTGTAATAGTAAATATATACAAAGGAAAAGGGGATGCGCTGGATAGAGGAAATTATAGGGGCCTGAAAATGCTTGACCAAATCATGAAGGTCTGTGAGAGAGTCCTTGAGGGTTTGATCAGGCAAAGCATCTCTATTGATGATATGCAGTTTGGTTTTATGCCAGGACGTGGTACAACCGATGCTATCTTCATAGTCAGGCAGATACAGGAAAGATACCTACTAAAAGGCAGGGATCTTTACTTTGTGTTTGTGGACCTGGAGAAGGCCTTTGATAGGGTACCTAGAGATGTTGTACAGTGGGCTATGAGGAAACTTGGTGTGGAAGAGTGGCTGGTGCGTGTGATAATGAAGATGTATGAGGATTCGCGAAGTTCGGTGAGGGTGAAAGGTGTACTGAGTGATGAATTCGCAGTCCGTCTTGGAGTCCATCAGGGTTCAGTGTTAAGCCCCCTCCTCTTTATTATGGTCTTGGAGGCGCTGTCTAGAGTTTTTAGAGGCGGACTCCCGTTGGAACTGTTTTATGCAGACGATTTAGTCCTAATAGCTGACAGTATGCAGGATGCTGAGGCCAAATTCAGAAAGTGGAGAGAGGGCATGGCGAGCAAGGGTTTAAGAGTCAATATTAACAAAACCAAGGTTATGCATTGTAGTTTGAGACGAGGCAATGTGGAAAAGAGCGGTGCATACCCATGTGCAGTGTGTGGAAAGGGAGTGGGCGTTAACTCAATTCAATGTAGCATCTGTCGATGTTGGGTACACCATGGGAGTAAGCGCTGTAGTAGAATAAAGGGGCCCCTGCCGAAGGATAAGTCAGAAATAGAGAAATTTGAGTGCGTAGTGTGCAAAGGCGAGCTTGTGTTAAGTGATGATCCTGTGGCTGTGAATTTTGGAAATGAGTCTTTGGAGCTGGTGAACAAGTTTTGTTACCTAGGAGATACCATCTCTGCCGGTGGTGGGGCCGAGGCTGCCACTGTTGCTAGAATTAGGTGTGGCTGGGGGAAGTTCAGAGAATTGATGCCAATCCTGACCATGAAAAGAATGCCTCTCCCCCTGAAGGGAAAGGTGTATGCCTCATGTGTTAGAAGTGCAATGACGTATGCCTCAGAAACATGGGCCGTTAAAGTAGAGGATGTCAACAGAATGGAGCGTAATGAGATGAGAATGGTGAGATGGATGTGTGGGGCCAGGCTACAGGATAGAATAACAAATGTTGAGCTGAGGAGACGTTTAGGTATAAAGAGTATTAGCGAGGTGATGCGTACAAGTAGACTGGGATGGTATGGACATGTGGAGAGAATGGATGAACAAAATTGGGTGACAAAATGCAGGTCTGTGATTGTGGAGGGAGCTGCACCAAGGGGTGGACCGAGGAAGACCTGGGATCGGACTATACGCGCCGATCTCAAATCCAAGAACTTGACAAGTGAAGCAGCCCTTAACAGGGTTGCCTGGAACGCCGCCATTAGGACAAGAGACTGAAACTGCACTTATGTGTGGAACACTCAGTCTTAAAATGTTATGTATGTATGTATGTATGTAGCTTGGTTGATTTGATGCGTAAGAAGGCAAAGAATGTCTGCAGTTGATCGACATCGTCTAAAACCATATTGCCTATCACTGATTAATTTATTATTCTCAAGATGCTTAATTATGTGATTATTTAATATAATTTCAAAGACTTTACCAAGAGTGGAAGTTATAGCTATTGGTCTGTAGTTTGATGGATCTGAAGAAGCACCTTTTTTAGGAACTGGATGGATGTTTGCTTCTTTCCAGGATACTGGGAAGCATGAGGTATGAGTACACAGACGGAAAATTGTTGCCAATACAGGAGCGAGCACCAAGGAGCAATTCTTAAGTACTATTGGAGGAATTTCATCTGGACCAGGAGCCTTATCTACTGAGAGATTCTGCAAAATAGTTTTGACATGTCTGGTGTGGATCTTAAGTGAGGGAATTTCAGGCGAATTAAAATTAAGTACAGGGACATCTTGATTTATATCATCTAAGGTTGAGTTGGTGGAGAAAATATCCGCAAGAAGGTTAGCTTTACCTCGTGGGTCACTTACAAGATTGCCAGTCGGAGATTTTAATGGTGGAATGGATGAAACAGTAGTGAAGTTGGATTTGAATGAGTTAAGAGTAGACCAAAATATTTTGTTATCATTTGGATTATTTAGAAGTTTATTTGCCTGCTTGTGGAGAAAGTTTGATTTAGTTAGATTTAATACAATTTTGGCATGATTTCTGATGTTTCTAAAGTAATTAAAGGCTTCATATGTTTTGATCTTGTGTATGCATTGTAGGCTATTGCTTTTTGTTCAGTTACTCTAGCACAATTATGGTCAAACCATTTAGGTGAATTAGATCTTTTACTGTACTTTTGATGAGGAATAAAAGTTTCCATTCCAATTTTTATAAAATCTTGTATGTGGCTCAAGGTGGAGTGTGCATCATTAGAAAAAAAGAGGTCCAGGGAATATCAATAAAGAAATCTTGAAGACCCTCCCAGTCTGTCCTATCGTAATGCCATTTAGTCACCAAAACAGGTTCAGAGTGGGAAGGTGTGGTAGGTGATAGACAGGTGGCCTGTATCAGACAGTGATCAGAAGATCCAAGCGGGGACCTCACTGTAACATCATAATTTTCTGAATTGGTTGTTAAAAATAAGTCCAGTAGGTGGGAATTATGATCAGGATTATCTGGTACACGGGTGGGTTGGTTGACTAGTTGAGTGAGATTAAATGAGTCTGTAAATAGCTCACATTCAAGACCAGCATCATCAGTCCTGGCTGAATGAGTGAGCCTACTCCCTGCCGCAATCTTCCTGATTAGGTCATGCGTCGTACGGCTAGATGGAGAGAACGCCGGCGCCACAACTGCAGGCAAAGCGACAACAGCGGGTCCACGTCGCTTCGCCCTGAAGGTAGTACTGCCTCTGTCAGGCACGGGAGAAAGGGCAGGCCGAGGTGGTGAGTGAGACCGTTGACGTCGAGGCGAGGGCGACGGGATCTGCGACGCTTCGTCCTCTTCCGCCCAGTAGCCGTAGAAGCCGTCGACCGATCAGATACAGGCACTTGACTCCGGGCGGCCTTGAGCCCCATCGGCGACGACAGTGGGAGGTCTAACATTCCCTTCACTCGGTCCTCCATAACACGAGGGATCCGATACAGCGAGTCCTTAGTTAACGTAGCTTGAAATGGCCTTCCATATAGCGCAGAGACGGGACTTAGCCATACCAGCCTCCGGCGACGTAGGGTTAGTTTCCAAGGTTGTGAGGTCCAAAAGGCACGGACCACACCGACGCGGGTTAAAACTGTCCTTATGGTAGCAGGCTACATGGATGCAGCATTCCTCATGTTCAAAACCCAAGGCCCGTCTCCCACATCCCTGGCGTGAACAGGCAGTGTTAACATAGGCAAATATGTTAATGTGTGTGGGAGTGCAAACTGGTTATAAATGTGAGCAAACGATCGACACAGGAGTTTGCCCAACTAGTTTCCCGCCAAATTGCGTGGTCTACTATATGCTGACATGTAAGAGATGACGTCACAGCCTGACCGATTAGGCGGGCTAGCTGTCGAGACGGAGCCAGTCGTTTACATACGGGTGAGTGGTGAACACGGCCATTGAGCTAATTAACATTGGTAGCAGAGCGTAGTTCGGAAAACAATGGCGTGTTCAACTAAGTGGCCACCGAAACTGGAGAATGAGGATGGGTATGAAAACTGGAAACAAAATATAAACATTTGGTGTGAGTTGACAGATTTGGCCAAGAAAAAACAGGCATTGGCGATCCACTTGTCTCTAACAGGGCGGGCAAGAGAGGCCTCGTCCGAAATACCCGCCGCGGACTTAAACAAAGACGACGGAGTTGAAGTATTGTTAAAGAAGCTTGATGAGTTCTTACTGGTGGACAAAGGAAGACGGCAGTTTGCGGCGTTCCATGACATTTATAATCTACGGCGGCCTAGTGACATGAATATGCGTACCTTCGTGTCTAAGTTTGAGCATACGTATTTTAAATGTTCGGAACAGGATATGACCTTACCGGATGCAGTAAAGGCCTTTATGCTGTTGTCCGCTTGTAATTTGTCTGATAATGAAAGACAGTTGGCCATGTCTGCAGTTACTGAAGTGAGTTATGAACATATGAAGTCAGGTCTGTGCCGTATTTTTGGTGGTGAGACAACAGCTGTTGGGACAAGTGTTGTGAATGTTAAAAGTGAACCTGTGTTTGTTACTGAAGGTAAAAGTGACATGAAGGAAGAGGAAGCATTGTATACAGGCGGTGTGGGTCGAGCACGGCCTTTAGCTAGAAGAGGTGCTATGAGAAGCCGTGGTAGAGGTTTTAATCATAGATATGGCAGGAAACAAAATCCTTTGGGGCCCGATGGTAGACTGTCAAAATGTGCAATTTGTGGATCAAAATTTCATTGGGCTAGAGATTGTCCTGATGCATATGAGAATAAGGGGAATTCTTGTGAAAGAGATGATGCGGAAGAGACAGTGCATTTATCCATGTTTATGGGTTATGCTGGTGAGGATGACAAGCACAGGGGAAAGTTGCAGAAGCTTGTTGATGAAGCTAATGAAGTTAAGTGATTATGAAAAAGCTCCAATTACCGAAGGCACTTCAACTTCGACTTTTACATTTGCGGATGGAGCCACAGTGCCATCGATGAAGCGAGTGACCTTGCCATGCCAGGTGGGCGATGTGCGTGCAACTGTCATGACGGATGTGGTAGAGTGTAACGTTCCTTTGCTTTTGAGTAAAAAGTCAATGAAAAAGGCGAAAATGGTGTTGGATTTTGAGACGGACATGGTGAGAGTTTGTGGACAAGACATTCGTTTGGAGTACGTCATCGGGACACTATATGTTGCCCATTTCGTTGTGACTGGGCCAGAAATCCGGGAGTATGGTTACACTGGCATCATTAGAAACCGGTGGAAAAGGAACTGCACTGAAGCTTCATAGACAGTTTGGTCACCCTACGTCGGCTAAGCTATTGAAACTTGTGAAGGATGCGGGAATTAACAATGCTGACTTGGAACGGTCAATAAGTGAAGTGTCTGAAAACTGTGAAGTTTGTTGCAAATTCAAGAGGGTTAGGCCTCGTCCTGTGGTGTGCCTGCCTATGGCGAATAAATTTAATGAGACTGTGGCTATGGACTTAAAGGTTTGGGGGAGACAGTATTTTTTGGTTATGGTTGACTTGGCCACAAGATATTGCAGTGCAGTAGTAATTAATGATAAGTGTGCCTCTACAATCCTTCATGCAGTGTTTCGGAGCTGGATTACTGTATTTGGCCCACCAAGGAAGTTTCTTACCGATAATGGGGGTGAATTTAACAATGCTGATATGCGTACGCTTGGTGAGGCTTTTAACATAAAGATTATGGCCACAGCTGCTGAGAGCCCTTGGAGTAATGGGGTTTGTGAACGTAAGAATGCGGTGATAGGTGATACTGTGAGGAAAATCATGGCAGATACACGTTGTAACTTAGAGGTGGCTTTGGCTTGGGCGATTTCTGCGAGGAATGCCCTTACGAACTATTCGGGCTTCTCGCCTAACCAGCTTGTTTTTGGCTACAACCCTGTGTTTCCTAGTGTCTGGGCCAATAATCCTCCTGCGTTGGGGACGCCTCCATCCTGCATTGTGAGAGATAACCTGAATGCTCTTCACACGGCGAGACAGGAATTTCTGAGAATAGAATCCTGTGAGCGATTGACCGGGGCGTTGCGGCATAACGTGCGCCCGAGTGATTCGAACATCGTACAGAATGGTGATGACGTATTTTATAAGAGAAATGACGGTCATGAGTGGCACGGCCCTGGTATCGTCATCGGCAGAGATGGGAAGCAAGTTTTGGTAAGACACGGGGGCATCTATGTGAGGGCTCACGAGTGTCGTATAGCGCCGGCTCCGGGAAGGGATACAGTGGTTGAGGTTGCCAATGCTGAGTTGGGCGAGAAGGAATCCAGTGAAGAGTCTTCGGGAGCTGTGTCGCAATATCCTCCAGATGATGAGTCCGAGGATGGTGACATGGTGGCCCTTCAGCCGGCGGTAGCTGGTACATCTGGTGATCCGGCTTCTAAGGTCAAGATTGGCCAGCGGATTAGAGGTATTCATGCAGAAAATGGGGCGTCGGTGTCTGGAAAAATTGTGAGTCGTGCCGGCAAAGCAACTGGGCAGTATAAAAATTGTTACAACTTACAAAGAGACTCTGATGGCGGTATTGGCTGGGTGGATGTGCAGAAGGATTTTAGCACTTGGGAAGTGGTAGATGATGATGTTGAAATGTTGATTCTGTTCCATTCTGAGGATGTTTTAAAGGCCAAGGACAATGAGATTGAGAACTGGAGGGGTAATGATGTGTACGAGGAAGTTAATGACGTTGGACAAGATACTATTTCTGTCCGTTGGGTGATGACTGAGAAAATAAAGAATGGCAAGCCGGTTGTTAAAGCACGTCTGGTAGCCAGAGGATTCGAGGAGGACACTGTGGATTTACGAAAGGACTCGCCTACGTGTTCAAAGGAGGCGGTACGTCTGGCTCTTGTGTTTGCCTCAGGTAACCAGTGGGTTTGTCACTCTATGGATGTGAAGGCGGCCTATCTGCAGGGGAACATGATTGAACGAGTGATTTATCTACGCCCTCCTCCAGAGTATGCTGATGGTAGACTGTGGAGGTTAAACAAGACAGTTTACGGTCTATGTGATGCTGCCAGGCACTGGTATCTGCGGGTTAAGGATCAGCTGTTGTGTCTTGGAGCTCAAATGTCATCTTTGGATTCAGCATTGTTCTTCTGGAGTAATAGGGGCAATGTTGATGGCATCATATGTATATACGTGGACGATTTTCTCTGGGCAGGCACACAGGAATTTGAGCGACACGTGATAGAACCAGTGAGTCAGGCGTTCCTGGTCGGCAGCTCGGAATCAAGAGCCTTTAGATATGTGGGTTTGAACATCATATCTGAGAGCGATGGCAGCATAACCCTTGATCAGTTCCAGTACGCTTCATCCTTGTTGCCAATCACAATCAGCAGACAGCGAGCACTGGTAAAAACGGGAGAATTGTCTGAATCA
The DNA here is from genome assembly GCA_032716605.1 of Paralithodes platypus. Lineage (NCBI taxonomy): Eukaryota > Metazoa > Arthropoda > Malacostraca > Decapoda > Lithodidae > Paralithodes > Paralithodes platypus. The sequence continues at coordinate 1,611,793 of CM064502.1, forward strand.
GAGAAGTCTGAGTATAGAGCATTAATTGGACAGTTGAATTGGATAGCCACTCACACTAGGCCTGACATCGCCTTTGACGTGTGTGAGTTAAGTGTGGCCAGAAAACAAGCTACTGTTGCAGAATTGCTCAGGCTCAACAAGGTGATTGACAGGGTGAAGACAGATAACATGAAACTGTATATTCCTAGATTGGGACCCATCCATGACTGCCATCTGGAATGTTTCTCGGATGCCTCGTTTGCCAACCTTGCAGGTAACGGTTCCCAGGGTGGCTTTGTGATCTTTCTGCGAGATGCCGATGATAAGAGATGCCCAATATTTTGGCAGACTAGGAAGATAAGAAGAGTCGTCAAGTCCACTTTATCTGCAGAGATGCTAGCATTACTTGAGTGTTTGGAAGCTGCTGTTTACCTCTCCAGCATTTTAAGTGAAATATCTGGGGGTGGAAGCTACAGAATAAAATGGTATGTGGATAATAAGAGCTTAGTAGACGCACTTCACTCATGCAAAAGTGTGGACGACAGGAAATTGAGGATCGACATTGCAGTGCTGCGGGACATGGTGGACAGGGGAGAAATTGAAGAGGTATCTTGGGTGGAGACGTCACATCAACTGGCTGATTGCTTGACGAAAAAAGGCGCCTCACCCGGGCGGCTGCGGGCTGTAGTCAGCCGGGATTAAATGGGATAACTTCTTTGTGGTATCACATATCTGTATGTGATGTCGCCCACATTAAAAGAAGAGGGAGAGTGTTAACATAGGCAAATATGTTAATGTGTGTGGGAGTGCAAACTGGTTATATATGTGAGCAGACGATCGACACAGGAGTTTGCCCAACTAGTTTCCCGCCAAATTGCGTGGTCTACTATATGCTGACGTGTAAGAGATGACGTCACAGCCTGACCGATTAGGCGGGCTAGCTGTCGAGACGGAGCCAGTCGTTTACATACGGGTGAGTGGTGAACACGGCCATTGAGCTAATTAACAGGCAGGACTCGACATGTCTCACTATACCCGAAAAGAAAAACCCCATTAGCGTAAACGGAGAAAACCCCCCAGCTAGGCCAGGGTATGGCAGTATTTCAGGTATGTACACAATTAAGAGACACACAGAGATGAGGCATTAATTATAGTAAGCAAGGTGAGCATGCACAAAAGAACGCTAAGTATCCCCATGAAAAAACTACAGGCACAAGGACAGAAAGACGCCCCTAAGCGCTAACTAGTCCTTGAGACTGGAGCCCTTCCTGTGAAGGAAATAACCCCCCCCCCCCCCCCCCCCCCCCCCCCCCCCCCCCCCCCCCCCCCCCCCCCCCCGATTGAAGGTAAGAAGAAGGCCCCACCGTATGGAAGGGCCTGGTAGGACACAGGGGAACCAACAAAAAGTCCCAGAGAAACCCCAAACACCAGGTCAGATTAGACCAAGAGCCAGGTTCAGTTCCCATAAAAGGTTGTATGATCCCCCCCAAAAAGGTGAGAATAATACCTGAAGGCCTTTAGGCACCGATGGGGAAGTGTAGAGAAGGGAAAAGTCCGCTCCTAGAGCGGGAAGGTACAGGGCGGAAGGCAGCAACATCCGCTCCCCGGGCGGAAAAGCCCGCACTCAGGGCGGAGATGGCGGAGCGTCAGGCACACTCACAGCAGAGCCAACCACACACACTGCGACCCAGAGTGGAGCGGAGGCACAGCCTGTGTGAAAAAACAGAAGAGCGTGAACACTCAGCCAACTAACCTCTGTATAAGAGGGTGAGGGGGTAGTAAAAGCGTACACAACAGAGTCCCGCTCCCAGAGCGGAGCGGGCGTAGTGCGGCCGCTCCCAGGGCGGATCGGACCTAGTGCGGACCGACCCACGAGGCCTCAGACACCGGGGTAAGGTGGCAGGCAGTCACAACAGACGTGGGAGCGTCTGTGAAAAGGGTTCAGTAGCGTCAGCACGCCCCAAAGAGGACGGCAGTGACAGCAGGGAGCGGCCAAGACAAAGGATCACTGAAGACCACCAAGTGGTGGGGACCCTGGAGTATGTGTCAGCTGAAACCAGATGAGGAACGCTGACACTGTTGCCAATGCAAAAATTCCCAATATGATGGGTTCACAGTCCCTGGAACTCAGGAGCCCAGCAGGTGAGTGCCGAACTGATCTGCTAACAGTGTGAATGACATCAAGGCAACCAAGTACTCCCTTCGACTAGGCTAGGCCACGGCAGCATTAGACAAGTCGGCACTGTGTCAACTAACTGAGAATCATGGCTCCAACCAGGCCCTTCAGACACCGGGATAAGGTGTGGGCTAGGAAAAAACCTCGATAGGGAAGTAAGCCCTATGAGGCGGCCAGATGAAAGAGAAAATGAGGGGTGTATGCCCCCCACTCAGTCATTAAGTAGGTCTACCCAGAAACTCAGACAGCCAGACACCAAGTCGCGAAATTAGTAGCAAAAACTAATGCAGTGACAAAGAGTCCCCAAATGAATAGAAAACCTAGCTAGACAAAGCTAAAGCCACCGCAATTAACGAAAGTGAGTGAAATAGGCGAAGGCCTAAAACTAATTGGCACCACCAGGGGGGGGGTGCCCGACCACAACAAAACTAGCAGACCACCATCCTCGCCGCAACACTCTAATTAAACACTTTAGAGCCCATTTTTTGCGTGCCTACATCCACGGATCATCTGTCGTCTAGAACCACAGGTGCCTTAAAGAAGGCCCACAACTCACCAAAAAGTGAAGGGGACAGGAATGGAAGGCACAAAATACGGAGCTCCGAAAAAGCGTGTTGACTAGGAGTGTAGCGCGAGAAAGATAATCTAATAAACCCGGTCGGGTTGCACGAGAGGCGCACGAAGACATCGTAAGGAGCCTAGATGGCGGATGGGCGAAATTCTTCAACTTTCTCTTCTCACCCATATTTTCGTTTTTTCTTTCAACTAGTGGCCTCAAAGTGTGTACAACATACCAAGTAGAGAAAGTAGGTGCTACTCTAAATGTTATCGATTAATCGCGCTAGTGGTTACGATAATTGCCCGCTCCCAGAGCGGAGCGGAATTATACAATAGTATTTATTAGTGGCCCCTCCATCATTGACGAACATGCCTATTACATAAGGCATCCTCTTCAAACACTAATCCGCCGTAGTTTGAATCTACCGCGCAGAGCATTTAAAAACTGAGGAGCCTTCATCATGAGCGCACGCGACCTCACTCATGGCTTCAGTCATTATGAATTGGGTTCTCACTACGAAAAAACTTCGTAAAAAATAAAAACAAAAAGAAAATAAGAATAACTATCCAATAAGCTTTCCATCATATCGTGGATGTACTTGTGTGGATTTCTGACCAGACGCTGAATCAGGCGTCATTCCTCCTTCTTTGCTCTGCGCTCAGCCTGCCCGGACGTACCTTTCAGGCTCCGCTGGTTCCGCATTCGTGGCGTCCCTAGTGAGTTTTTTCTCATTTGTTTACTCTGGGATGTATCGAGTAAGGTTAGGATAGGCGTAGCAGGAGTGTCCTGGGCTGGTTGCCCGCAGTGCAATGTATTTTGGGTCGTATGTATGGGGCATCTATTTCGGATGTACCCTCGTGGTCCTGTTGTGGACACGTGAACTTTTCACAGTTGGTTTAGTTGGTGATGCAGGCGGCTTTCATTACGCGTTAATAATTGCTGCCTTTTATCCTTCTGATGAGGTAAGCTGTGTGTTTGCTGACGTTCCCAGCGTATTTTTCTTCACTTAGTGAAGTTTTTTCTGGGTCCGTGTCAGGCTTCCCGGGGTTGGGAAGTTATCGCTTCGGTGGTGTGTTGGCGGTGGTTCCTGTTGTGATATTCCAGTGTGTGTTTATATTTCAACTATTTTCATGCCGTCTACCTAGGCCTAGCCAGCCGCTCGTAGCTTTGCCACATGTCTAGTGTTATTATTTATTTTATAAATATGCCCTACTGTGTCATGTGTATCCGGGTTTTAGTTGTGTATTGGCTAATTCCTCGGACTATATTTGTTTCCTGGTTTAGTTGTGTATTGGCTAATTCCACGGATTATGTTGTGACCTTGGTTAGTCGTGCGTGTCTCTCCTCGTGTCGTATTGTTCAGATGGTGTCTGTTCAGGGTGGGGTTTGCCTTCCGGCGGGTTTTTCTCGGTTTCACCGTGAAAAATCCTGACCGATGAGCAGTGTTAGGCCACACGTGGTTTTTAACACTGGCTGGTTCCCCGGCGAGGGGAGGTGTCTGTGGCTCTCCAGGACTGCGTATCTGTGGGTGCCTGGTTTCAGGCCTCCTTTATATTCCCGGCGGGATGGCTGTACCCATCCTTACATATATATTTAGTTATATATAAAGAAACGACGTTCGTGAGAACACTCGTTTTTTATAGGTTTTTCTACCTGGTTTACGACAAACCACGGGGAAAACCTAGCTGTTGTTTAGGCGTTCCTCCCCGGCGATCTTTTACAAAGTAGTGGGGTCAGGAACTTGTGGGGTTAACTTTTAGACTTCTCACCCGGCGGGTGCACCTTAGCAGGGTGGGATAAAACGACTTAGGTCTCTTATAGTTAACCAATCCATGTGAGTGATACTCTGTGTATCGCTGCCTTTACTCTTACGGCATTTGAAGGATCAGTGAGGTTTAACCAAAATCGATTTCCACACCCGGCGGGTGCCCCTAAGTAAAGGAACTAAGGAATTTATAAACAAATTCAATTTCGATTAACCTTAATTGGGTGATACTTTCAGTATCGCCGCCTTCTATTTTTACGACGATCGTTTGGGACAATTCGTTAAAAAATCAGATCTCGTATATTCCTGCCCTGGGCTATTCTACTAAAATATTTCAAGGGCCGGCGTCTTTATGAGGGGGGGCTTTGTTACAAAATTGAATCTTGAGACAGTCACCACCTCCTACAGACTATTAGTGCCATACTGGACCATTATATCAGAGGGTATTCTTCATGTTCTTAGCTAAGAAGACTTGTTTAGCCTCTTTATACCCAGCCGCGTGGCGAGATGTGTTAGCTGTGTCTTTGCATCCCGTTACCCGGCGGGTTATTAACACTTGTATGCGAACACTTGGGTTAACCTTATGAGCATTAATTCCTGGAAATTTTTCTTTATTTTTCCAGAGCTGAGCTCCGGCGGACCAATACAGACCCGGCGGTAGTTCCTCACACCAGTCTCTGTCATGGCTAATGTGACCCCAGTTTTTGCCCTGTGCATTACCCCTACTTGCGCGGGTATCCCAATTTTTGCACATACCCTTTGCATAAGGTGTGTTAGATGTCTAGACCGTTCAAGGGGTCTCTGGGTTACACGTAATTGTTCTTTTTGCTCCCAATTAACCAATAAAGTCCTGTGTGACAATGACAAGACCGCGGCGGTAGCGTTGAGAGAGGTCAGACAACAAATGTCGGCCTACACTACCATTGTCGCACATAAGTCACTTCAATGTGACAACGTCCCACTTTGGGATAAGTTGCTGTCAGAGCACCCTCCCCCTAAACGTACCTCTAGAGTAAGGGGTTTTAAGCCGACAGAGACTAGCCAGGATTCTGTATCGTCTGTGGAGACGTTTAAACGCCCGAGAGAGCCTACTCCCCCGGCAGCCACCTCCTCGTCGCAGGCGAGATCGAGGTCAAGGTCACCCCTCAGACAACGGTCTTCAAGTCGGGCCTCTTCCCCGGCTAGTAAGAAGTGCAACACTGAAGCTTCCCCCAGGGGCCATGGTGGTGATTCTTCCAAACCTAGGTCCAGTTCGCGGTCACACCGTAGCCACAAATCCTCCAAAAAGGATTCCCATAAGAAGTCCTCTCGACATTCTACTAAGTCTAGTGCATCTCATCGTACCTCTACACCTGACAATGTTTCTGTTACAGCCTCAGAGTATAGTGAAGCGCCTGTCCCTAAACAAGATTTACCTATTGATATTTTAACCCTAGAAATGGAGAGTTCAGGATATTCAATAATTGAGAATGTTTCAGACTCTCAAGAGAGCGTAGGCCAGAGCCTCGGTGTTTGGCGATTTGCTCAGCCAGGGTCTGACCATCCACGTCCGACTCATACGAGTCACACAGTAGCCGATGTCCACAGGGACGCGGCGACCCCATCCTCTATCCCTGATTTATCTTGGAAACAAGGTGCCCCTGCCTCGGCGGGGTCTTCTCAGGAGGATCGGGAGGAACAAGATGAAGTGTCATTAATTTCAGATAGGGAAGGACAAGGGTCAGGCTCAGGCCTGGACGCCGCCCATGATAATACTAATTCACCTGAAAGTTCTGCACCTAACCAGTTTGTTACAGCACAAGAAATTGATGGGTTACTTACTCATGCTCTATCAAAATTCTTTAATCAACAACGAGAAAACCCCACAATGGACTTGGGGGCTCCCTTGACAGGTTCTGCGGTACGGCCTCTGATAACGTCAATCGATTTATCTAAGATTCCTAACCCTCCTACTCTGTCACCGGCAGGGAGCTCTAAGCCAGCTACGGCGGCATTCACTACGTCAAATGTCAGGGTCATTACGGATGTTAATCCACCCCCTCTAGACAAAGCGCCTCTTAGAAAGGTAGCTATGCCCCTGCTTTATGGGCCAGACGAGTCATGGGTCCCTTTGAACCCCTCTAAGCCAGAGCTTGCCCAGCCTACCTTGTCAGGGGAACTCCCGGTACCACGTGAGTGGTTTATCCAGGGAAATAAGTCTAAGAAATTAAGGGCATTGGATGCCTTGGGTAATGTTTTGGACGTAAATATCAAGGCTATACCTAGTTATTATCATCAGGATTATTTTGTTTATGCATCTAAGCCTGCTTTACCCCCTGCCTCAGCTTCAAAACTTTTTTCAGACTGGTCTAAGCTGGATGGGTTTAATGATATTAAGGCTCTGTTGGCTATTACTCCTGAACTAGATTTACAGACCGTCACAGACGAGACAGCTAATCCAGTGTTGAAGGTGGGACAGTTAGGACCAGGACCTTGGGTGGATTGGGAGGTAGAGGCTCAAAACTTTGCAACCACTTTCACTTCTAAATCTTCCCACCAGATCCCTCAGGATACACATTCATGGTTCTCAATGCCGGTAGGTTCTGCCGGCGGAGTTCCGTCAGCTTTATTTTCCTTTTTAGCTGCCCCTAAGATTAATCTTTGTGAACTAAAGGAACCATTCATTACCCCTACCCCTTCTCACCTAGACAGAGAATTTAGGCTAAGGGGAAAAGCTTTCCGCCTGTTTTCACAGTACATAGTTTCTCAACAGGTGGCTAAGTCTTTACTCAGGTCTACTCAGGCAATCGCAGACGCGGATGCTCGAAGATCAGTTGAATTATCCCGGCGTCTGATTCTTCAGTCGTCAATTCAATCCTTAGGTGACATACGCACAGCCTTACTTCAGGCGGTGCGAGCACGACAGGATCTTAGGATGTCATTAGTTCGCAAGCTGCCTGATCGCATTGCTAACCAGGTGGTAATGTCCCCAGTACTTACACCTTCTTTAATGTCCCCTGATGTATGGCGAACAGTGTTTAACATGGCATGGTTCCCAAACGGGACAGTGTTCAGATGAGGCCGGTCGTAGACCTGTCGTATCTGAATCTTCACATTTACAACGAGTCTTTCAGAATGTTAACAGTTCATCAAATCAGGCTAACACTTCCGCCGGGTGGCTGGATGTGTTCCCTAGACCTGACAGACGCCTATTGGCACGTGTCGGTCAACAAAAGATTTCAAAGGTTTCTGGCCTTGAGGATCAGGCACCAAAATTTTGTTTTTCAGAGGATGCCGTTCGGTTTGAACCTAGCACCTCGATTATTCACGAAACTAGTCCGGCAAGCCCTGATGCCATTGTTAAAACAGGGAATCAGAGTGTTGTGGTATCTAGACGACTGGCTGGTGGTGGCAGAGACACAACAATTATGCATAAAACATGTCAATATCATTTTAAATCATGTCAAAACTCTAGGCTTCAAGGTAAATCTGGTAAAGTCAAACCTTGTTCCCTCAAGAGTAATTCAGTGGATAGGGCTGGTCTGGGACACCGCCGCTCTCACTCTGAGTCAGAGTGTGGACAATCGCAACAGGTTTCGCAGGAAACTGTTCAGGTTTCTTCACAGTCTGACTACGACACGAAGAGTCTGGGAGTCTCTGGTCGGCTCTCTCAACTGGATTCAGCTAACTGTCAAGTTGGGCCGGTTGAAAGTAAAACGATTAATATTGGAAGGCAACAAATATTTCCCACTCTTACCGGCGGGAAAATTATGGCCCATACCAAAATTAATCCACACCTTACTAGCGGTCTGGGCGAAGAGGGAAACATTGCACTCAATCATGTCATGGACCTCTCCTCCTCCAACGGTATGGGTAGACACGGATGCGTCAGGCACCATAGGGTGGGGATTTCAGTCAAATCAGGGGCACCAGGGTCAGGGACTTTGGTCCCACTTAGAAATCTCTCACATAAATGTCAAAGAGTTACTAGTCCCCTTGTATTTCCTTCAGGCTCACGGCCCGGCGTTACGGGGCAAGTCAGTGGCCTTCAGAATGGACAATCTGAATGCAGTTCACTGTATTCAGAAACAAGGGTCAACGAGGTCAAGGAAGTTGCTACTCGTGTCGGAAGAGATTTTTGTTCTAGCCACCAGTCTAGATATTTATCTTCACGCATCTTATCTCCCAGGCGTAGCGAACGTCTGGGCAGACGCTCTGTCCCGGAGACAGAGCACGACAGTAGAATGGGAGCTCAAGCAACCCATTTTCGACCTAATGATTGCGGAGCTCTCCCATCCACAAGTGGATCTTTTTGCGTCCGAGGAGACTCACAAGCTCCCTCTATACCTCACCCGCCGGGCGATAACGCCGGCAGGGGGGCCAGACGCCCTAGTGACAGACTGGAACAGATGGAGCTCCATCTATCTGTTTCCGCCGCCAGATGCGTCACTAATGTGCCACGTAGTGAACAAACTACGAGTTTATCGAGGCTTAGTCTCGCTAATCGCGCCCCTGTGGCCGGCGCAGGTGTGGTGCCAGCAGTTAATAATGTGGTGCCCGGACCCGGTATCGCTCCCGGTCGGGTACTTCCACTTAGACACGATTGGCAACCTAGAGACCTCGCTGACTTTTGCATTATGGACATTCAGGAGGCCAAGTGGCTAGCACCATACGGTAGGGATGTGACCAATAAATTGCTCAATCAATATACTCAGTCTACTAAGCGACAATATCAATCTCATTGGAAAGCTTTTACTTCTTGGATTGTTAGAACGGAACAAACTGTACCCTCAGTGGCATTGGTTTTTAATTACTTGAACTATCTGTTTGAGCAGAAACGTTTATCTGTGGTTACTTTGAAGAATCACTTAACTGCGATTAGAGTGCCCTTTTTCGACCTTACAGGTCTATCCATACCGGTGGCGGAGGAAACAGGATTTATGAGAGCGTGTTTTAAACTCCGCCCACCTCCCCGTCAGCTCATGCCTACTTGGTCTCTGGACAAAGCTTTGTCTTTACTTCATTCTCGTCTGTATCAAAATACTGCAGACTTTGCTTTAATCTTAAAAAAGGCGGTTTTCCTTTTGGCTTTGGCCACCGGAAACAGAGTGTCTGAGCTGGCGGCGATGAGCAACACACCTAATTGTCTTAGGTTTGGTAGACTTAATGATTCAATTTCCATTGCACCCTCCCCGGCGTTTGTAGCCAAGAATGAGCATAGTGCACACGTGTTTTCTGAATTCATGGTGCCGGCGTTAAAAAGGGGAAAGGTGCATCATAATTTATGTCCAGTGCAAGCTCTAACCAAATATTTAAGAATAGCTCCTCATAACCCCCAAGGTGCTTTATGGGTAGCGAGTACGGGTAAACGCTTACTTAAACGGCGATTAGCCTCTCTTCTAGTAGAAGTCATTAAAGAGAGTAATCCCGGCGTTGTGGGTAGGGCCCACGATTTACGCAAGTGGGCGGCCTCTTTACGTTTCCTGAAAAACTTTTCAGTTGAAGATATTGCGTCCACACAGTTGTGGGCGTCTAATCATACGTTTCTCTCTAGATACTTGTCAGTTGCTCTAGACAAACCTTCCTTACCATGTATAGCTTTAAGGCAGAGGGTCTAGGTGGCCCTGCAGTCACTTATGTTTATTTTCAAGGAAAGGGGGGGGGGGGGTGCAGTCAGTTGACATAGGACACCCTAGACCCCGCCGGAGTATGAGAACTGTGATACAATTTAAGGTTGAAATGTGATATGAAAATTTCTCTGAGAGAATTTGTGCTAGTACAAAGTTTAGTACAAAACAACGGTGTTGTTATAGTAGTTTTAGCTGCGAAAGCAATGTAACATTAGTTCAATGGAGTTCATTAGCAATTGATCTCCACATGTATTTTGGGGTTTATGATGTGCACATATAAACTTATAACTTATTATTTGTCACCACTCGTTGAGTGGGGTGCCTTTTGTAACTACAGATCTGTGTTCAGAATCTTCAGGGTTACCTATTTTTGTCAGGCAGGCTTCTTTGAAGCACGCACCTGCCTGAACCCCCTTTTTCTTGTATATTTCCGGCCTACGCCGTATTAAATACATTTTTCAAAAGTAAGAATACTATGTGGTTGTTTTTATTATCTGCTTTTCTAGAGTTATGATATGATTACGAATGTCCCCCTCCAGTCTTAGATATCAGGCATGTTCGTCAATGATGGAGGGGCCACTAATAAATTATAGGTTTGACTCCTGTAAGGAGATAAAGAAAACCTAATATTTAGTAGTGGCCCCGTAATCATTGACGACTGGGGCCCTCCCGACCGTCCCCTTCCCATTCGTTGATGTATTAAGGATTTTGGTTTACTTGATATGTCAGTGAAGGAGGAATGACGCCTGATTCAGCGTCTGGTCAGAAATCCACACAAGTACATCCACGATATGATGGAAAGCTTATTGGATAGTTATTCTTATTTTCTTTTTGTTTTTATTTTTTACGAAGTTTTTCGTAGTGAGAACCCAATTCATAATGACTGAAGCCATGAGTGAGGTCGCGTGCGCTCATGATGAAGGCTCCTCAGTTTTTAAATGCTCTGCGCGGTAGATTCAAACTACGGCGGATTAGTGTTTGAAGAGGATGCCTTATGTAATAGGCATGTTCGTCAATGATTACGGGGCCACTACTAAATATTAGGTTTTCTTTATCTCCTTACAGGAGTCAAACCTATAATATAGCTCTACGTTGGTAATGTAGAGGCTACTACTAAATATAAATATATTATGTTGTCAATCACCAAAATGGTCCGATTATGCCATGTTTTGAGATGGACACCCAGGCTGTGCATTTCACAGAGTGCAGATTTGTGCCATCAGGAAGGAAGAGTGTGTTAGGGTGATTGACAACTTTGCTCGTCGGCTTCAAGTGTGTCTGCAGCGCAACGGTAGTCATTTAGTAGTAGCCTCTACGTTATCCAACGTAGAGCTATATACTATGTATAATTCCGCTCCGCTCTGGGAGCGGGCAATTATCGTAACCACCAGAGCGATTAATCGATAACATCTAGAGTAGCACCAACATTCTCTACTAGGTACGTTGTACACACTTTTGAGGCCACTAGTTTAAAGAAAAAACGAAAATATGGGTGAGAAAGAGAAGAGAAAGTTGAAGAATTTTGCCCATCTGCGATCTAGGCTCTTTACGACGTCTTCGTGAGCCTCCCGTGCAACCCGACCGGGTTAATTAGACATTCTATCCCGCGCTACACTCGACTGTAAACACGATTTTCTATGCTCCGTTATTATGTATTTACCTAATTGTATTTACCTAATTGTAGTTTACAGGAGTTGAGCTAAGCTCGTGTTGTCCCGTCTCTCAGTCTACTTTTTATCCAATTTTTTCTTGAAAATATGGATGTTCCTTGCCCCTACCACCTCCTCCTCCAGCCCATTCCATTTGTCAATACATCTATAGGGGAAGCTAAACTTCCTGATATCGTTCTTTTTACTTTGTAGCTGTGGCCTCTAGTTATTCCTGTATCCATAATTAATATATCCTCCCTATCCAGCCTCTCCAGCCCCCGGGTACATTTGTACATCATTATCATGTCTCCCCTCTCTCTCCTCTCTTTTAGACTCGGTAGATTTAATTTGTCTAGCCTCCCTTCATATGGCAGTTCTCTGAGACTTGGAACCAATCTAGTGACTGCTCTCTGGATTCTTTCTAACTTGTGAATATGCTTCTTTAGATGCGGGGACCACACCACTGCTGCATACTCCAATCTTGGTCTAATCATACTCTTCATAATTTTCGCTACCATGGTCTCATCCAAATAGTTCAGAGCAACTTTCATATTCCCGGCCATTGCATACATTCCGCTAAAGAGCTTGTTAATATGTTTCTCTGGCGACAAATTATCTTGTATAATCAACCCTAAATCTTTTTCTTTTTCGGCCTTGCTAATTTATTATCTCCCATCCTGTACTCCCAATTTGGTCTATTCACACTTCTTCCCATATTTAACACATGACATTTACTTATATTAAATTTCATTTTCCACTTGGTGCTCCATTCGTATATTTTATCTAAATCCCCTTGCAGCTCCTCACAACTACTTTTATTTGTTATTTGTCTCATAATTTTTACGTCATCTGCAAACATTGACATGTAAGAGTTTATGCCTATCGGCAGGTCATTCACGTACATAAGGAACATGAGAGGTGCCAACACAGATCCCTGCGGCACACCACTCTCAACTTTCCGCCACGATGAGTAAGTTCCTCTAATGTTGGTCCTCATTTCCCTATCTGTTAAATAGCTCTCCATCCATTTCAGCAAACTCCCCCTGACACATCCTAGCGTCTCAAGCTTAGATAACAATCTCTTATGTGGTACCTTATCGAATGCTTTGGAAAGGTCTAAGTAGACGCAGTCCACCCATCCGCCTCTTTCTTGGAGTACATCTATCACCCTACTGTAATAACATAGCAAACTGGTAACACAAGATGTCCCTTCTCTGAATCCAAATTGCTTTGGGGTTATTATTTTCTTTCTCTCCAACATTTTCATGTGCCTTCCATTCCTGTCGCCTTCATTTTCGGTGAGTTGTGGGCCTTCTTTAACCCCTCCAACCCGGAAGGGCTCTTGAACGCCCATAACAACCTCGGCCCGCGCAACCCGGAAGGGCTCTTGAACGCCCATTGCTTGCGTGAGTGCTTTCGAATGCCGCGCGTACATTTTTGGTATCGTGGGACGGTAGGTGGCGCCACCAGGCGTAAACTACGCCACAGCAACAGTATCTACCCCGACGCCATCATGGACAGTACGCCAAATAGTGATTCCGCTGTGTCCGATACCGTGCTTCCTACGACGCCCTTGCTAGTTCGTCGCGCCTTACCCCGACGCCATCGCCTAAATGTGTTATCTCCCGGAGGTATTGAGACGACATTGAGACTTTATGAGCGAGCTGATGCCAAGCATAATGTTGATGATGAAGTCAGGGACGACTCCAGTAATTATAAGTCGAGTGATTATGGCCATGAGAGTGACAAAGAAGAGCAATTCCTGGGATTTGCGAAAGAACATGACAGTGATGAGAGTGATGAAGGTGATGTACCAGTTGTTGAGGAAGCTGGTTTACCTAAAGACAGTGAACTTGAGAGAGTGAGTGAGTGGGAGAGTTCAAGGTCACTCACCAAATTTCGCATAAGTGACACGACGCCAAGCCCTTCCCCAGGTAAATCGCCTTTCAAGCTACATTTGTATAAGCAGAAAATACTTGAGAAGGCGGCCGCGGAAGCTAGGGAACAAGCAAAACTACTTGGTGAGGATGAGGCTGTGAGTGAGGGTCAGCGTGGTGACCCTTCTCGTCCGCCATTGTCTCCCTTATCTACCCACGCCACCCAAGATGACCCGGATGCCCCGCATTCTTCCCCACCACCCCCACCATTGCCAAGGGTTGAGGACCCCCCACTTTCGGCCTATTTGCCTCCTAGGTCCCCCGACAGGAGACATACTGCTGTCGAAAAGGGGAAAGGTAGGAAATATACCAAAAAAATTAAGAAAAGTAAGAGAGTTTTGTTCGAGGCTCCCGCGGCGTCCACCCCGGCCGGCCCCAGCCATACGTCCCCGCAACTTTCCCCACGGTCCTCCCCACCTCTCCCGCCTTCAACATGTCTTCCTGAAGAAGTCTTTGAGCTCGCATCACCAATACCTGGGCCTAGTGACAGTGAAACATTGCTTTCTGTCACTCGTCGCAGGCCAAGGAGCCCAGGACCTCGGGGGGACACAGCCTCACCTGCCACTCCTTCCCCACCTCGCCCACCCGCACGCCGCCCACGCATCACTGGTTCCCCGCCAGATTATGTGGGGGCCACTGATGATGAAGGGCACCTCTCTGAAGACTCTGGCCATGATTACATAGGTCCACCGTCAGGGCAAGATGACCACTCTGACGATGACTATATGGACATCGACGACCCTCGACCCATCCGCTTGGCCCGGCGTCGTGCTGCCCGTCGTGCTGCCCGCCTCCCTGGCCGCCGCCCTCGCCGCCCTAGGGCGCGTGCCTCCCGAGTTGGCCGTGGGCGTGCTGGGCCACCAGCTGGAGCTCCTCGTCAGCGTAGACAAGACCCATTCTACGTTTTTCAGTGGCAAGACGTAGTTGATGAGGATGGATACAACCCTGATGTGCCAGCTTTTGATGAGGTACTGGAGGGTTCAGGCATTACCCCCAATTTTCCTGCAGGCCCCAATGCTCCACCACACGAACTATTTGAGGCCTTCTTTGATGAGGAGGTGGTAGGCTATGTTGTCAAAGAGACAAATAAGCAGCACCAATTCCAGGTCCACTTTTTGGGAAAGGTGACCAAGGGCCACATGAGGCAGTGGACCCCAGTGACTCATAAAGAGTTCATGGTGTTCCTGGCACTCACCATGCTAATGCCTCATGTCAAGAAGCATAGGTTGCCTGACTATTGGATCACCAATGATCTGATATCCACCCCTGCCTTCGGGAAATATATGTCTCGCGACCGGTACCTTGATATCCTCGCAGCGCTCCATCTTGTCACCAACCTTGACGTCCACCTCCCAGACAAGCTGTGGAAGATTAGGACGTTGTACGAGATGATGCGAGAACGCTTCACCTCCTACTTCAAGCCCTTCCGCAAGGTCGTCATTGACGAGTCTCTTGTGCTGTTCCGGGGAAAACTCAGCTTCCGGCAGTACATCCCCTCAAAAAGACATCGCTTTGGCATAAAATTCTTTGTGCTGTGCGACTGCCAAACTGGCTATGTCCTGGACTTCCTGGTCTACAGCGGGAAGGAAGGGGACTTGCTTGTGGACCCCCTCATTGGCTTTGGCGGAGCAGTGGTGCAAGCCATGATGGACCGCTACTTTCACAAGAATCACGTCCTCTACACAGACAATTATTACACGTCCCCCACTCTCTCACAGTACCTGCATGAGCGCAAGACGGGGACTGTAGGCACAGTACGAGGGAAAAGGAAGGGCATGCCACCTTTCCCTCCAAAGACCAAAAAAGGTGATGTGTTCAAGAAGAAGTCGGGGCCCATTCTGGCTATCCACTGGCACGACCAGCGGAAGGTCAACCTCCTGACCACCATCCACAAGGGGGAAATGGTGGAGACTGGCAAGGTGGATCGCCGCACCCAGGCCAGGGTGACCAAGCCCGATGCTGTCCTGGACTACAACATCAACATGAGGCTGGTGGACAAGTCCGACATGCAGATAGGCTTCATTGACTGCCTGCGTACCTCGTGCAGATGGTACAAAAAGTTCTTTCTGCATATGGTGGACATGTCAGTTCTGAATGCCTACAACATATACAAGCTTCGGAATGTGAACACACCCATGAAGTTCAATAGCCTGCGGAGGTTCCAAAAGCAGGTGTTGACGGAGCTCCTGGAGAAGTATGCTACGCCACAGAGGGCAGTGGCACATCCTGGGCCCGCCGTTATTGACCGCTTGCAGTGTGCTCAATACTTGATTAGGCACAGGCTTGGTTCCCTGCCTCAGAATGAATCAGGAAGAACACAGCAGAAGCGGTGCCATGTCTGCTACAACAGCAGGGTGAGGCCGAGGTCAGGTAAAAAGTCAACCATGGAGTGTGTGGAGTGCAAGGTGGCACTCTGTGCTTTAGAGTGCTTCTTTGATTACCACTCCAAGCTGGAGTTCTAATAATCATACTGAAATTGCCAAATAAAATGACAATATGTACACTATAATTATATATAGGCAAAAAGTGGAAGAAAACCAATGTATTGTAATACAAAAGTCATGTATTATGAGAAAATTGATACAAATACAATTACACCATAATAATATGTGAAAGTGACACATATGTACATACCAAGTGACATTCATATGATTAGAACCTATAGAAATATATAAATCAGTGAAAAAAGACACAATAAATTGTATATAAAACGTTTACAAATCATATAACTAAGTGAAAGTGACACAAGACCTAATATTTGATGGCCAAAGTATAATAAATACCTGTGATAACGAATAATCAGTGCCTAATACAACAATAACCTACCTCAATTACTAATAAAATGTACGGTATCGAGTAAAAATTAGCATTATCAGTGACAGTGACACTCTCTAAAGCATATTTGTCAAAGTGAAAGTGACACAAGACCTAATATTTGATGGCCAAAGTATAATAAACACCTGTGATAATGAATAATCAGTGCCTAATACAACAATAACCTACCTCAATTACTAATAAAATGTACGGTATCGAGTGAAAATGAGCATTATCAGTGACAGTGACACTCTCTAAAGCATATTTGTCAAAGTGAAAGTCACACAAGACCTAATATTTGATGGCCAAAGTATAATAAACACCTGTGATAACGAATAATCAGTGCCTAATACAACAATAACCTACCTCAATTACTAATAAAATGTACGGTATCGAGTGAAAATGAGCATTATCAGTGACAATGACACTCTCTAAAGCATATTTGTCAAAGTGAAAGTGACACAAGACCTAATATTTGATGGCCAAAGTATAATAAACACCTGTGATAACGAATAATCAGTGCCTAATACAACAATAACCTACCTCAATTACTAATAAAATGTACGGTATCGAGTGAAAATGAGCATTATCAGTGACAGTGACACTCTCTAAAGCATATTTGTCAAAGTGAAAGTCACACAAGACCTAATATATGATGGCCAAAGTATAATAAACACCTGTGATAACGAATAATCAGTGCCTAATACAACAATAAGCTACCTCAATTACTAATAAAATGTACGGTATCGAGTGAAAATTAGCAATATCAGTGACAGTGATACCCTAATAAACATATTTTATATAATTGGCCTCAAAATAACTAGAAAATATCAAATAAACATCACATTCTCAATATCAAACACTAAAATCGTCTAAGGGAGATAAATACTTTGGCGCGACGAGCGGCTAGGTGCGTCGTAGCCATGGCCGGGGCGACGCGTCCGAACGCGGGAAGAATTTGCCGCCGAAAAGCACTCGTCTTCCCGCGGGCACCATTACGCAACCAGAGGGGCTAGAGACCTCTACTCAACGCCATTCGACAGAGGAAGGTTTGTGGAACATTATTCTTTTTTATTCACAACATTACATGCCATATTCATTGACTTACAGAGTAGTTAACATAGGCCAAAGATCATCAAAACACCCGGTACCGGAGTACAGTCGCAAGCTATAGCCCCCGGGGCTGGAGGGTTAAGGTACCTGAGGTTCTAAACAGATGATCCGTGATGCAGGCACGCAAAAAATGGGCTCTAATATGTTTAATTGGAGTGTTGCGTCGAGGCTGGTGGTCTTACTAGTTTTTGTTGTGGTCAGTCACCCCCCTCTGGTGGTGCTCTGTAGTTCTAGGCCTTCGCCTATTTCATTCACTTTCATATTTGCGGTGGCTTTAGTTTTGTCTAACTAGGTTTTCTATTCAAATAGGGACTCTTTGTCACTGCATTAGTTTTTGCTACTCATTTCGCGAATTGGTGTCTGGCTATCTGAGTTTTCCTTGGCTAGGCCTACCTTGATGACTGAGTGGGGGGCATAGACCCCTCGTTTTCTCTTTCATCTGGCCACCTCATAGGGTTTCCTTCCCTATCGAGGTCTTTTCCCGGCCCACAGGGGCCTGGTTTTGGAGCCCTGGTTTTCTCAGTTAGTTGACACTGTGCCGACTTGTCTAAGCTGCCGTGGCTTAACCTAGTCGAAGGAAGTACATTGGTTGCATTGCTTGTCATTCACACTGTTACCAGGTCAGTCCGGCATTCACCTGCTCGGCTCCTGAGTTTCGGGGACTGTGAACCCATCATCTTGGGATTTTTTGAGTTGGCAACAGTGTCAGCGTTCGTAATCTGGTATCGACTGACACGTTCTCCAGGGTCCCCACTATTTTGGTGGTCTTCAGTGATCCTCTGACTTATTGGCCGCTCCCTGCATGTCACTGCCGTCCTAAATTTGGTCGTGCTGACACTCCTACGCTCCCACGTCTACTATGCCGTTGCCTACACGCCTTTCACTGGTGTCTGAGGCCTTGTGTGTCGGTCCGCATTCGGTCCGCTCCGCCCTCGGGCCGGTCCGCCCTGGGACCGGACCGCATGGGACCAGACCGCCTAAACCGGTCAGCCTAAATACGGTCCGCGCTGGGAGCGGGCAAGCGGACATCCGCTCTGGGAACGGAAACCCGCCCTGTGGGCGGAAATCCACCCTGGGAGCGGAAATCCACCCTGGGAGCGGAAATCCACCCTGGGAGCAGAAAACTTTGTGTACACTTTTCCTACCTCATCTCCCTCTTGTGAAGAGGTTAGCTGGCTGAGTGTTCACGCTCCTCTGTTTTCACACAGGCTGTGTCTCCGCTCTGGGAGAGCTGTGTGTGACGACTGCCTCATCCTCCCTGTCATCACGCTCTGGGAGCGGACTTCTACACTCTTCAGCTTCGGTGCCTCTCGGCCTCCAGGTATAATTCTCACCTTATATTGGGGGGAGGATATATTATTTAAAGGGAGATGAACCTGGCTCTTGGTCTAGTCTGACCTGGTGTTTGAAGTTTCACTGGAACTCTTTGTGGGTTCTTCTCTGTACTGCTGGGCCCTCCCATACAGTGGGGCCTTCTTCTTCCCTTAACTTATGGGGATCCTTAAGGGTTTTTCTGCAAGCTAAATCTGTCTGCTCAAATTCATTCCTGGTCTCTGTGTCTCATAAATTGTGTACATACCTGTGATACTGCTTGGCCCTCCACTACGGTGGGGCCTTATTCTTACCTTGCATAATTGAAGGGGGGATGCCACCTTCACGGGACGGTGCTCCGGGCTCATGGTCTAGGGCAGTGGTTCTTAACCTCTGGGTCGCGACCCAAAATTGGGTCGCAAGCAGTTTTGAATGGGTCGCCAAGGGTCTCTGATATTTATACTGTTATTGCTCATATGTTCTTATAATTAATGCCATTATGTTCAATAACTCGCTTTTAATCAATACTTAAGTTTCCTAAGTCATTTATGTTGATTTCGCTAAAGCCAGATGACTTTTTCAGCTTAGAAATACTCCTCAACACCTATGCTGCACTTACGTATTTAATCTAACCGTTGGTATGTGGTATGGTATGTGGAGGGAGGGAGGGAGGGAGTGAATGAATTACGGTGGAGGGCCAATGTTGTCACTAACAGTTTTCTTGCAAACATTCAGCAGTTAGCTGTAACCCTGATAACCTTGGCCAGTGCATTAAGCAAATCTCACTCGTTGACATTCCATAGATGTCAAAGATGGTGATAGTAAATAAAGACATTACATTATTATTAGATGACGATGGTAATGCCGTAAAAATTAGAATGTATGTACTTGTGGACATCAAACGCACATTTATGATGCTATACCACACTCTCATAAGCCATTCCAACCAGGAAGAACTTATGAATAGTTGTAAAATGCACAGACCCTGACAACCCTGGAGGCGGGGTTAGAGTGTCAGTTATATTTCAATTGCTAGAGTGGTAAGGTGAGATACGTATTAGTATTTTTCACTGGCCCCTGAGCCTTAAGGATCATGCCACATTTTGGCAGTTTATTCTGGCTATCACTGGACGATTTTACTTAACTTAGGAATGATCTCTGGAAATTAAAAGGGTAAAGATTATCTCAAGTTAACCCTCGTTCATATAATATACCCTTCCTAATCTGAATAAAATCATCTAATAATAATAATAATCAGATATGCATTTTAATCCACAAGGGATTGATATTATAGGAGTGTACTTGTTTATGCAAATAATTGTTTGTCAAAGTTTGCAAAGAAATGGCGATTCTGGGCGGTGAAGCCCTAAACGTGCTCCTTCCCTTTGCTACAACTTACCTACGTGAGACAAGATTAGGATGATAAAGTACCGAAACCGTTTGCAACCACAGCATGACCGAAAATGCTGCCTGTCATCAAAATCACCTCAATTTGAGAAGCTAGTCATATCCAGAGCTGGGCACTTTAGCCAACACTTCCGCAAATAGCCAATTCCGCCATGGCGGAAGTGTCATTTTGTTGGCGAATTAGCGTTGGCGCCAAAATGGCTGCCTATTTGCGGGTTTGAAGCTCTGGAAAGTACCTCCATGTTGCAAACCTCGAGTCCGCTAAATAAAAATTCCAGCCGCCAGCCAACCCTGGGCCGCTCCTGCAGCTCCAGCCAAAAAAAGTCATGTGACCAAGCCAACTACCTGTGTTCTGGAATCTAGTCCTATACATCGGCTCTTCACGTTTGTTCACTTACTTAGTAGCAAGCGTCGAGCTAACACCTACAACACACAGCAGTCCAAGAGTTCCAACCTGCTAGCACTTCAACTTTGTTTATTTATTCGGCCTATTGAAGTGAACATGGAGTCTACCATCATGCCTACCGCAGCTGCCAACAGCATGGGGAGCAGTTCACCACCATCATCCGACAGTGATGATGCAGAGCATGCAGAAATCCAGGACCTAAGCCACCCCTGGCCCCACCTAGAAACCTTCTATGGGCCTGTAATTACCAAGAAGATATCTCTGGAGAAGGGCTTTATAACTTTATAATCTAGCCTAATTTAAGATTATAAAGTTAGGCTATCGTTAATTTGATTCATAGCCTGTTAATTTTTAACTTAAACTAATGTTATTAGGCTACCCTAATCCCATCAAAATGCCTCAAAGCATGTAGGCCTAGGCTAAGTCTAACTTCTATATATATAGGCTAGGCTATATAGCCTAGGCCTAGGTCTATAATCACTAATCCCATCAAAATGCCTCAAAGCATGTAGGCTAAATATTGCATGTTCTAACTTCTAAATATAGCCTATAGGCTAATTACTAATATTTGTAATTTTATTAGGCTAGGCCTAGGCTACCCTAATCCTATCAAAATGCCTCAAAGCATGTAGGCTAAATAATATTGCATTTTCTAACTTCTATATATAGCCTATAGGCTAGCCTAGGTCTAGGCTATAATCAGTCAATCACTAATTCCATCAAAATGCCTCCAAGCATGTAGGCTAAATATTGCATGTTGTAACATATATATATATATATATATATATATATATATATATATATATATATATAGCCTAGGTCTAGGCTATAATCACTAATTCCATCAAAATGCCTCAAAGCATGTAGGCTAAATATTGCATGTTCTAACTTTAATATATAGCCTAGGCCTAGGTCTAGGCTATAATCAGTCACTAATTCCATCAAAATGCCTCAAAGCATGTAGCCTAAATATTGCATGTTCTAACTTCTATATATATATATATATAGCCTAGGTCTAGGCTATAATCACTAATTCCATAAAAATGCCTCAAAGAATGTAGGCTAAATATTGCATGTTCTAACTTTAATATATAGCCTTGTTAACTTTAATGCTTCCAAAACCCAATTTCTCCATCTATCTACCCGTCAGGATCTCCCAGCGGACTATCCCTTATTCTTCAACAATACAAAAATCAACCCTTCATCTTCTCTCAATATTCTTGGTGTCTCTTTTTCTTCTGCTCTCATTTGGAAGGACCATATTACCAGTCTTGCTAAGGCAGCCTCCCAGAAGCTGGGTGTGCTCAACCGCCTTAGGGGGTTCTTTTCCCCTGCACAGCTTCTTGCTCTGTACAGGGGCATAGTGCGCCCTTGTATTGAGTATTGTTCACATGTGTGGGGAGGTTCCTCTCACACCGCTCTCCTAGACAAAGTTGAAAGGAAGGCCTTTCGTATCATAACTCCCGTCCACTCACCAACTCTCTGCAATCTCTCTCTCCGCCGCAATGTTGCATCTCTCTCGCTATTCTATCGCTACTATAATAATCAGTGTTCCTCAGAGCTATCCCAGTGCATACCACCTCCTTTACGTAGGGCACGTGGTACCCGTCTTGCAACTCAATCCCACCCCTACTCTGTGCAACTCTCCAACCCAAGAGTGAAACGTTACTCTCAAACTTTCTTCTACTCAACATCTGAGCTCTGGAACTCTCTCCCAGAATCAGTCTTTCCCTCTTCCTATGACTTAAATTGCTTCAAGCTCCGTGTGTCCAGGCATTTTGGCTCGAACGTCCCTTGATTTTGGCCCTGTCACTCTTTCAACTATGGGGGAGGCACTCGCTATAGGCAGTTATGCCTTTTGCCTCCCTCAATCACATAGAAAAAAAAAAAAAAAGAAAAAAAAAGCCTAGGACTAGGTCTAGGCTATAATCAGTCACTAATTCCATCAAAATGCCTCAAAGCATGTAGGCCTAGGCTAAATATTGCATGTTCTAACTTCTATGTATAGGCCTAGGCCTATAATCACACTCATTTTATTAGTGTCAAGTAGAAAGTGTTAATTTTGAAAGTATCATATAGGCCTAGACTAAATTTAGCCTACAATAAAATTTTATTAAATTTTGATCTGAAGCTAGGCCTTTATTCTGAGCGTTAAAATTAATAGGCCTAGGCTACTTTCTATTAAATTACTTAATCTATCTAAAGTAGACCTATCTAGGCATATATAGCCTATTGCCATTCCCAAAGGGGAAACCACAAATAAATCGCCCCCTTGCACCTCTGTGATCCGGCGTGCCTCCTGAATGGTGCGGAATTGCGAATACTGATTATTACTGAAGCACTCTCCCCATAAACAAGTTGCCCCAACGTTTTACTGCCCATGTGGACAAACTAAGTGGCCTATGCTATATATATTAACCCTTTCACTGTGGGTGACGTTCTGGAATGTTTTGGCAATTTACAGCAATTTCCAAGCTTTAAAAGCCTGTATGTATATCCTTGAGGTCCATGGAAGTTGGGCAACATTATATTTAAGTAAATATATATATTTATTGACATTAGAGATTGAATTTATTGATTTACCCTTGATTCTGTAGTTTAAATTTAAAATTAATAAAAAACGGTTTGCGTTTGCATATTTGCATTTGAGGACTAGAAATTTCACAAGGTTTGCACATTTGTGTTTGCTGAAGTTATGTTCTGGGTTTGCTGATTTGTGTTTGCTGACTTGACTTTTTGTTTGTGGTGCCCAGCTCTGGTCATATCCATGCAGTGTCAGGGCTCTCATTAATGATTTATGATTAATTATTTTGACTCGTAGGCTACACTCCGAAGCGTCTTCATTCACACTGTATCACTGACAATATTCAACCTAATTTGGGTCTTTGGAGTGAAGCATAATCCTATTATGTATTCTTAATAATAATGTTATAACCAGAAAATACATTATGTTTTATGTCATATCAAAAGTATTTCTTAATTTAATTTGTATTTTTCAGGTTACAAAATGTCCTTATATTTTTTTCATTAACCCCTCCAACCCGGAAGGGCTCTTGAACGCCCATAACAACCTCGGCCCGCGCAACCCGGAAGGGCTCTTGAACGCCCATTGCTTGCGTGCGTGCTTTCGAATGCCGCGCGTACATTTTTGGTATCGTGGGACGGTAGGTGGCGCCACCAGGCGTAAACTACGCCACAGCAACAGTATCTACCCCGACGCCATCATGGACAGTACGCCAAATAGTGATTCCGCTGTGTCCGATACCGTGCTTCCTACGACGCCCTTGCTAGTTCGTCGCGCCTTACCCCGACGCCATCGCCTAAATGTGTTATCTCCCGGAGGTATTGAGACGACATTGAGACTTTATGAGCGAGCTGATGCCAAGCATAATGTTGATGATGAAGTCAGTGACGACTCCAGTAATTATAAGTCGAGTGATTATGGCCATGAGAGTGACAAAGAAGAGCAATTCCTGGGATTTGCGAGAGAACATGACAGTGATGAGAGTGATGAAGGTGATGTACCAGTTGTTGAGGAAGCTGGTTTACCTAAAGACAGTGAACTTGAGAGAGTGAGTGAGTGGGAGAAGAGTTCAAGGTCACTCACCAAATTTCGCATAAGTGACACGACGCCAAGCCCTTCCCCAGGTAAATCGCCTTTCAAGCTACATTTGTATAAGCAGAAAATACTTGAGAAGGCGGCCGCGGCAGCTAGGGAACAAGCAAAACTACTTGGTGAGAATGAGGCTGTGAGTGAGGGTCAGCGTGGTGACCCTTCTCGTCCGCCATTGTCTCCCTTATCTACCCACGCCACCCAAGATGACCCGGATGCCCCGCATTCTTCCCCACCACCCCCACCATTGCCAAGGGTTGAGGACCCCACACTTTCGGCCTATTTGCCTCCTAGGTCCCCCGACAGGAGACATACTGCTGCCGAAAAGGGGAAAGGTAGGAAATATACCAAAAAAATTAAGAAAAGTAAGAGAGTTTTGTTCGAGGCTCCCGCGGCGTCCACCCCGGCCGGCCCCAGCCATACGTCCCCGCAACTTTCCCCACGGTCCTCCCCACCTCTCCCGCCTTCAACATGTCTTCCTGAAGAAGTCTTTGAGCTCGCATCACCAATACCTGGGCCTAGTGACAGTGAAACATTGCTTTCTGTCACTCGTCGCAGGCCAAGGAGCCCAGGACCTCGGGGGGACACAGCCTCACCTGCCACTCCTTCCCCACCTCGCCCACCCGCACGCCGCCCACGCATCACTGGTTCCCCGCCAGATTATGTGGGGGCCACTGATGATGAAGGGCACCTCTCTGAAGACTCTGGCCATGATTACATAGGTCCACCGTCAGGGCAAGATGACCACTCTGACGATGACTATATGGACATCGACGACCCTCGACCCATCCGCTTGGCCCGGCGTCGTGCTGCCCGTCGTGCTGCCCACCGCCCTGGCCGCCGCCCTCGCCGCCCTAGGGCGCGCGCCTCCCGAGTTGGCCGTGGGCGTGCTGGGCCACCAGCTGGAGCTCCTCGTCAGCGTAGACAAGACCCATTCTACGTTTTTCAGTGGCAAGACGTAGTTGATGAGGATGGATACAACCCTGATGTGCCAGCTTTTGATGAGGTACTGGAGGGTTCAGGCGTTACCCCCAATTTTCCTGCAGGCCCCAATGCTCCACCACACGAACTATTTGAGGCCTTCTTTGATGAGGAGGTGGTAGGCTATGTTGTCAAAGAGACAAATAAGCAGCACCAATTCCAGGTCCACTTTTTGGGAAAGGTGACCAAGGGCCACATGAGGCAGTGGACCCCAGTGACTCATAAAGAGTTCATGGTGTTCCTGGCACTCACCATGCTAATGCCTCATGTCAAGAAGCATAGGTTGCCTGACTATTGGATCACCAATGATCTGATATCCACCCCTGCCTTCGGGAAATATATGTCTCGCGACCGGTACCTTGATATCCTCGCAGCGCTCCATCTTGTCACCAACCTTGACGTCCACCTCCCAGACAAGCTGTGGAAGATTAGGACGTTGTACGAGATGATGCGAGAACGCTTCACCTCCTACTTCAAGCCCTTCCGCAAGGTCGTCATTGACGAGTCTCTTGTGCTGTTCCGGGGAAAACTCAGCTTCCGGCAGTACATCCCCTCAAAAAGACATCGCTTTGGCATAAAATTCTTTGTGCTGTGCGACTGCCAAACTGGCTATGTCCTGGACTTCCTGGTCTACAGCGGGAAGGAAGGGGACTTGCTTGTGGACCCCCTCATTGGCTTTGGCGGAGCAGTGGTGCAAGCCATGATGGACCGCTACTTTCACAAGAATCACGTCCTCTACACGGACAATTATTACACGTCCCCCACTCTCTCACAGTACCTGCATGAGCGCAAGACGGGGACTGTAGGCACAGTACGAGGGAAAAGGAAGGGCATGCCACCTTTCCCTCCAAAGACCAAAAAAGGTGATGTGTTCAAGAAGAAGTCGGGGCCCATTCTGGCTATCCACTGGCACGACCAGCGGAAGGTCAACCTCCTGACCACCATCCACAAGGGGGAAATGGTGGAGACTGGCAAGGTGGATCGCCGCACCCAGGCCAGGGTGACCAAGCCCGATGCTGTCCTGGACTACAACATCAACATGAGGCTGGTGGACAAGTCCGACATGCAGATAGGCTTCATTGACTGCCTGCGTACCTCGTGCAGATGGTACAAAAAGTTCTTTCTGCATATGGTGGACATGTCAGTTCTGAATGCCTACAACATATACAAGCTTCGGAATGTGAACACACCCATGAAGTTCAATAGCCTGCGGAGGTTCCAAAAGCAGGTGTTGACGGAGCTCCTGGAGAAGTATGCTACGCCACAGAGGGCAGTGGCACATCCTGGGCCCGCCGTTATTGACCGCTTGCAGTGTGCTCAATACTTGATTAGGCACAGGCTTGGTTCCCTGCCTCAGAATGAATCAGGAAGAACACAGCAGAAGCGGTGCCATGTCTGCTACAACAGCAGGGTGAAGCCGAGGTCAGGTAAAAAGTCAACCATGGAGTGTGTGGAGTGCAAGGTGGCACTCTGTGCTTTAGAGTGCTTCTTTGATTACCACTCCAAGCTGGAGTTCTAATAATCATACTGAAATTGCCAAATAAAATGACAATATGTACACTATAATTATATATAGGCAAAAAGTGGAAGAAAACCAATGTATTGTAATACAAAAGTCATGTATTATGAGAAAATTGATACAAATACAATTACACCATAATAATATGTGAAAGTGACACATATGTACATACCAAGTGACATTCATATGATTAGAACCTATAGAAATATATAAATCAGTGAAAAAAGACACAATAAATTGTATATAAAACGTTTACAAATCATATAACTAAGTGAAAGTGACACAAGACCTAATATTTGATGGCCAAAGTATAATAAATACCTGTGATAACGAATAATCAGTGCCTAATACAACAATAACCTACCTCAATTACTAATAAAATGTACGGTATCGAGTGAAAATGAGCATTATCAGTGACAGTGACACTCTCTAAAGCATATTTGTCAAAGTGAAAGTCACACAAGACCTAATATTTGATGGCCAAAGTATAATAAACACCTGTGATAACGAATAATCAGTGCCTAATACAACAATAACCTACCTCAATTACTAATAAAATGTACGGTATCGAGTGAAAATGAGCATTATCAGTGACAGTGACACTCTCTAAAGCATATTTGTCAAAGTGAAAGTCACACAAGACCTAATATATGATGGCCAAAGTATAATAAACACCTGTGATAACGAATAATCAGTGCCTAATACAACAATAAGCTACCTCAATTACTAATAAAATGTACGGTATCGAGTGAAAATTAGCAATATCAGTGACAGTGATACCCTAATAAACATATTTTATATAATTGGCCTCAAAATAACTAGAAAATATCAAATAAACATCACATTCTCAATATCAAACACTAAAATCGTCTAAGGGAGATAAATACTTTGGCGCGACGAGCGGCTAGGTGCGTCGTAGCCATGGCCGGGGCGACGCGTCCGAACGCGGGAAGAATTTGCCGCCGAAAAGCACTCGTCTTCCCGCGCTCACCATTATGCAACCAGAGGGGCTAGAGACCTCTACTCAACGCCATTCGACAGAGGAAGGTTTGTGGAACATTATTCTTTTTTATTCACAACATTACATGACATATTCATTGACTTACAGAGTAGTTAACATAGGCCAAAGATCGTCAAAACACCCGGTACCGGAGCACAGTCGCAAGCTATAGCCCCCGGGGCTGGAGGGTTAATGTTCATAATTATTCCCTTGTATTGATCACCCCAACCTTAATAATATTTACGCAAGTTTTATTTCACTTATTGGTTTTGTTTTTACCAAAATAATTTCTATACACCTTGACTATGAGAAGCCTCCTTGTGTATTTAATAAAGCTATCAGCAGCCTACATAAAACTAAGATTAGTCACGGCACTGAAATGTCAAGTTGAAGTATTTGTGAACCCCTTGAATCCTAGAGCTGCTCTTTCTCAAGCTGAAATATATTATAGCCACTTAGTGGTAGCCAGACTTAAAAATGTAATCATACTAAAAAGGTTATAATTATTTATGTTGAAAATTAAGTTAAGGTCTTATAAGGAATTTAGGGCATGGGTCGATAGTAGATTCTGGCCAGGATTTTGGGTCGTTGTAAATTAAAATGTAAAACTTGCAAACTAAACAAACCAAAATTGGGACAAGGACAATATAAAGTCAAATTAAATTATCAAAATCGCTATGTGGAAACAACGCTTACTAAAATGAAAATTATTAAATAAAAGAACACAATCCACCACATAGCAAGTTAATCTGTTTCCCAAGCAAACTAATCGCACATATAACAACGCACTATCGTCACGTTAAAGGAAGTAGTCAAGTTTGGGTTAAGAACCACTGGTCTAGGGGTTCCCTAATTTTTAGGATGATGAACCTGGCTCTTGGTCTACTCTGCCCTGGTGTTTGGGTGTTTCACTGGAACCTTTTTGTGGGTTCACCTGTGTTACTGCCGGGCCCTCTCCTACGGTGGGGCCTTTTTCTTACCTTACATTTGATGAGGGGTTCAATCCTTCACAGGAAGCTTCACCTGGCTCTTGGTCTCGTCTGGCCTGGTGCTTGGGTTTTCACCGTACCTTTTGTGGTTTCCCCTGTGTTATTACCGGGTCCTGCCCTATGGTGGGGCCTTCTTCTTACCTTACATTTACGGGGGGGATAAATCCTTCACAGGAAGGTGCTCCGGGCTCAAGGTCTAGTTTGCGCTTCGGTGCTCCTTTCTGTCCTTAAGCGGGGTTTTTTTACGGGGATCCTTACGGGTTTTCTGCACGCTCACCTGCCTGCTATACTTCGTTCCTAGTCTCTTATGTGTCATTAATTGTGACCATATTGGTGATCCTGCCAGATCCTACCCTAAGGTGAGGTTCTTTCTGTCACATGGAATATGCTGTATCCACGTTGCCTGCTACCACTGGGCTTCCTATAAACCCGTGTCGGTGTGGTCCTTCCCTCTGGGCGGGCTTTTCCCGCCACGTAAGGACCTCCCTTTCTCAGGGTCAGTCAGAGAGGAGGGTCACGTCCGTCGCGGTCCGGGATTTTTCGACTATCCCGCGGGATACTGGTGATTAAACTTTTAAAAAATCACACACAAAAACAAACGTAGTGTCGCGGTCCTGTGAAGTGCAAAATCACTTGAGAACAAGACCTGCTACAATATGAAATGCCCAGCTTTTCATATTAAAGGGACTTGGAGATATGCTAGACCTAACACGAATGGTAGCCCAAAAAACTCTCTAGCTATGCGAGGACGAGACAGAGGAAAAAGGCAAGGAGGGAAAGGGCAGATGAAGATGAAGAGACTGAGGGAGATGGAAGAGCACATAGAACACCTCGAGCACCTCCTGGCCTCCCAAGAGTGGCCAATACATCCCGAAGACTATTAGGTACACATAGTACTCCAAACAATCCCTCCCCAATCTTGTTTGCAAATATCCAAGGCCTAAACAATAGAACCACGAACAAAGTACCATTTATTAGGGGCCTGCTAGAAGAAGGAAACGCTATATTTGCGGCTCTCACAGAAACTCACATTAAAGATCAGGAAGATAGTGAGGTATGGATTCCTGGTTACAACCTACATAGGGCGGACAGAACGCATAGATCACATGGAGGTGTAGCCTTGTACATACATGACTCACTGATATGTACTGAATTCCTAAATAACAGTAATGAAGTGGTGGAAATACTTGGAGTTAAAATAGAATCCCTAAATTTAGCAGTTATTGTTACATACAGGCCTCCAGACTCATCCCGAGAAGAATTCAAAACCCAGCTCAACAAAATAAAATCAGAAGTGGAAACCCTGGGGAACCCAACACCAAATATTATATGGCTAGGAGACTTTAACCTACCAAACATTAAATGGAGACAACTAGAAAACCAGTTAGTGGCAAATAACACCGGAGAAGCAAATACTAATACGAGAGAGCTTTTTGAACTTTGTGATTTTTTTAGTCTTACCCAACATATTGCTGAACCCACACGGGAAAACAATATCTTAGACCTGGTCTTCACTAACAACGACTCTCTAGTACACAGCATTAACATATCGGACAAGCCAAAGAGTCACATTTTTCCTTTGCCCCTCAACTTTCTCTTCATAATTGCTGAGGGGCACAGGGCCCTGGGTGGGTCTTTGGTTTCCCGGGCATTTCCGCACCCTCCTTAGCTCCCAGCCATGGAGTGGCTTCGGTCACCCAGGCTTTATTGTGGTCGGCAGGGAGGATTCTGTGGGGGCGCTCGGTTATGGCCATGGCCTTCAACGGGGCCTTGGGGCTGTTCGGCCAGGCAGCTTGGGGAACAACAACAACAACAACAACAACATATCGGACACAACATACTCAGATCATAAATTAATTGAGATCAAAACAACCTTAGAAAGTGTACAGACAACCTCAGAATCGAGAACAAAAACCGGCCCCTTCAGTAAATTTAACTTCAATAACAAAAACATTAGGTGGGAAGAGGTAAATCAAGAAATGGAGGAAATAGACTGGGAAGATTTAATGGATAACCTGACACCAGCAGAATGTCTAGTCTTAATAACAGAAACCATGACCCAAATCTGTAGCCACCATATACCTGCAAGACAAACAAAACGAAGAAGCAAACAAGATCGGGAAAGGAGGAGGCTGTACAGAAGAAGAAAATTACTCACACAAAGACGCACACATCAAAATCTACAGGATAGGCAAAAGGTCGAAATAGATAGAGAAATTGTGGAAATTGAACAAAGGCTAAGAATATCATATGAACTACAACATATGGAAAGCTAACAGAGGAAAGCTATTGCAGGTATAAAGGAAAATTCCAAATACTTCTTTTCATACGCCAAACAAAAGGCTAAAACAACATCAAACATCGGCCCACTGAGCAAAGGGGACGGCTCTTTCACAGGGGACAAAAAGGAAATGAGCGAACTCTTAAGCAGGCAGTATGAAATGGTATTCAGTGAGCCTGATGAAACAAAAGTCATCAGAGACAAAAATATATTTTTCATGGAAACCTCCCCCACGGAAACCCCTCAGATGCTGGATATTGATTTCGGTCCAAAAGACATAGAAGAGGCCATTTCCAACATGCCATCCCACTCGGCACCAGGCCCGGACTCATGGAATTCGATCCTAATGAAAAAATGTAAGGAAAACCTCTCAAAACCCCTGGCTATAATGTGGAGAAGGAGTCTAGACACTGGTGACATACCAGATAGCTTGAAAAATGCAATAATTGCCCCCACTGCATAAAGGAGGGAGTAAAGCACTACCAAAAAACTACCGCCCGGTAGCTCTAACCTCTCACATCATTAAAGTTTTCGAGCGAGTCCTGCGAAGCAAAATTTCAACATTCATGGAGACAAATGAACTACACAACACCGGTCAACATGGGTTCAGAGCGGGAAGATCATGTCTCTCACAACTTTTGGAA
The DNA here is from genome assembly GCA_032716605.1 of Paralithodes platypus. Taxonomy (NCBI): domain Eukaryota; kingdom Metazoa; phylum Arthropoda; class Malacostraca; order Decapoda; family Lithodidae; genus Paralithodes; species Paralithodes platypus. The sequence goes on from CM064502.1 coordinate 1,643,545, forward strand.
CACTATGACAAAATTCTTAAAGCGCTAGAAGAAAAGAAAAACGTGGATGTCATTTACACCGATTTTGCTAAGGCATTTGATAAATGTGACCATGGTATAATAGCCCACAAACTGAAAGCAAAAGGTATAACTGGGAAAATCGGACGGTGGATATACAATTTCCTCGTAAACCGAAAACAATCAGTAGCAGTAAACCAAGTCACTTCTGAGCCTTCGGATGTCAAAAGCTCAGTGCCCCAAGGAACAGTGCTAGCGCCCCTTCTGTTCCTCATACTAATTTGCGACATAGATACCAACACCAGACACAGTACGGTGTCGTCTTTTGCTGATGACACAAAATTAAGCAAGATAGTAAACACACAAGAGGACACGGGCCGACTGCAGGAAGACATGAATGTAGTGTTCCAGTGGACCAGGGAAAACAACATGCTATTCAATGAGGAAAATTTCCAATTAATACGGTACGGAGATAATAATGGTGTTAAAGAAATTACAAATTACTTAACAGAATCTAACCACATAATAGAACGGAAAGACAGTGTGAAAGATCTTGGGGTATTAATGTCTGAAAATATGGGTTTCAAAGTACATAACCAGGTCAAAGTGGCGGCTGCGAAACGTCTAACGGGTTGGATTCTGCATACTTTTAAAACACGCGGTGAATTGCCTATGATAACGCTCTTCAAATCTCTAGTGCTACCGCGGCTTGAATACTGTAGCGTATTAACATCCCCATACAAAGCAGGTGAAATAAATGACGTAGAGAGTGTACAAAGAAATTTCACTTCGCATATAAGTTCGATAAAACATCTACACTATTGGGAGCGTTTAAGAGCACTTAATCTGTACTCACTGGAACGTAGAAGAGAACGTTACCTAATAATATACACGTGGAAAATCGCAGAGGGTTTAGTACCAAACCTACATACTCCGATAGTCATGAAATTCAGTGATAGGAGAGGCTGGGAATGCGAAATCCCCCGGATGAATAACAGGGGTGCTATGGGCTCTGCGAGAGGGCTGGTTATCACACAGAGGCCCACGTCTCTTCAACAAACTCCCACGGCGAGTAAGAGACATGAGGGACATCTCGTTAGACAACTTCAAGAGAGCCCTAGATGTCGAACTGCAAAAAGTGCCAGACGAGCCCATCCTCGCAAGGGAGCGAGCTGTCGCTTCAAACAGTCTACTGCACCAAATCACCACCCATAACGAGGGGCGTCGCGCTCCTTGGTGCCGCTAGAAGAGCGGCGAACACATCCAAAGGTATCCAAAGGTAAAGGTATCCCTGCACGGGACCCCTCGCTTCCAGGACTACCGCGTGAGGGTCCTGTTGCGCCTCCCAGTGTCGTCACCGGCTGGGCGCTAAGCCGCCCTGCCTCGGGTCCCTCCGTCTGATCTGTCGACGGTGTCTGCGGCCTCTAGGGGAATAAGGGGGGGCATGCATCGCGGGTCCATTTCGCCCTCGCCTCGTCGTCGGCAATCCCTCTTCCCTGCTAGGCCTACTCTCTCTACCGTTCTTGCCCCCTCCTGTGCCTTTGTCACATTCGTCGCCAGTTTCGACTCCCAGTGTTATGTCGTGGGAGACGGGGGTTCGGGGTTGCGCTCGAGGACTCTCCATGGGAGTCTCTCGCCTGCACGCCTTTACACGCCCGAAGGTTGGCCGCCATGGACGTATTAGGTCCATCTCACCTTTTCCCTCGAATTCTCCAGGCATGCCTGCCTGGTGGTTGGACATTTCCGCCCTGCTTGTAGACAGGGTTGGCAAAAAACCCACTTTTTTTTAAAAAGCCCAACCCACCTGGGTTATTTCGGGTTTTTTCATAAAAAACCCGGGCAAAACTGGGTTTTTTCTAATTACACTCGAACCTCGATTTAACGGACTAAATGGGACCGTTACTAGTCTGTTGCATGAAAAAATCCGTTGCTGGGTATTGTATTCATATAAGGGGGCCGGAAATCTATTAATAGGCCTAGGCCTAGGCTATAGAAACTCACAAAACCTCAAATGAGCTGCTTGGATAGCGAGAATATCCCAGGTAGGCTATATATAATAGACTTATATTAACCAAGTAGGCCTAATCTTGACCAAATCGATTCATATCTCTTGTGTAATGCTTTGTTTACACTTTACTGGTCTGACGAACGAGACACACACACACACACAGTGACTACGGGTCCAAAACTACTTTTAATATTAGCTAGCCAGACCAAGAAATGGTCTAACCTAGCTTAGATAATATATCAGGAGGCAAAAATCACTTTTACCTTGTGAATGGTGAAGACTAGAATGTTCAACCTGTAGGCTATATCAAGTGTTTTTCGATTGAGCAAAATAAATAAAAGTACCGGTAGTTCACAAGGTAAAAGTTATTTTTGCCTCCTGATATATTATCTAAGCTAGGTTAGACCATTTCTTGGTCTGGCTAGCTAATAATAAAAGTAGTTTTGGACCCGTAGTCACTGTGTGTGTGTGTGTGTGTACTCACCTAATTGTAGTATACAGGATTTGAGCCTAAGCTCGTGTTGTCCTGTCTCTCTCTCTACATTTATCCAATTTTGCTTTAAAAGTTTGGATATTTCTTGCTCCCACCACCTCCCCATCCAACTTATTCCAACACTCAATGCTTCTATACGGGAAGCTGAACTTTCTTACATCAGACTTACATATAACTTTCCTCAACTTACAATCATGACCCCTGGTTCTTCCCTCGTCCCTCACCACAAAATCTCCCTTGTCGATCTTCTCAAAACCTTTCACACACTTAAACATCATGATCATGTCACCTCTCTCTCTCCTCTCCCTCAGCGTTGGCAGCTTTAGCCTCTCCAATCTCTCCTCATAAGGCAGGTCTCTAAGGCTAGCTATCATCTTAGTGGCAACTCTCTGAACTCTTTCCAGTTTTTTATTATTATGTTTTATAAGGTGTGGAGACCACACCACTGCTGCATACTCCAGTCTTGGTCGTATTATTGTCCCTATTATTTTTGCTAACATCTCTTCATCTAAATAATTCAGAGCTATTCTCATGTTAGTCAACACTGCATAGGTTTCACCAGTTATTTTATTTATATGCTGTTCAGGTGACAAGCTGTCTGCCACAACTACCCCTAGGTCTTTTGCTTTCACAGCTTTACTAATTATTTCATCTCCTATTTTATATCCCCAAGAAGGTCTATATTTACTTTTTCCCATCTCAAGAACCTGACACTTACTCGTGTTGAATTCCATTTTCCAAGTTTGACTCCACTCATATAACTTATCTAGGTCTCTCTGTAATTCTTCACAACTACTCCTACTTGTAATATGCTTCATTAATTTTGCATCATCAGCAAACATAGATATATATGAGCCTATTCCCATTTGAAGGTCGTTGATGAAAACCAAAAACATGATTGGGGCCAACACCGATCCTTGAGGCACTCCGCTTTTTACCCTTTTCCACGAGGAGAACTTTCCTTTTATTACTGTTCGCATTTCCCTCCCAATTAAATAGTTTTCCATCCACTTTAATAATACTCCCTCAACCCACCCCACAGTCCTGAGCTTCCACAACAATCTCTTATGAGGCACCTTATCAAATGCCTTCTTGAAATCTAAGTAAATACAATCTACCCACCCCTCCCTCCCTTGTACAATGTCAATTACCCTATCATAGTAACTCAACAAATTTGTGGTACACGAATGACCTTTTCTGAACCCGAACTGCTTGCTTGAAATTATTTCCCTCTCCTCCAACATACCCACCCATCTTTTTCTAATAATCTTTTCACAAAGCTTACATATAACACTCGTTAAGGATACCGGTCGATAATTTAGCGGGTCTTCTTTATTTCCACTTTTATATATTGGAGTTATATTTGCTTGTTTCCATTCTAAGGGAAGTTCCCCCTTGTTTAATGAGTGTTGAACAATATTAAAAATAGGTCTCACTAGTTGTTCAGAACATTCTCTTAATACCCATCCAGCAATGTTATCTGGGCCCATAGATTTTCTCACGTCCAATTCTTCCAACAATGATTTTAGTTCATCCTTGTTGACTTCTATCGACTCTAGTCCCTGTATCTCGTTCAATTCCACCACAGGTTCTACATAGTCATCCTCCTCCACAAACACGGATGTTAATGTATCATTCATAATTTCACACATACCCACTGTGTCTTCATATAATTGACCCTCTACCCTAAGCTTTGTTATTTTGTCCTTTATTTTTGTTTTGCCGTTGATATAACTATAGAACAGTTTGGGTTCTTTTGTGTGTGTGTATGTGTGGTGGATCGTTCGTCAGACCAGTAAAGTGTAAACAAAGCATTACACAACAGATATGAATCGGTTTGGTCAAGATTACTTGGTTAATATACGTTTATTAAATATACCTGGGATATTCTCGTTATCCAAGCAGCTCAGTTGAGGTTTTGTGAGTATCTATAGCCTAGGCCTAGGTCTAAGAGTCACTCGCCCTGCCACTTAGTGGACAAATTATCCAGCACCGGACATTTGGTCCGATCCAGATGGATTGTCCGCCTACAGACTGAGTCCGTTAAATCCGAAATCCGTTGTATCGAGGTCCGTTAAACCGAGGGTCGAGTGTATAATATAAAACAAGTAAAAAGATAATGTTTATGCCTATTTAACCTGGCAAGTGCGGCAAAAGGTTTGAAAGGACTTATCCGTGGTGCGGCAATCCTGCCAAAATCCGACTTTCGCAAAACGGGATGAAAAATACATCAACATATTACAAAAACAGTCGATCCTCCGCTTGCGCGAAAATATGGGCGACACGAAGTCCCGGGTAATAGGGAATTAGCGTAATTGGAATAACGTACCTTATGGGAGTAATTACTTATGGGCAGCTGAACCCTCTTATTTACACAATCTATATATGTTTCCTGGGACAAAATTAAGTGGTTATGGAATATAAATAACATCCTAATAGTTTAACCCACGAAATCTCGATCGCTGTGTCCGGGGCCCTTTTGGTACAGGCAAACTTCATAATTCAGTAGCTACTGATTGAGACCACCTAGAGCAGTCAATTTTATTGCAAATTGTTGTCTGTAGAATGCCGTTGAAATGACATCGCTACGACAAGTGGTTGCCGTGTTATGATGATTATAGCGGCGATTTTTAGCCGCGCATTTTGCCTCCCGGATTCCTGCCAATTTTTTTTTTTTTTTTTTGCCTCATATGAGGCCTCCCAGATTCCGAGGGTTAACAAAATGGAAAACTAAGTGAAGGATGTCATATTCACCTCAAATGTAGATTAGATGTCTGAGGCAGTGCGAGGAAACTAGGGTGCCCCGGCTCTGGCCCCTCGCTTGAAGTAGAGGAGGTGGGGGCCGCTTAAGGAGAGATTTTTGCCAAATTTCCTTCAAATTCCATCCATAATTTGTGTAAATGGGACCACCTGGCGTCAAGTGTCAGGTTCTGGTCCCGTCCCCCCCCCCTCGCATACTTGGAGGATCACGTAAATGGGTCATGCGTAAGCGGAGGATTGACTGTTCATACCTGCATCCCAACATGAGTATATTTTGTACAAATATGATGCGGTTATGGCATGGTTGAAGAATGAGCACCCAGAATTTAGGTGCCAAAAACAGTATTAAAAGGAACAAACAAAACAAAAATTGGGACCATGATGTGGGAGGTTGTGGTGGGGAAGGGAGCGAAACCGAGTGGTAGGCCACCAAGCGGTAGGCCATGGCTGCAGATGTGATTAGTTTCTATGATTTAAAATATATTTTCTGCTTAAATATATGAAATTTAAGCTCTGCTTGTATTTGTCATAAGTTGTTATGATATTGGCTCATATTACACTGAATTTATGTGATTAATAGCAATATTTTGAGAAAAAAACCCCAGTAAAGTGGGCAAAATCGTGGGTTTTTTCAATTGGGTTTTATTGAAAAAACCCAGGTGGGCAAAACCGGGTCACCCACTTTGGTGCCAACCCTGCTTGTAGAGCAGTCGGCGACGTTCCAGGGGTCGAACACAGACTACACAAGACTCTGGGACGTCTCGCCGCTGCTATGGTGCGACCGTCTCCTGTGCCTCCAGTCGTACCTGTGGTGTATCCTATCCCACCCTTGGAGGGGCATATGTCGGCGGCGCCTGCTGCCCTGTGGCTGCTGCTCCTTGCGCTCCTTTTTCCCCTGCCCCTTCTACTGCAGTTGTGGCATCTCTTGTCGTTCTGCCTGGGTGCGGGTTGGGGTTGGGGGGCCTGCCCGTCTCCTTTCCTTCCTTGAGGCGGTATATGTTCCAGTTACGAAGATTTCCTTCCCTGTCCTGGTTCAACCGGGCTATGGTCGGCCTCCTTTCGGCTGGTTCTCCATCTCGATGCCCCCGCTCTGTCAGCCATCATTGGGATCCCTCTGGTCGAGAGGGCCCTGGATCAGCAGGGGAGGGGGGGGTAGTACGGCTGAGCCGTCCCTCCGTTCGTCACTCACCGCCTCTTCCTTCCCTGCGACTGTGTATCGAGGCTTCCTCTCGGCGGTTTGACTAGAGGACTGAGTATTCTCAGCAGGCGCAGGATACTCGTCGTCTGTTTCCGACAGGTGGCAGGAATCGGGGGAGAGGTGGTTGTGGGAGCCGATCCCTCCACGACATGTCTGGGGGGCACTTCGTGTCTTGCCTTCGCGTCATGCTACTGGGACTATCCCCTCTCCCGTCCGTTTGGTGGATTCGGTGGTGGGCCTTCCTCAGGGCCCTCCCACCGGTTTCTTCCATCACCACTCTCGACGCTGGCCCTGCCGGTCGTGGGCATGTCGGGGGTTGCTGCGGGGTCTGTCCTGGAGGTGGCGGTCACGACCTTTCCTCAGGCGACCTCCCCGACATCGACCAGTGTCTCAAGACGTTGCCAACGTGCTTCGGTCTCTACACGTGGATGGGTTGTTTCGAGTGGTCATGTCTCGTATGTCTTCCTCTCGTATGTCTTTCTCGTCAACAAGAGGGTCTGCGATGCGCTGTGACCGGTGGTCGATCTGTCCTGCTTCAACCGACACATCGTGTACTCCCAATTTTGGGTGCTCACCATCGGTCACATGCGACTGACGCTCCAGCCCGGTTCTTTGGTGGTGGCCCTGGGTCTCGAGGACGCTTCTTGGCATGTGGCTATGGCCCCTCGGTTCCAGGGTTCTCTGGCGCTCCGGTCGCACGAGCGGTTGTTCACGTTCGACATATTGCCGTTCGCCCTCCATCTCACTCCGCGGGTCTTTATGACACTCATCACACAGGCTCTGCCTCCTCTGCTCCGTCGGGTGATTCAGATCCTGTTTTACTTGGACATTTGGCTCATCGCCACGGCCTTTCAAGCACACTGTCTACAGGTCGCCTTACTGGTCTTCCGACTTATTGCTTGTGTGGAATCGCGCCACCTCGTTCCCAAGTCGTGCCTCACGCCGTCACCGGAAGTGACGGGGGTGGGCCTAGACTGGGTCGTACTGAGCGCGTCTGTCTGACTGAGTCCAGTGAATGCAGCGAACCTTCGCAGGATGCTTTTTGCCACATTGCACTCGGTCTCGTTTACCTGGACGAGCTGGGAATCACTCATCAGGTCACTCGTTTGGGCATCACTGACCGTTCCCCAAGAGTGGCTCAAGCTACGACGCCTCATACAGTTAAGCTCCAGGGAGTTTCCTTGGTTGCCTCCATTCGGCTTTGCCCAGTTCCGCGCTTGATTCCTTTGAGATTCACACCCTGGGTCGCTTGGGGCGCCCTCCCGGCGGTTGTGCCCTTGTCCGCTCGCCGCTGTCCATCTGGGTAGGTCCGATACGTCGAGCGACGTGGAGTGGGGCTCCCGATCCAACATGGGTCGTCCCGATCGGGGCGGATGGCCGGGTCTCGCCCTTCCTCCTCATTGTCTTGGGTGTATTCGTCCCGTTATTCTTCCTGAGGGATCTCGAACGGGCCCTCCCAGGCCGGTCGGTAGCCGTCAGGCTGGATGTTCTGCCGGAGGTTCCCTGTCTTCAGTGGCAGGGCTCCCCTCCAGATCCGCCGTTCTTCAGGCCCTGGCGGAGATGTTCTTTTCTTATGCCGACGATCGCGAGGTCGCCCTGCATGCGACTTCCCTGCTCGGGACTGCTGATCTTTGGTCGGTTGCTTTGTCGCAGGGACGACGCACCTGACTAGACTGGTCTTTCATACGGTCCGTATTCGCCGACCTGGCAGCCTCCTGGGGCATTCCACAAATGGCCTTATTCGCCTCGCTCGTGCCAACCACGTTCTCTGTCTTCCTGGACCGCTGTCCTTGCCCCTCACGGGGTGGGGGGGTGCGTTCGGCGAGGACTGGGACAGGTGGCATTCCATATACGTGTTTCCGCCACCTGACGCACTTTTGCTGTGCACGGACCTACACTGCCTGCGAGGGTACCGGAGCAGGATTTGGTTGTTCGCGCCCTTCTGGCCGGCGCAGGCCTGGTCCACTCAGCTGTGGCGATGGTAACCTTATCCCGTTCCCCTGTCGGTCTCCGGCTTCCACTTGGGGCCTATTGGAGACCTGGGGTCCTCGTTGGCTTTTGCATCATGGACTGTTTGTGTGGCAAAGTAGCTCCCAATGTTTGGTAGACCCTTGCCTCGCAGGTTTCTTCTGCTTTGGCCTGTGACGACGTGGACGACTTACGTGTCTTTTTTTTTTTTTTTTTTTTTTTTTTTTTTTTTTTTTTTAAAGAGACAATGAACGGAGGAAGGAAAAATACAGACAAAACAAAAAGGTCCATGTGCCTAAAGGCATCCTCCATTCATAAAATGTTTGTAACAACTGGATTTAAACATTTGTAGATTGTAAGTTTGTGGAAAGCAATTCGAGGGAAGTGAATTCCAAAGAGTAGTAGCTCTGGGGATAAATGAATTCTGATAAGCAGAAGTTCTGCATTGTGGAGGAGAAAGTGTAAATTCATGGGCGCTCTCAGCTGCCCTAGTTCTACGGGGAAAGATGTGGAGAGGCGGCACAATTGAAGCAAGTTCCTCGGAACAATTGCTGTGAAAATATCTGTAGAATAATGCAAGGGATGCAACGTTTCTTCGTATGGATAATGTAGGAAGGTCCTGTGTGATTGCAGGGTTATTGATTAATCTAATAGCTTTATTTTGAATTTTGTCCAACTGCCTCAATGCAACCACTCCACTTCCACCCCACAGAGGTGAACAGTAATCCATCTGAGAACGCACATGACTTTTATATATCACGGCCAACTGCTCGTCAGTGAAGAATTCTCGAACTCTGTACAGGAGTCCCAGTTTTTTAGAGGCATTCTTAGCAATGCCTCTAACATAATGTGTCCAGCTCAAGTTAGTAGTTACTGGGTGTGTTGTCCTCCATGGTTTACTGGTCCTTCCCACACAGTTCCGTCAGTCGCGTTGGTGTTTCACTACCTTCACTTTTCCTTTGCGTTCCGTCGCGACTCTTACGACGCTCTTCGGGACCGCCTGTCTGCCTTCCGAGAGCCTTTTGTGGCCTTTGTCTGGTTCAGCTCCCTCGCTGGGAGCTGCACGTTTTCGTGGGCGCCTGTTTTCGGCTTCGGCCGCTCCTGCGCCAGATGCCGCCTCAGTAGTCTCTGGCGGCAGCTCTAAAAGCTCCTCCCTACACCTGTTTCCCCTGCCTACCCTACACCTGCGCCCTTGCTTGAAACGACATTGTTTCTTCTTGCGTTCGCTGAGCGGGAGAGAGTCTCGGAGATGGCTGCCTTGTCTGGGGCCCTGTCTTCTGTGCTTTTTCTCTCGTCCTCAGGGCGGTCATTTTGGCCCCGTTTGTTCGTTTTGTGGCTACGCCGGGGCGTGAGGCGCAAGTTTTTCAGCCGTTCGTGGTTCTGCAAAACGCGGACGTGTTCCTCATACGCTATGCTCGGTGACAGCCCTGCATACGTCTGTACGTTCCGCCAGGCCGGTGTCGGGTGTGGCGCTGTGGGTGGCACCACTGGCCGGTAGGGGCCTCCGCAAACGTGTGGTGGGGGATTAGCCTGTGTCGGGTGCTTCGTGCCAGTCATCTTGCCCTTCACGGGTTGGCTCGCGACATACGATCGTATGGTGCTACGATTTGCTTTCTTCTGCCTCGTTCCCTCGCGGACTTTCGCCGACACGGCTCTGGTCTTCCCACACCACGTTTGTCGCCTCCTCTTTGTCCGTGTCCACGGGCAGGCCAGGTCGTCCCCATTTTTGTTGCATTGGGCAACAAGAGTTCCCTCGGGGTATTACCTGTACAGTACTGTTCTTTCAGTCTGTGTGCCTCCGACTCTCCTTTCCTTTCCATATTGGGGGGGGGGGTTATGAAGTACACATACTTATCTCATATATGTACGGATTATGTTCATCCTAGCCTAGGTTAAGGAATTGATTCTTCTAATCTTAGGTATCCTTAATTGTACTTCGGTCTGTCTCGGCCTCATACCGATTTCTTTCAGGAAATACCTGTACTTACGTGCTGGTCACTTATATTGTGTATCACACGTTTCGTGCTTGTACTAAATTTGTATGGTATTTGTATGTCTTCCACTCATTATAGTTTTGGGTATTCATACTGTCTTCAGGAGGGGGGGGGGGGGATCCTATTATTCATAATCATCTCTATGAAATGTATCTATCTTTGCCTTAGGCTAAGTTCTTCCATTGAATTGACACAACTGTACTTGACCATTCTTAATATGCACCTGTCAGTACGCTCTTTTAATATAAACTCTCTTGTTTATGTCTGTCTTTCCTTGGTCTTGATCTGTTACTAATGGCTAAAGTTTTGTTTGCTGCTTGGATGTCCGCCTCCAACGTGGTACTCTAGCTCTACGTTGGATAGCGTGGAGGCTACTACTAAATTGGGAGGTTTGACGCCTCCCAAATAACCAAATAAGGAAAACCTTCTATTTGGTAGTAGCCTCGTAGTATCCAACGTCATAGTATCCCGCCCTCGCGCCGTACCCCTGCCCATCCAATCTAGTCTATTTAACTTGATACCAGGATGTCTAATAAACCCAGTCGGGTTGCACGGGAGGCTCACGAAGACGTCGTAAGGAGCCTAGATCGCAGATGGGCAAAATTGTTCAACTTTCTCTTCTCTTTCTCACCCATATTTTCGTTTTTTCTTTAAACTATCTATCTATCTATCTATCTATCTATATGCTCAGGCCCAATCCCCATTTTGGGGGTAGCCGACTCAAGACAGAGCAAGAACTGGGAAAACACAAAAACAACATAAAACAAAAAATAAACACAGATAAAAAACACAAACTCTCACACATCCAGGTCACCCAGGAGAAGACCCAGAGACCAGGGTTACCAAGGTCGCTCCAGCACTCCCCCGGCCCCTGACCACCAGGAGAGGTTCCGATCTCGGCAGGCAGACATGCAGCGGAGCCAAAGCGACAAGCCCTCCCACCACACTTCCAGGCACACCCTTCATATTAATCGTCTCCCCTTCTTTAAACTAGTGGCCTCAAAAGTGTGTACAACGTACCTAGTAGAGAATGTTGGTGCTACTCTAGATGTTATCGATTAATCGCGCTGGTGGTTGCGATAATTGCCCGCTCCCAGAGCGGAGCGAAATTATACATAGTATATAGCTCTACGTTGGATACTACGAGGCTACTACCAAATAGAAGGTTTTCCTTATTTGGTTATTTGGGAGGCGTCAAACCTCCCAATTTGGAACATGTGCTTTAATGGATGTATCCTTTGAGCTAGAGACCTTAAATCTTTAGTGTTTTAATTGTTATAATATCAGCTTCTAGAATATGTAATCTTTTTGGGAGTTTCTTGTCTGAGTAATCAATTATTATAATGTTAATGGGTTGCATCAATTTTGAGACACCCTGTATTTTATTACATATTATTTTTTTCAACATAACTTATGCTAAGGAAATTCTAAAGTGTAATTACACCATGACATTTATCCCTCCCAGGGAAGGTATATAATGTGACATCCTACTTGGAATTCCACCCTGGTGGTGAGGATGAACTCATGCGAGGAGCGGGGATCGATGCCACCACACTCTTCAATGAGGTACAGTATGCTCATTTGGTGACCGATCATCTCAACTAGACCATATTCAACCAGTGCCAACTAAACCAGTGCCAATTAGATATCGTAACCCAACTTACCTAAGCTATCTTAACAGTTCTGGTTGAGTTTACAATGGTTTAGATCTAGTATTGTTGTTCCCCAGACTGTCTGGCCGTACAGTCCCAAGTCCGGTTCACCGAACCACGCCAGATGCTCGGGCCCACGAAGGGGCCAGGGTGAAATGAGATCTATATCTGAGAGGGCAGGGATGGGGGGGGGAGGGGCTGGGGGGGATCATCAGCCCACGGGCTTGCACCCCCCGAGCCATTGTCCCTACCGTCTGCAGCCCCCATTGCAGTGCCACCCAATCGGACGATCTCGCCAGCACTTAGATGGAAAAAATAATAATAATAAAGTAGGTGTGTAGTTTTCGCATTACCAAAAAAAAAAAAAAAAAAAAAAAATGCATACGCAACTCTGCGACCTATAATTCTTCAAGTAGTATTGAATCTCTTAGGTAAAATCGGTTTATATACAGTATATATATATATATATATATATATTATAGGTTTGACTCCTGTAAGGAGATAAAGAAAACCTAATATTTAGTAGTGGCCCCGTAATCATTGACGAACATACCTATTACATAAGGCATCCTCTTCAAACACTAATCCGCCGTAGTTTTGAATCTACCGCGCAGAGCATTTAAAAACTGAGGAGCCTTCATCATGAGCGCACGCGACCTCACTCATGGCTTCAGTCATTATGAATTGGGTTCTCACTACGAAAAAACTTCGTAAAAAATAAAAACAAAAAGAAAATAAGAATAACTATCCAATAAGCTTTCCATCATATCGTGGATGTACTTGTGTGGATCTCTGACCAGACGCTGATTCAGGCGTCATTCTTCCTTCACTGACATATCAAGTAAACCAAAATCCTCAATACATCAACGAATGGGAAGGGGACGGTCGGGAGGGCCCCAGTCGTCAATGATTACGGGGCCACTACTAAATATTAGGTTTTCTTTATCTCCTTACAGGAGTCAAACCTATAATTTATTAGTGGCCCCTCCATCATTGACGAACATGCCTGATTTCTAAGACTGGAGGGGGACATTCGTAATCATATCATAACTCTAGAAAAGCAGATAATAAAAACAACCACATAGTATTCTTACTTCTGAAAATATATTTAACAACGGCGTAGGCCGAAAAAATACAAGAAAAAGGGGGTTCAGGCAGGTGCGTGCTTCAAAGAAGCCTGCCTGACAAAAAATGGGTAACCCTGAAGATTCTGAACACAGATCTGTAGTTACAAAGGCACCCCACTCAACGAGTGGTGACAAAAAATAACAAGTTATAAGTTTACATGTGCACATAATAAACCCCAACATAAACTTGGAGATAAATTGCAAAGGAACTCCATTATTCTAATATTAAATTGCTTTCGCAGCTAAACTACTCTAACAACACCGTTGTTTTGTACTTAACATTGTACTAACACAATTTCTCACTGAGAAATTTTCATATCACATTTTAACCTTAAATTGTATCACAGCTCTCATACTCCGGCGGGGTCTAGGGTGTCCTATGTCAACTGACTGCCCCCCCCCCCCCCCCCTTTCCCGTGAAAGTAAACAAAAGTGACTGCAGGGCCACCTAGACCCTCTGCCTTAAAGCTATACATGGTAAGGAAGGTTTGTCTAGAGCAACTGACAAGTATCTAGACAGAAACGTATGATTAGACGCCCACAACTGCGTGGACGCTATGTCTTCAACTGAAAAAAATTTCAGGAAACGTAAAGAGGCTGCCCATTTGCGTAAATCGTGGGCCCGACCCACAACGCCGGGATTACTTTCTTTAATGACTTCTACCAGAAGAGAGGCTAATCGCCGTTTAAGTAAGCGTTTACCCGTACTTGCTACCCATAAAGCACCTTGGGGGTTTCGAGGAGCTACTCTCAAATATTTGGTTAGAGCTTGCACTGGACATAAATTATGATGCACCTTTCCCCTTTTTAACGCCGGCACCGTGAACTCAGAAAACACGTGTGCACTATGCTCATTCTTGGCTACAAAACCTGGGGAGGGTGCAATGGAAATACATTCATTAAGTCTACCAAACCTAAGACAATTAGGTGTGTTGCTCATCGCCGCCAGCTCAGACACTCTGTTTCCGGTGGCCAAAGCCAAAAGGAAAACCGCCTTTTTTAAGAGTAATGCAAAGTCTGCAGTATTTTGGTACAGACGAGAGTGAAGCAAAGACAAAGCTTTGTCCAGAGACCAAGTAGGCATGAGCTGACGGGGAGGTGGGCGGAGTTTAAAACATGCTCTCATAAAACCTGTTTCCTCCGCTACCGGTATGGAAAGACCCGTAAGGTCTAAAAAGGGCACTCTAATCGCAGTTAAGTGATTTTTTAATGTTACCACAGATAAACGTTTCTGCTCAAACAGATAATTCAAATAATTAAAAACTAATGCCACTGAGGGTACAGTTTGTTCTGTCCTAACGATCCAAGAAGTAAAGGCTTGCCAATGTGATTGATACTGTCGTTTTGTAGACTGAGTATATTGATTGAGTAATTTATTGGTCACATCTCTACCGTATGGTGCTAGCCACTTGGCCTCCTGAATGTCCATAATGCAAAAGTCAGCGAGGTCGCTAGGTTGCCAATCGTGTCTAAGTGGAAATACCCGACCGGGAGCGATACCGGGTCCGGGCACCACATTTTCAATTGCTGGTACCACAACTGCGCCGGCCACAGTGGCGCGATTAGCGAGACTAAGCCTCGATAATCTCGTAGTTTGTTCACTACGTGGCACATTAGTGACGCATCTGGCGGTGGAAACAGATAGATGGAGCTCCATCTGTTCCAGTCTGTCACTAGGGCGTCTGGCCCCCCTGCCGGCGTTTTCGCCCCGCGGGTGAGGTATAGAGGGAGTTTGTGAGTCTCCTCGGACGCAAAAAGATCCACTTGTGGATGGGAGAGCTCTGCAATCATTAGGTTGAAAATGGGTTGCTTGAGCTCCCATTCTACTGTCGTGCTCTGTCTCCGGGACAGAGCGTCTGCCCAGACGTTCGCTACGCCTGGGAGATAAGATGCGTGAAGATAAATATCTAGACTGTTGGCTAGAGCAAAAATCTCTTCCGACACGTTTAGCAACTTCCTTGACCTCGTTGACCCTTGTTTCTGAATACAGTGGACTGCATTCAGATTGTCCATTCTGAAGGCCACCGACTTGCCCCGTAACGCCGGGCCGTGAGCCTGAAGGAAATACAAGGGGACTAGTAATTCTTTGACATTGATGTGCGAGATTTCTAAGTGGGACCAAAGCCCCTGACCCTGGTGCCCCTGATTTGACTGAAATCCCCACCCTATTGTGCCTGACGCATCCGTGTCTACCCATACCGTTGGTGGAGGAGAGGTCCATGACATTATTGAGTGCAATGTTTCCCTCTTCGCCCAGACCGCTAGTAAGGTGTGGATTAATTTCGGGATGGGCCATAATTTTCCCGCCGGTAAGAGCGGGAAATATTTGTTGCCTTCCAATATTAATCGTTTTACTTTCAACCGGCCCAACTTGACAGTTAGTTGAATCCAGTTGAGAGAGCCGACCAGAGACTCCCAGACCCTTCGCGTCGTAGTCAGACTGTGAAGAAACCTGAACAGTTTCCTGCGAAACCTGTTGCGATTGTCTACACTCTGACTCAGAGTGAGAGCGGCGGTGTCCCAGACCAGCCCTATCCACTGAATTACTCGTGAGGGAACAAGGTTTGACTTTACCAGATTTACCTTGAAGCCTAGAGTTTTGACATGATTTAAAATTATATTGACATGTTTTATGCATAATTGTTGTGTCTCTGCCACCACCAGCCAGTCGTCCAGATACCACAACACTCTGATCCCTTGTTTTAACAATGGCATCAGGGCTTGCCGGACTAGTTTTGTGAATAATCGAGGTGCCAGGTTCAAGCCGAACGGCATCCTCTGAAAAACAAAATTTTGGTGCCTGATCCGTAAGGCCAAAAACCTTTGAAATCTTTTGTTGACCGATACGTGCCAATAGGCGTCTGTCAGGTCTAGTGAACACATCCAACCTCCCGGCGGAAGTGTTAGCCTGATTTGGTGTACTGTTAACATTCTGAAAGATTCGTTGTGAATGTGAAGATTCAGATAAGACAGGTCGACGACCGGCCTCATCTGAACACTGTCCCTTTTGGGAACCAAAAATAGTTTGGACGTGAATACAGGGTAATTTGGGGGGACCGGGATGATGACATTCTTGGCAATCATTTCCTGGGCTAGTGACTCCACCTCTAAAGAAACAAAATTCGCCGTTGTCGGCTGACGTAATCGAGGTCGCCGGAGCCACTGCCAAGTGATGCCTTTGCGTGCCACCATCCGTGCCCAAGTGTTTAATGGCCATGCTTGGTGACACGTTCGGAACGACCCAGTTAGCAGACAAGGGTTCGCCGGCTGTACTACCCTCGGTTCCTCCGGCCTTAAGGTAGGCGCCGGGAGTGAGAGAGACTTTAGTTTTTTGATGGTGGGGTTGGTGCTGGACGCTTCGCCGGCTGGCTGGTGTTGGCCGAAGACTGGCCCTGACCTGGTTTATGTTGGCCGCGTCCTCTCTGACCTGAAAACCTACTCTGTCTATGCCTGAACTGACCCTGGGGGGAGTGGGAGGACTTAGGCGGAAGAAAAGGTTTAGATCCCCCTGGCTGAGCTTTAGTAGTAGGCCTGGGTTTGGGGAAGTTAAATGCAGGTTTCTTAGAAGGGGTGGGACTGTGCTTAACGGCCTGTGCCATATTGAACACTGTTCGACACACTTCAGGGGTCATTAAAGAGGGAGTAAGCACTGGTGACATAACCACCTGATTAGCAATGCGATCAGGTAGCTTGCGAACTAACGACATCCTAAGATCTTGTCGTGCTCGTACCGCCTCAAGCAAGGCGGTACGTATGTCACCCAAGGATTGGATTGACGACTGAAGAATCAGTCGCCGGGATAACTCAACCGATCTTCGAGCATCCGCATCTGCGATTGCCTGAGTGGACTGTAGTAAAGACTTAGCCACCTGCTGAGATACTATGTACTGCGAGAACAGGCGAAAAGCTTTTCCCCGTAGCCTAAATTCTCTGTCTAGGTGAGTAGGGGTAGGGGTAGTGAACGGGTCCTTCAGCTCACAAAGATTAATCTTAGGGGCAGCTAGAAATGAAAACAAAGCTGACGGGACTCCGCCGGCAGAACCCACCGGCATGGGGAACCATGAATGAGTATCCTGAGGGATCTGGTGGGAAGATTTAGAAGTGAAAGTGGTTGCAAAGTTTTGAGCCTCTACCTCCCAATCTACCCAAGGTCCTGGTCCCAACTGTCCCACCTTCAAAACTGGATTAGCTGCGTCGTCTGTGACGGTCTGTAAATCTAGTTCAGGAGTGAGAGCTGACAGAGTCTTAATATCATTAAACCCATCCAGCTTAGACCAGTCTGAAAATAGTTTTGAAGCTGAGGCAGGGGGTAAAGCAGGCTTAGAAGCATACACAAAATAATCCTGGTGATAATAACTAGGTATAGCCTTGATGTTTACGTCCAGAACATTACCCAAAGTATCCACGGCCCTTAATTTCTTTGACTTATTGCCCTGGATGACCCACTCACGCGGTACCGGGAGTTCCCCTGACAAAGTAGGTTGGGCAAGCTCTGGTTTAGAGGAGTTCAAAAGAACCCATGACTCGTCTGGCCCATAAAGTAAGGGCATAGCTACCTTTCTAAGAGGCGCTTTGTCTAGAGGGGGTGGATTGACATCCGTTATGACCCTGACATTTGAAGTTGTCAATGCCGCCGTAGCAGGCCTAGTGATCCCTGAGGTTAACAGAGTGGGAGGGTTAGGGATCTTAGATAAATCAATCGAAGTCATCAGAGGCCGTACCGTAGAACTTGTCGTGGGAGCCCCCAAGTCCATTGTGGGGTTTTCCTGTTGTTGACCAAAAAATTTAGATAAAGCATGAGTAAGCAGCCCATTAATTTCTTGTGCCGTAACAAACTGGTTTGATGAAGAACTTACAGGTGAATCATTAGTATCCTGTGCGGCGTCCAAGCCTGAGCCTGACCCTTGTCCTTCCATCTCCGAAATTATAGAAACTTCGTCTTTCTCCTCCTGATCCTCCTGAGAAGACCCCGCCGAGGCAGGGGTACCTTGTTGCCAAGATAAGTCTGGGATAGAGGATGGGATCGCCGCGTCCCTGTGGACATCGGCTACGGTGTGACTCGTTTGAGTCGGACGTGGGTGATCAGACCCTGGTTGAGCAAACCGCCAAACACCGAGGCCCTGGCCTACGCTCTCTTGAGAGTCTGAAACATTCTCAATTACTGAACCCCCTGAACTTTCCAATTCCAGGGTTAAAATATTAAGTGGCAAATCCTCTTTTGGGACAGGCGCTGCACTGGACTCTTGGGCCTTAACACAAACTCTGTCTGGGGTAGAGGTACGATGAGATGCACTAGAAGTTGGTGAATGTCGAGAGGACTTCCGTTTATGTGAATCCTTTTTAGAGGATTTATGGCTATGGTGTGACCGCGAACTATTCTTAGATCTAGAGGAATCCTCGCCGTGACCACTGGTGGAACCTTCCGTCCTACTCTTCTTACTCGCCGGTGAAGAGGCACGACTAGATGACTGGTGTCTAAGAGGAGACCTAGACCGGGATCTCGCCCGAGACGAGGAGGCGGATACCGGGGGTGTAGGCTCTCTTGGGCGTTTAGGTGTAGCAGCAGAGGATACAGAACCCTGACCAGTCTCCGCCGGCTTAATACTCGTGACTCTAGAGGAACGTTTAGGGGGAGGGTGTTCGGAGAGCAATCTATCCCAAAGTGGGACGTTGTCACATTGAAGTGATTTATGCGCAACAATGGTAGTGTAGGCTGACATCTGTTGCCTAACCTCTCTCAACGCTACCGCCGCGGTCTTATCATTATCACAAAGGACCTTTAAAGCTAATTGGGAGCAAAAAGAACAATTACGCATAACCCAGAGACCCCTTGAACGGTCTAGACATTTAACACACCTTATGCAACGGGTATGCGCAAAAATAGGGATACCAGCACAAGCAGGGGTAGTGCACAAAGCAAAAACTGGGGCCACGGTAGCCATGACAGAGACTGGTGGGAGGAAACTACCGCCGGGTCTGTATTGGTCCGCCGGAGCTCAGCTCTGGAAAAAAGAAAATTTCCAGGAATTAATGCTCATAAGGTTAACCCAACATGTTCGCACACAAGTGTTAATAACCCGCCGGGTAACGAGATGTAATGACACAAACACAGCTCGCTATGCGGCGGGGTTCAGAAAATCTGAACAAATCTTTTGTTAAAGAAAGTGAAGAATACCCTCTGATATAATATAACGGTCCAGCATGGCACTTATAGTCTCTTGGTGGTGGTGACTGTCTCAAGATTCAATTTTGTAACAAAGCAACCCCCCATAAAGACGCCGGCCCTTGAAATATTTTAGTAGAATAGCACAGGGCAGGATGATACGAGATCTGATGTCTAACGAATTGTCACAAAAGATCGCCGTAAGTTTGAAGGCGGCGATACCTACTTGTATCACTAAATTAAGTGGTTAAATCGAAATCGAATTTTGTAAATTCCTTAGTTCCTCCACCTAGGAGCACCCGCCGGGTGAGAAGAATCGATATATTAACCTAATTTGAACCTTCAATCGCCGTAAGAGTAAAGGCGGCGATACACATAGTATCACTAAAATGGATTGGTTAACTAACTGAAAGACATAAGTCGTTCATCCCACCCTACCCAGGTGCACCCGCCGGGTGAGATGTCCAAATGTTAACCCCATAAGTTCCTGTCCCCACTTCTTTGTAAAAGATCGCCGGGGAGGAAAGCCTAAAACAACAGCTAGGTTTTTCAAGTGGTTTTTGTAAAACCGGTAGAAAAACTACATAACGTATGTCCGCATGAACAACGTTTTATAGATGGGAACAGCCATCCCGCCGGGAATCAAAGGAGGCCTGAAACCAGGCACCCACAGAGACGCAGTCCTGGAGAGCCACAGACACCCCAACGCCGGGGAAACAAGCCAGTGTTAACAACCACGTGTGGCCCAACACGGCTCGCGGCCGGGATTTTCATGGTGAAACCGAGAAAACCCCGCCGGAAGGCAACCCACCCTGAACAGACACCATCTGAACAACAAGAGACACGAGGAGAGCCACGCACGACAACCCCAAGGTCACTCAATAATCCGTGGAATTAGCCAATACACAACTAAACCAGGAAACAATTATAGTCCGAGGAATTAGCCAATACACAACTAAAACCCGGATACACATGACACAGTAGGGCATATTTATCAATAATAAACAATAACACTAGTACATGTGGCAAAGCTACGAGCGGCTGGCTAGGCCTAGGTAGACGGCATAATAAAAGTTGAAATATACACAAACACTGGAAATATCACAACAGGAACCACCGCCAACACACCACCGTAGCACATACTTCCGACCAAGGGAAGACTGACTCGGGACCCAGAAAAAACTTCACTAAGTGAAGAAAAATACGCTGGGAACGTCAGAAACAAAGCTTACCTCATCAGAAAGATAAAAGGCAGCACTAACTAACGCGTAGTGAAAGCCGCCTGCATCACAAACTAACTCAGCTGTGAAAAAGTTCACATGTCCACAACGGGACCACGAGGGTACATCCGAAATAGATGCCCCATACACTCGACCCAAAATACACTGCACTGCGGGCAACCAGCCCAGGACACTCCTGCTACGCCTATCCTAACCTTACTCGATACATCCTGGAGTAAACAAATGAGAAAAAACTCACTAGGGACGCCACGAATGCGGAACTAGCGGAGCGTGGGGAGGCACGTCCGGGCAGGCTGAACGCAGAGCAGAGAAGGAAGAATGACGCCTGAATCAGCGTCTGGTCAGAGATCCACACAAGTACATCCACGATATGATGGAAAGCTTATTGGATAGTTATTCTTATTTTCTTTTTGTTTTTATTTTTTACGAAGTTTTTTCGTAGTGAGAACCCAATTCATAATGACTGAAGCCATGAGTGAGGTCGCGTGCGCTCATGATGAAGGCTCCTCAGTTTTTAAATGCTCTGCGCGGTAGATTCAAAACTACGGCGGATTAGTGTTTGAAGAGGATGCCTTATGTAATAGGCATGTTCGTTAATGATGGAGGGGCCACTAATAAATATATATATATATATATATATATATATACATATATATATATATATATATATATACATACAGTCTATCCTCCTATAACACGAATTCGTACAACGCGATCCTCCTTTAACACGAGGGGGGGTCCCGATAAATTGTATATTTATGCAGTTAATTGTGGCCATGATATTGTAGATTCAAACATTTTCTAACTAATTGTTCTATTATATATTCATACATTTTGATATATTCTAGGAACTAATATATTCTAGGTCTTTCCTAGGACCGATCGGTCACTTTTATTTACCGCCGTATTTATACGCGATCGCATAGAGCTAATTTCATGTAGTGCGAGGGTCGGATCGGCCCATTTTTCTTCATTAGTTTTAAGGTAAGTGATGTTTTTTTTATATTTGTTAATGGTTTGATGATATCTGGTAGGTAATAAAGGTGTTTGTTTAGCAAGAAATCAGGAAAAAAAGGGGCAAAATTGTGGGGTGCAGACCCATATAGAATTATCTCCATATACTGTGTTATTCGTACAACGCGAATTCCTACAGCGCGACGGGCTCTGCCGCCCATATATTCGCATTATAGGAGGATGGACTGTATATATATATATATATATATATATATATATATATATATATACTGTATATAAACTAATATATATATATATATGCTGTATATACAGTATATATATATATATATATATATATATATATATATACAGTATATACAGTATATAAAAGAAATAGTTACCATAATCTGTGACTTCACCATTCACCTTTGAATAACAAAAACACAATAATTTGGACAATCGTTGCATTGACCAACCAAATTTGCCAGTAAAATTTGGTGATGATACGTAACCCGTTCAGTACAGTTCTGTCGGTTTCATTTCATACTGAATATTAAGACAATTTTATTTAGTTTATGAAGGGCCTCCATAAAATTAGCAGGTTTTCAACTATTTTAACCCTTTTTAGTACCACAGATCCTTCTGCCTTCCTTGTGCCTTCTGCGTGTCGTAAGAGGCAACTAAAGAGGTTGGGTCGGTGGGCTTGCGACCCCCACCCGGAAAAAATACCTAAGCAAAGAAAAACAAACAAACAGCCTCGGATGCGGACGGACCCTGTGTTGACGAACCACGACCGACTAAGGACATTCCTTCGGACATTCTGAGAATGGCTACATGGAATGTTAGTGGCATGAATGATGGCACAAAAGAGAGAGAGGTTCTGGAAGTGCTAGTGAATGCCAGGCTGGATGTATGTGGAATGACAGAGACCAAATGGAAAGGTTCAGATGTGAGAGAGTGGGAGTGTGGAATGGGTGTGTGTGCTGGAGTGAGTGAAGGAACAGCGAGAGAAGGTGCGTGTTTGTTCGTAAGTACCAAATGGAAGGAATGTGTAAGAGAGTATGGGTCTGTGGGTTCAAGGATTGTGTGGGTGAGAATGAAAGTAGGAATACAAACGTGTGTGATTATGTGTGTGTATGCCCCGACAGAGGATAAACTTGAAAGAAAGAAAGAGGAGTTCTGGATGAATGTGGAGGCGTGCCTGGAGAAGTTTGACAAGAACGAAAGAATATTTCTGATTGGGGATATGAATGGTAAGGTGGGTGATAGGAAAGTTGAGGGAGTGGTGGGAGGGTGGGGGTACCATCAGAGGTGAATGGGAATGGTAGTGCACTTGTGGACGTATGTGTGGGGAGGAGGCTGTGGATAGCCAACACCTTCTTCCGACACAGAATGATCCACAGGTACATGTGCAAACGGGTGTGGACGATGAAGGATAAGACAGTGGTGGAACGAAAGTCATTGATTGATTATGTATGTGTGGATGAACGAATGAAGAAATCTGTGATGGATGCTAGGGTGTATAGGGGGTATTGGAGGGGGTCTGTCTGATCATTATGTAGTAGTAGCTAAGGTTAGGATACAAAAGAAGTGGGTGAGGAGAGCTGGAGGGAGGCGAGAGGAAGGTGGAATGGTGAGGAGGGTGGAGAGGTTACAGGAGGAGGAAATCAGGGAAGAGTACAGGAGAGCAGTAGAAAGACGACTAGGTGGGTTCGACCTGGAAGTTATGGAGGAAGTGGAAGAGATGAGCAAGGTGTTTAAGGATGAGATCTGTGCAGCATGTGAGGAGGTGTGTGGAGTGAGGAAAAGAGGGAGGGGAGTGAAAGGTACAGCATGGTGGACAGAAGAGGTAAAAATAGCTGTGGAAGAAAAGAAGAAAGCATATAGAGAGTGGTTTGGGTAGTAGAGGGAATGAAGATTTCGAGAGACAGAAACGAGCGAGGTACGTGGAGAGTAAGAGGGTGGTGAAGAGAGTAGTGAAGGAAAGTAAGAGAAGAGTAGATGAGAAATTTGGAAGGAATCTGAGTGTAAAATGGAGGGAGAGTAAGAAACTGTTCT
The DNA here is from genome assembly GCA_032716605.1 of Paralithodes platypus. Lineage (NCBI taxonomy): Eukaryota > Metazoa > Arthropoda > Malacostraca > Decapoda > Lithodidae > Paralithodes > Paralithodes platypus. The sequence continues at coordinate 1,667,158 of CM064502.1, forward strand.
GGAAAGAAGTCAAGAAAGTTAAGGAAGGTAGCAAGGGAAACAGTAAGGGTGTGAAAAATAAGAATGGGAGAATGCTAGCCGAGAAGCAAGAGAAAGTCGAAAGATGGAGGGAGTACTTCAATGAGTTGCTAAATGTAAGGAACGAAGAGCCAGCAATCATAGTTGGATATGGTATGGGAGGGAAAAGAAGAGAAGTAGTGGAGGAGGAGGTGGGGATCAGGAGGTCAGAAGTGTGGGAAGCCATGAAAAGAGTGAAGTTGGGGAAAGCACCAGGAACAGATGGAGTGTGTGGGGAAATGTTGAGGTATGGTGGTGAGATAGTGATCGAATGGGTATGGAAAATGTGCAAACTAGCATGGGAAAAGGGGAGTGCACCCGATGACTGGAAGACTGGCATAATAGTCCCCCTATATAAGGGCAAAGGGGAAAGAGGAGTGTGTGGTAACCACCGAGAATATGTCTTCTAAGCGTAGTAGGGAAGGTATACAGTAGGGTAGTGATTGAGAGAGTGAGAGTGAGAACGGAGAAATGGATAGGCGACGAGCAGGGAGGTTTTAGGAAGGGAAGAGGATGTGTAGATCAGATTTTTACCCTGAATTGTGTTGTGGAGAAATATCTGGAGAAGAAACAAAAGGTGTATGTTGCCTTTATGGACTTGGAGAAGGCCTATGACAGAGTGGATAGAGAAGGTTTGTGGAAAGTACTTAGAATATATGGAGTAGATGGCAAGTTGCTGAAAGCAGTGAAGAGCATGTATGAGGGTGCAAAGACGGCAGTATGTGTGGAGAGTGAGCAGAGCGAGTTCTTTGACCTGAATGTTGGTTTGAAACAGGGGTGTGTGATGTCCCCGTGGTTGTTTACTGTATATATGGATGGAGTCATGAAAGAAATACTATCAAGAGCAGTGTATCGCTGAAAAGGGAGGGAAATGAGTGGAAGCTACCTATACTGCTGTTTGCGGATGATACAGTTCTGATGAGTGATAATGAATGAGAGTTGCAGGGTCTGGTAAATGAGTTTGGAACAGTGTGCGAAAAACGGAATTTGAAGGTAAATGCGGGAAAGATCAAGGTTATGGTCTTGAAGTCACAGAGTGTGAGGTGAAGCTGAACGGTCAGGCTATGGAGATCGTCAACTCTTTTAAGTATCTGGGCAGTGTGTTGAGTAAAGATGGGACTATGGATGAAGAAGTGCGGGAGAGGGTACAACAGGGGAAGAGGGTTGTAGGAACGCTAAAAGCAGTAACAAGAAATAGGGTGGTCAGTATGGAAGTGAAGAAGTCCTTGCATGATAGTGTGGTAATCCCGACACTGACTTACGGAAGCGAAGCATGGACGTTGGTTGAGAGACTCAGACCAAGAGTGAGAGCAGTGGAAATGAATTACTTAAGAAGTGTGTGCGGAGTTACATGGAGGGATAGACAGACTAATGAAGAAGTAAGCAGGAGGTGTGGTGTGGAGGTAGATGTGCTGGAAAGTGTGAAAAGTAACAACTTGAGATGGTTCGGCCATATGGAACGTATGGAAAGCGAGAGAATGACTAAGAGGGTGTACGAGAGCGAGGTGGAGGGACAGAGAGGGAGAGGTAGACCGAAGGAGAGGTGGAAGGATGGAGTGAGGAAGTATATGAACGAAGGCGGTGCTGGTTGGGGGGAGGGGCGTTGACTGACAGGGGACAGAGGTGCATGGGGGCGGTTCGTTCGTGGCCACCCCTTCGGGGATCACGGCGTCAGGCAATAGATAGATGGATAGATAGATCCTTCATAATCTCCACAAAATCATCTAATAATAGTTAGGATACAATACAAAAGACGTCACCGGTACACAAAGGGTTAAACAGTCTAGGAAGTGTTTAAATACATTTATTAACGCTTCTTTTGTTCTTTGACCTTGACCTTTAACCTTAAGTATTATAATATATATCTATATATATATATATATATATATATATATATATATATATATATATATATGTGAAATATATGTTATTTAAGTAAAATGCAACTAGCAGTCGTCAGTTTATCGAAAATTTAGTATTTTTTTATGATGAAGGTTAACTTAAGACCTTGGCCTGTGACCTTTGGTACGTCCTGGGATATATAAACACTGGGCTCTTTCTATTGGACTAGGTATGTGGCAACAAGCAACAACGGAAAACGCTAGATCCAACCCTTATCTATAAACCCAGGCAACAAACCACCCTAAACCGTCAAGAGTCCTGCCTGGACAATGAGGTATCCTATGACTCGGTTACAGGGTGCACGCACTATAGACTGCTGATAGTCAAGCAGGCTATATAAAAGATCACACAATTAAGTTGACTTAAAGCTTCAAGGAAAAGATAGATAACGGAATTAAATTGCAGAAACAATTTAATAACAAACTAGAAGAAAGTACATTTAACGTTACGTTAATTAATACAACTAATCACCCCTGCGTGAAAGAAGGTGAAAGCGAACAGTCCTCAAAACATCGTACAGGTAGACAAGCTGCGGGTCTCTAAACTGCATGCGGCTACTGTAGGATCTGATGCTTAGCAAAGAATGTACGTTACGGGTTTAGAGAACTCTTAACTCATAAGCAGGAATAAATACTAGTGATAGGCCATACAATGTATAATGGCATAGGTATAATTAAATAAAGGCAGCAACTCGCAACATAACCACATACAGGTGTGCTTCTCACTCTTAGTCAGGCAAGCCTGCTCGGACAGAGTCTCTAAGCCACACCCTGACTCACAATGCTCACAAAAACGGTAAACTGTGGCACAATAACAAGCATACAGAAATAATAAACCCCTAGCTGTTAATCTGATAGGTGGCAGAGGTCTAGCCGGAAGGATATAGGCTTCAGATACCCGGGCTGAGCCACCTGCTCTAGCCTAGGGACGTTCCCAAGTCTGTGCGCCAAATTACTCTAATTGAAAGGGTGCTCTCTTGAGAGACTCAGATCGCAAGTATCTGACTCTCTCCTGGCGACCCTAAAACAAAAGCAAGACGTGCTAGCGCAGTGCTGAGTGGACTAGGCAAGGGCCCTCACACAACACAACACTAGACACACAGGGACACAGACAAGAAAATGCCCCCAGACTCCCACGGGTATCCTAGTAAAGTCGTGCGGGTCCACAGGACTCGCACCAGCAGACTTTACTTAAAGGATCGCAAAAAGCCTCCCCTCCGATCTAGCCCCTGCTAACCTGACACAAGAACACACTAGCAAGCATGAAACCACCAAATATGAGACAACAAAAAAGCTTCCTAGGTCTCATTAACAATTACATCTCCGCATAAAGCCCAAAATCCTATCTAGTTATCTGAGAGCTCGTCGTTAATACAATAATAGATATAAGGTCTATCAAGGGGATGGGATAATTAAATAGATTGGTGAAGTAGTGGAAAGAAGGTATACAAAGTAAGAGAGAAAGTTTCTAAGTGGGGTTGAGAGGGATAGATATGAAGGGGGTCCGAAGGGTACGACAGTGAGGTGAGCTCTGAGTCTTGAATCTGTCTGGACCCCGCCCTAGGCATGCAGAATACATCCCAAGCTTGGCAACACTCAACACAGTTGCCGGGTCAAAATCCTCTACCCCGTGCGTGAGTCGAAACTAAGCCTAACGTTGCAATCAAATGCATGTGGCAGCGCTTCAGGCTCGTCCCAAGCTAAGCAAGCGAAGCAACGTCCCAAGCCGGTCTCTCTCTCCCGCTCGTCTCCTCCCGCTCTCACTAGACTTACATCTTATATATTATAATGAAACAATCAACTATCGAGAATAAAATATACTAAGATGCGTTGGTTAAGAATAAGGGCAGCTACAAGCTGTGAAACAACATAAGAATATCCCAGACATTAGTTACGTTGTCGTAGGATATATACTAAGGAAAAGCCTGCCGGCCGGCTGCCACCAGCCGGTTTCTAAACGGCTGGGCAGCCGACGCGCGCGCATGCCCGCACGTGGCTACTATGCAGAAGCGTCACACCTCCCCCAAGATATAAGACCCTTGACTAAGTTCTTCATATCTTAACAGAAAGCTTCTCATAGTACCACACACTGTTGCGACACAAGGCACTATATATAAAAAAAATGAAGACTGTTGCGCTCCACCGAGCAAGTTCAACTAACTTAGCGACAATAAGCGAAAACATTCAACTTAGATACTGCTACAACATCATATACAAAATTCTACACGTTATAAAAAAATTAAGAGTTTTTATAAGGTGTTTGCTTTTTTTTTTTATTTATTTTTTTTTTCTTTTTCGGCTGAACTACAGTGCCAGCCTATTTTCCTCCACACTCAACCCTCAATCCTGTGGCAGTCTAACCAACATCATCCACCCTTGATAGACAATCCGCTATTACGTTATCAGAACCGGCAATATGGCGTATGTCCAGATTATACTCCTGAAGCATGAGTGACCACCTGGTCAGCCTCATATTCCGGTTATGAAACTGATTCAAGAATTTCAGAGGGTGATGATCGGTATAAACCACTATGACTGGTCCGAAAGCAGGAACATATACATCGAAGTGCCTGAGCGCCAGCACTATCGCCAGGAGTTCTTTTTCAATTACAGAGTAATTCCTTTGTGCACTATTGAATTTTTTACTGTAAAAACTCACTGGATGTTCGATACCTTCATCATCTGTCTGTAACAAGACAGCCCCAGCCCCTACGCCACTGGCATCAGTCGCCAGCTGAAAAGGTCTGCTGAAGTCCGGGGCCCTGAGTATGGGGTGGGTACATAACAGGTGTTTCACCAAGGAAAACGCCTCTGCACACTCAGGAGACCACCGGAACTTCTTGTCCTTAGATAATAAGTCAGTTAAAGGTGCAAGTACAGTCAAATAGCCTTTGATGAAGCGACGATAATAGCCTATCATTTTGACATTTAACATATAGTTTCTTTATTCATGCAGAGTTTAGTAAAATTTGCCAGAACGTCCCGGACTTCCCAAACTTGACTACTTCCTTTAACGTGACGATAGTGCGTTGTTATATGTGCGATTAGTTTGCTTGGGAAACAGATTAACTTGCTCATGTAGTAATGTACACCCTATGTGGTTGATTGTGTTCTTTTATTTAATAATTTTCATTTTAGTAAACGTTGTTTCCACATAGCGATTTTGATAATTTAATTTGACTTTATATTGTCCTTGTCCCAATTTTGGTTTGTTTAGTTTGCAAGTTTTACATTTTAATACCTAGAAACCGCATGATTTGTTTCTTAGTCGTAGGCTGGGGAAACTGATCGATGGCTTTGATCTTTGTCTGTGGAGGGCACACCTGACCCATCCCCACCTCGAACCCCAGGTACAAAACTGTGGCTTTGACAAAATCGCACTTACCCAGGTTTACCACCAAACCTGCTTCATTCAGTTTATTAAAAAGCTGTCCGATGTGAGCACAGTGACTGTTAAAATCATCGTCGTATATTATGACATCATCTAGGTACACCGTACAGTTGGGAATGTCAGCTACAATGTCGTTCATTAATTTCTGAAACGTTGCAGGGGCATTTTTCAGCTCGTATGGCATAACATGGCAACGATATGTGGCACCGTCCACCACAAACCCACACACCTCTCGCGCTCGCTCAGACAAGGGCACTTGCCAATAACCCTTAACAAGGTCTATCTTAGTGAGGAACTTGGCTTTTCCTATCTTATCCACACTGTCGTCCACGCGAGGGAGAGGGTAGGCATTTGTGGGGGTTAAACCATTCAACCTGCGGAAATCTATACAAAACCGCACCTTGCCATCTGGTTTGGGCTGCAGTGTGACTGGGGAAGTCCACCTTACTGCACCCTCAGAAATCAGCCCACGTTTCAGCATATAATCCAGCTCTTCCCTAAGTGCTGGTAATTTAATAGGGGGAACACGGTATGGCACTGATTTAAAGGGCGGGTGGTCCCCAACATCGACATCGTGCACCGCTTGAGTAGTGAGGCCAGGATGCTCCGCGAAAACAGCTGGGTTTGAATCAAACAAGTGCTGCACAGCTACACGCTGTTGCTCAGGCAGGTGCAATATCAACTCGTGAGCCACTTGTCTAGAATTCCCCGCCCACTGATCCGCGGAAACATGACAATCCCAATTATCCTCCCCCGCAGCTTGACTGTCCCTTCCTCCTTCTCCACCACGATCGCTGCAGATCAACACCGGGACAGTGAGAGGCTCGGAGGGGCGCCTCACATACTTTTTCATCAGATTTACATGGCAAAGTTGGTTCTTTTTCTTACGATCAGGAGTAGCTACTAAATATTCGAGATCAGAAACCTTCCTTACAACCCGATACGGACCAGAATACTTGGCAGACAAGGGGTGTCCCACCAGAGGCAGTAGTATCAGTACCTCCTGATCTACTTCAAACTCCCTCAGCTTCACCTTCTGGTCGTATCTGTCCTTCATCTGAGCTTGTGAACTCTTAAGGTTCCGACCTGCTACCTCCAGGCTCTTTAGCATTCTCTCACGGCTTTCAACATCATACTTTAGAAGCGAGCATGGCTTTGTGACTCCCTCCCAGATCTCCTTGACTATGTGGAGGGGCCCCCTGACCCTGTGTCCAAAAACCAACTCGTTCGGGCTAAATCCCAAGCTCTCCCCAGGTACTTCTCTCGCAGCAAATAAAACGTATGGGAGACCTAGATCCCAGTCCTTCACATTTTCCATGCAATAACACCGCAACATACTCTTGAGAGTCGAGTGCCACCTTTCCAAAACTCCCTGACTCTCGGGATGGTAGGCAGATGACTCCACAGACACTTTCCCATGTTGCTGCATGGTCTGCTTAAACAGAGCAGAAGTAAAATTGGATCCCTGATCAGACTGGATCTCCTGAGGGTAGCCATAACGAGAGAAATAGACAAGTAGGTTTTTGACAACAGTCTTAGCCATCCCGTTGCGCATGGGGTAAGCATCTGGATACCGTGTTGCTACATCCATTACAGTTAGTAAAAATTTATTGCCGGCACTAGTGGGGGGCAATGGGCCAACCATATCGATAACTACTTTGCTGAAGGGCGGCCCAATGACAGGGATGGGTTGTAACGGGGCTCTCGGGATGACCTGATTGGGTTTCCCAACAACTTGACAAGTGTGACACCCATGACACGACACTCGCCTTTAACCCAGGCCACCAGAAAAGCTTGCTCAGAGCTGCCTCCGTCTTACGTGCCCCCAGGTGCCCTGCCAAAGGCACATCATGAGCTAATCTCAATAAGCTCTCACGGCACACCCTCGGTACTACTAACTGGTCCACTAATCCTGACCCGCCATCCCACTTTTTCTTGGGATCCTGATGTCTCCGATACAAGATCCCCTCGGACAAGAAAAAATCACCAGGCTGCGCATCCCCATCGCTCTCCAGTTCGACAGCACCATTACCACACGCCCTGACTTCAGGATCTTCCAGCTGCAAGGAACATATATCAGCAGGTGCGAGATTATCCAAGTTCATCTTAAATAATAACCCCCCTGGGGGTTAGGGAATAGAATATGCCCCACGTGCCTTCTGCGTGTCGTAAGAGGCGACTAAAGAGGTTGGGTCGGTGGGCTTGCGACCCCCACCCGGAAAAAATATCTAAGCAAGGAAAAACGAACGAACAGCCTCGGATGCGGACGGAACCAACGTTGACGAACCACGACCGACTAAGGACATGCCTTCGGACATTCTGAGAATGGCTACGTGGAATGTTAGTGGCATGAATGATGGCACAAAAGAGAGAGAGGTTCTGGAAGTGTTAGTGGATGTCAGGAATGACAGAGATGTATGTGGAATGACAGAGACCAAATGGAAAGGGTCAGATGTGAGAGAGTGGGAGTGTGGAATGGGTGTGTGTGCTGGAGTGAGTGAAGGAACAGCGAGAGAAGGTGCATGTTTGTTTGTAAGTAGCAAATGGAAGGAATGTGTAAGAGAGTATGGGTCTGTGGGTTCAAGGATTGTGTGGGTGAGAATGAAAGTAGGAATACAAACGTGGGTGATTGTATGCGTGTATGCCCCGACAGAGGATATACTTGAAAGAAAGAAAGAGGAGTTCTGGATGAATGTGGAGGCGTGCCTGGAGAAGTTTGACAAGAACGAAAGAATATTTCTGATTGGGGATATGAATGGTAAGGTGGGTGATAAAGTTGAGGGAGTGGTGGGAGGGTGGGGGGTACCATCAGAGGTGAATGGGAATGGTAGTGCACTTGTGGACGTATGTGGGGAGGAGGCTGTGGATAGCCAACACCTTCTTCCGACACAGAATGATCCACAGGTACACGTGGAAACGGATGTTGTCGATGAAGGATAAGACAGTGGTGGAACGAAAGTCATTGATTGATTATGTATGTGTGGATGAACGAATGAAGAAATCTGTGATGGATGCTAGGGTGTATAGGGGTATTGGAGGGGGTCTGTCTGATCATTATGTAGTGGTAGCTAAGGTTAGGATACAAAAGAAGTGGGTGAGGAGAGCGGGAGGGAGGCGAGGAGGGTGGAATGGTGAGGAGGGTGGAGAGGTTGCAGGAGGAGGAAGTCAGGGAGGAGTACAGGAGAGCAGTGGAAAGACGACTAGGTGGGTTCGACCTGGAAGTTATGGAGGAAGTGGAGGAGATGAGCAAGGTGTTTAAGGATGAGATCTGTGCAGCATGTGAGGAGGTGTGTGGAGTGAGGAGAAGAGGGAGGGGAGTGAAAGGTACAGCATGGTGGACAGAAGAGGTAAGAATAGCTGTGGAAGAAAAGAAGAAAGCATATAGAGAGTGGTTGGGTAGTAGAGGGAATGAAGATTCCGAGAGGCAGAAACGAGCGAGGTACGTGGAGAGTAAGAGGGTGGTGAAGAGAGTAGTGAAGGAAAGTAAGAGAAGAGTAGATGAGGAATTTGGAAGGAATCTGAGTGTAAAATGGAGGGAGAGTAAGAAACTGTTCTGGAAAGAAGTCAAGAAAGTTAAGGAAGGTAGCAAGGGAAACAGTAAGGGTGTGAAAGATAAGAATGGGAGAATGCTAGCCGAGAAGCAAGAGAGAGTCGAAAGATGGAGGGAGTACTTCAGTGAGTTGCTAAATGAAAGGAATGAAGAGCCAGCAAACATAGCTGGATATGGTATGGGAGGGAGAAGAAGAGAAGTAGTGGAGGAGGAGGTGGGGATCAGGAGGTCAGAAGTGTGGGAAGCCATGAAAAGAGTGAAGTTGGGGAAAGCACCAGGAACAGATGGAGTGTGTGGGGAAATGTTGAGGTATGGTGGTGAGATAGTGATAGAATGGGTATGGAAAATGTGCAAACTAGAATGGGAGAAGGGGAGTGCACCCGATGACTGGAAGACTGGCATAATAGTCCCCCTATATAAGGGCAAAGGGGAAAGAGGAGTGTGTGGTAACCACCGAGGAATATGTCTTCTAAGCGTAGTAGGGAAGGTATACAGTAGGGTAGTGATTGAGAGAGTGAGAGTGAGAACGGAGAAATGGATAGGCGACGAGCAGGGAGGTTTTAGGAAGGGAAGAGGATGTGTAGATCAGATTTTTACCCTGAATTGTGTTGTGGAGAAGTATCTGGAGAAGAAACAAAAGGTGTATGTTGCCTTTATGGACTTAGAGAAGGCCTATGACAGTGGATAGAGAAGGTTTGTGGAAAGTACTTAGAATATACGGAGTAGAGGGCAAGTTGCTGAAAGCAGTGAAGAGCATGTATGAGGGTGCAAAGGCGGCAGTACGTGTGGAGAGTGAGCAGAGCGAGTTCTTTGACCTGAATGTTGGTTTGAAACAGGGGTGTGTGATGTCCCCGTGGTTGTTTACTGTATATATGGATGGAGTTATGAAAGAAATACTATCAAGAGCAGTGGATGTTGGTGTATCGCTGAAAAGGGAGGGAATTGAGTGGAAGCTACCTATACTGCTGTTTGCGGATGATACAGTTCTGATGAGTGATAATGAATGGGAGTTGCAGGGTCTGGTAAATGAGTTTGGAACAGTGTGCGAAAAACGGAATTTGAAGGTAAATACGGGGAAGAGCAAGGTTATGGTCTTCGAAAGGGGTGAAGTCACAGAGTGTGAGGTGAAGCTGAACGGTCAGGCTATGGAGATCGTCAACTCTTTTAAGTATCTGGGCAGTGTTGAGTAAAGATGGGACTATGGATGAAGAGGTGCGGGAGAGGGTACAACAGGGGAAGAGGGTTGTAGGAACGCTAAAAGCAGTAACAAGAAATAGGGTGGTCAGTATGGAAGTGAAGAAGTCCTTGCATGACAGTGTGGTAATCCCGACACTGACTTACGGAAGCGAAGCATGGACGTTGGTTGAGAGACTCAGACCAAGAGTGAGAGCAGTGGAAATGAATTACTTAAGGAGTGCGTGCGGAGTTACATGGAGGGATAGACAGACTAATGAGGAAGTAAGAAGGAGGTGTGGTGTGGAGGTAGATGTGCTGGAAAGTGTGAAAAGGAACAACTTGAGATGGTTCGGCCATATGGAACGTATGGAAAGCGAGAGAATGACTAAGAGGGTGTACGAGAGCGAGGTGGAGGGACAGAGGGGGAGAGGTAGACCGAATATGAGGTGGAAGGATGGAGTGAGGAACTACATGAACGAAGGCGGTGCTGGTTGGGGGGAGGGGCGTCGACTGACTGGGGACAGAGGTGCATGGGGGCGGTTCGTTCGTGGCCACCCCTTCGGGGATCACGGCGTCAGGCAATAGATAGATAGATAGATCTTAAATAATTTATTTCCACCTCCAATGTCCCGCTGAGCCATCCTTTCCTCACGCTGCGCATAACGATGCTGTCGCAGAGTCTCTTCCTGCCCTGCACCTGCACTAGCGGTGACAGGCCCCGGGGCCTCTCCAGACTCTAACATAGGTGCCAATAATGAGTCACCAAGAAACACTGCCGGCTCAAAACTCTCCAATTGACCAACACTTCCCGTTTTCTTGTGACCTTTCCTCCGCGGTTTGATAGACTGAGGTGGTGGCTGCAAGGCTCCGGATGTCTGAGAATGCGTCACAACACACGCCATGGTTTGTACGCTACACTTCTCAACCCACTCCTGTTCCTCCCTACTAACGTCGGCCGCCTTCTCGGCCACGACCAAGGGTGAAACCTTAGAAGCAGGCACCGCAAAGTCGTTGCCGAGGAGGAGGTCGACGCCCCCAACAGGCAAGTTCTCTACAATTCCCACATCCAGCTCCTTTGCCACACCACCCACCTCCAGCTCCATCCGCACCAGCGGGTAGGACTTCGTAGCATTGATCCCCTGAACTACCACCACCCGAGCAGCGTTAATCGGTCTACCAGTAAAGTTCTTTAACAAGGTCTGAGAAGCCCCCGTATCACGCAATAGCTTAACTCCTCGCCTTTCGCCAGCCCACCTCACAAAACCATGCCCTCTATGACCCCCAAAGACGTCGCGGACAGGGTTCGAGCCTTCCGGACTCTTGAACACAGGCTGTGTCCCACCCTCTGATGAACTACCCTTGGCAAACTCAGAAGATATAGGCGACACCCCTATGCTGCGGACCAATGACACAACCTTGTTTGGTGGCTTGTTCGGACAAGCATTTGCAAAGTGACCCTCCTTGTGACATGCAAAGCACTCTTTACTCTTTGGTTTCCCTTGGGAGTGGGAGGTACCATTAGACTTCTTATACGGGACGGTATTTGGTTTATGTTCAGTTTTATTGTCAGTGCTAGATGGTTTTGTGTATTTATGTGTATCAAAATTCTTGGGAAGGGGAGGGGTACGATCCTTTGCACCCGACTCACTCCTAGCTGCTGCTCCGCACCCTCGAATTAATGACAGTCGGAGGTCAGCCATTTCTGCTGCCTCCTGGAGAGTTCTAGGATTTTTTCCTTTATATTTAATGTTAAGTCCCCGCCTGTGCACTTAAAGAACTGCTCCAAGAGAACCAGCTCACTCAACTCCTCAAAAGTAGCTGCCCTCTCAGAACGCAGCCAATGTTGTAGTGCATCAGACAAGTCCCGGGCGTGTTCTAGGAAGATACTATCCTTGCCCTTAGTAACACCCCGAAACTTCAAGCGGTAAGTTTCTGGTTGTAACTCATAGGCCCGTAGCACAGCCTTCTTTAGCTCATCATAAACTACACAGGACTCTAAAGGTAGTGCATCATACGCTTTTAGCCCCTTTCCTAGGAGTCTTGATGAAACTAATGCTGCCCACTTTTCCTGAGGCCACTGGTGTTCCTGACACTTCTTCTCAAATCGCATAAAAAACTCAGTCACACATAATTCATCGAACACAGGAACTAGTTTAAGCAGGTGCGACAATGATTGGTCCCGATGTCTGTTACCTCCCCCAATATTTCGCCCTGTTACCTCCACTCGAGATCTCTCCAGCTCCCTGTCAGCCCGATACCTAGTAGACTCTGCCTGCAGTTCAGCCTTTCGTATAGCAACCTCAGCCTGAGCTCTAGCAATCTCAGCCTGCACACTAACCTGTCATTCGGCGGCCTCAACCTGAGCTCTAGCGGCCTCAACCTTGGCCATCTCAAGCCGAAACAACAAATCTGGAGTCAACCCTTGAGGAGGGGAAGGTGCATTTAATGGAGAGGGTCCCTGTGATTGAATTCCACGCTGCCATTGACCATCAACTTGGGGGTATGTACTAAATTCAGGCACCCTGACATTTGATATGGGGGTAGAGTGGAGGGGGGGGCTGGGGACCGGGGCCCCCAGTCGTCTCTCCACCCAGGTCTCTCCCTTCTAAACCCAATATCAAAGTCCTCAGCTGATCTTTCCTCATGCCACTTAAACCCTGGTGACCCTGAAGACCTGCCACCCACTTTAAGCCATACTTATTCAGCTTCAACACCCTGGCAGCGGTAAGGGGCACCTCTAAAAATCTTCTAGCACCCTCCTCGCTATCGACTAGCCACTCCACAGGTCTTTCTCCCTCCGAGCCCGTATCGTGACCTGACCCATCACTGTGTTCTGATGTATTAGACATGTTTGTGTACTGCAGTAATTATCACGGTTATAGAATGTGCCTTATCTCCTATGCAAGTATGTATATACTAATGTTATTTAACCCATTGAGACCCAGCGTCGCACGTGATGCGTCGGCAGTTTGTTATCACCAACTCCCAGCGACGCATCACGTGCGTCCGGCATATTTAAATCATTTACGTGGCTCGTAAGGTAGGAAATGGCGGGAGAATAGGAGGGGGAGGTACCGTAGTGTGTGTGGGAGCCGGGCCGGTAGGTGTGAGCGGGCCAAGACAGCCGCGCGGCCGGTGGTGGTGGGCTTAGTAGGGATACTTTGCACCCTTAGTTCACCGCCACTTTGAACCTTCATTACTCCGGTCGTATGGGAGCTAGAGGCTTGAGATTTATGTGAGACACTCCTTAGGATGTATGCCATACAATGCCATACTCAGTTTTTACCCTAGTGCTCCCGGGCGGGTGGTCATGCGGGGGAGACGAACTTTCGACCCCCCCCCCCCCCGCCCCCCAAATGACCGAGGTGAGTTTTTTTTATTTTTTTATTCTATTCTCACCATTCTCTTCCATTTTGGCTCAAAACAAATTTTTAAGGCTCCCCCCCCCCCCCCCCCCCCCCCCCCCAAAAAAAATATCCGAGGTGATTTTTTTTTTTTTTTTTTTTTTTTTTTCATTTCTCATCCTTGTCTTCCATTTTAGCAAACAAAAAAAATAAGTGAAAATGGCTTGGGACTGGGGTGAACAAAATATTATAACTAGCTGGGGCTCAACGGGTTAAAGTCTTTAATGTGTTATATTGGTTGCTCCAAAAAAAAACTCTATGTCCACTGTATTCCTCTAATCATAAGGAATCTCAAAACAAATGACCACTATATTCCTCTGTTCAGTAAATCCTATGCAAGGTCGCCATTTGTTACGTCCTGGGATATATAAACACTGGGCTCTTTCTATTGGACTAGGTATGCGGCAACAAGCAACAACGGAAAATGCTAGATCCAACCCTTATCTATAAACCCAGGCAACAAACCACCCTAAACCGTCAAGAGTCCTGCCTGGACAACGAGGTATCCTATGACTCGGTTACAGGGTGCACGCACTATAGACTGCTGATAGTCAAGCAGGCTATATAAAAGATCACACAATTAAGTTGACTTAAAGCTTCAAGGAAAAGATAGATACGGAATTAAATTGCAGAAACAATTTAATAACAAACTAGAAGAAAGTACATTTAACGTTACGTTAATTAATACAACTAATCACCCCTGCGTGAAAGAAGGTGAAAGCAAACAGTCCTCAAAACATCGTACAGGTAGACAAGCTGCGGGTCTCTAAACTGCATGTGGCTACTGTAGGATCTGATGCTTAGCAAAGAAAGTATGTTACGGATTTAGAGAACTCTTAACTCATATCAGGAATAAATACTAGTAATAGGCCATACAGTGTATAATGGCATAGGTATAATTAAATAAAGGCAGCAACTCGCAACATAACCACATACAGGTGTGCTTCTCACTCTTAGTCAGGCAAGCCTGCTCGGACAGAGTCTCTAAGCCACACCCTGACTCACAATGCTCACAAAAACGGTAAACTGTGGCACAATAACAAGCATACAGAAATAATAAACCCCTAGCTGTTAATCTGCCAGGTGGCAGAGGTCTAGCCGGAAGGATATAGGCTTCGGATACCCGGGCTGAGCCACCTGCTCTAGCCTAGGGACGTTCCCAAGTCTGTGCGCCAAATTACTCTAATTGAAAGGGTGCTCTCTTGAGAGACTCAGATCGCAAGTATCTGACTCTCTCCTGGCGACCCTAAAACAAAAGCAAGACGTGCTAGCGCAGTGCTGAGTGGACTAGGCAAGGGCCCTCACACAACACAACACTAGACACACAGGGACACAGACAAGAAAATGCCCCCAGACTCCCATGGGTATCCTAGTAAAGTCGTGCGGGTCCACAGGACTCGCACCAGCAGACTTTACTTAAAGGATCGCAAAAAGCCTCCCCTCCGGTCTAGCCCCTGCTAACCTGACACAAGAACACACTAGCAAGCATGAAACCACCAAATATGAGACAACAAAAAAGCTTCCTAGGTCTCATTAACAATTACATCTCCGCATAAGGCCCAAAATCCTATCTAGTTATCTGAGAGCTCGTCGTTAATACAATAATAGATATAAGGTCTATCAAGGGGATGGGATAATTAAATAGATTGGTGAAGTAGTGGAAAGAAGGTATACAAAGTAAGAGAGAAAGTTTCTAAGTGGGGTTGAGAGGGATAGATATCAAGGGGGTCCGAAGGGTACGACAGTGAGGTGAGCTCTGAGTCTTGAATCTGTCTGGACCCTGCCCTAGGCATGCAGAATACATCCCAAGCTTGGCAACACTCAACACAGTTGCCGGGTCAAAATCCTCTACCCCGTGCGTGAGTCGAAACTAAGCCTAACGTTGCAATCAAATGCATGTGGCAGCGCTTCAGGCTCGTCCCAAGCTAAGCAAGCGAAGCAACGTCCCAAGCCGGTCTCTCTCTCCCGCTCGTCTCCTCCCGCTCTCACTAGACTTACATCTTATATATTATAATGAAACAATCAACTATCGAGAATAAAATATACTAAGATGCGTTGGTTAAGAATAAGGGCAGCTACAAGCTGTGAAACAACATAAGAATATCCCAGACATTAGTTACGTTGTCGTAGGATATATACTAAGGAAAAGCCTGCCGGCCGGTTGCTACCAGCCGGTTTCTAAACGGCTGGGCAGCCGACGTGCGCGCATGCCCGCACGTGGCTACTATGCAGAAGCGTCACACCTTGACATTTATGTAGGATTATATTTTTGTTTGCTTTGATGTAACCCTAGAAAATCAAATAAGTGTGTCAAATTTCATTAAAAATCATCAGTTAGTTTCAGAGATATTAAAGGAATAGTTGACCTTGACCTTTGACCTTCATCTTGACCCTCATGATGTCTGAAAATTTAAAATTTTAATTTTCTCTTAAAGCACAACTGTCTCAACGAATTGTGTGAAGTTTACATGAATAGTAAAGAAATTAGCATATTGACCTTATATTTGACGTTGACCTGTGACCTTGACCTATCAAATAGAATTATGTTTATTCATGGATTACCTTGCTCTAAGCATTCCGAATATGCATGATATGCCTAATGAGAATCTTACATTAAATAAGAAATACTAGTAAAAATCATATTTCAACCTTTAACCTTAACCATTGACCTTGACCTTCCACCTTAGAATTTCTTATCAAGGATTTAGTTAGCTTAACAGCAATGTTCGTATTAACGAGCATTATGAATATGGTGTTATTCGTAAAAAAATTATTGATTACAAATTGTGACCTTGACCTTTGACCTTTGACTAAAAATAAAATAAATATATTTGGATGGTCGTCGCATTGACCAACTGAATTTACCTGTATAATTGATGACAATACATTAAACAGTCAAGGAGGAGTTTAGGAAAATGATACATACTCTTGTTTTGACCTTGACCTCTGACCTTAACTATTACAATCTTTATGTGAAATTTGATATACAGTATTGATATTTAAGTAATAAGCCATAACACAGCCAGTTTTCTATGATTTGAGTAATCTTTTTTAATAAATCATTCTTCAAGTAGTTTTGAATCTCTTAGGTAAAATCGGTTTATATACAGTATATATATATATATATATATACCGGGTATATATATATATATAAAAGAAATAGTGACCATAATCTGTGACTTCACCATTCACCTTGACCTTTGAATAACAACTACACAAAATTTGGACAATCGTTGCATTGACCAACGAATTTGCCAGCAAAATTTGGTGACGATACGTAACCCGTTCAGTACAGTTCTGTCGGTTTCATTTCATACTGAATATTAAGACGATTTTATTTAGTTTATGAAGTGCCTCCATAAAATTAGCAGGCTTTCAAATATCTTAACCCTTTTTACTACCACAGATCCTTCATAAGCTCCACAAAATCGTCTAATTATAGTTAAAATACAATAAAAATTACGTCACTGGTACACAAAGGGTTAAACAGTCTAGGAAGAGTTTAAATACAATTATTAACACTTCTTTTGTTCTTTGACCTTGCCCTTTGACCTTAAATATTATAATATATAAATACAGTATATATACTGTATATATATATATGTGATTGAAATATATATTATTTAAGTAAAATACAACTAGCAGTCGTCAGCTTATCGAAAATTTAGTATTTTTTATGATGAAGGTTAATGTAAGACCTTGGCCTGTGACCTTGACCTTTATGTAGGATTATATTTTTGTTTGCTTTGATGTAACCCTAGAAAATCAAATAAGTGTGTAAAATTTCATTAAAGATCATCAGTTAGTTTCAGAGGTATTAAAGGAATAGTTGACCTTGACCTTTGACCTTCATCTTGACCTTCATGATGTCTGAAAATTTAACATTTTAATTTTCCCTTAGAGCACAACTGTCGCAACGAATTGTGTGAAGTTTACATGAATAGTAAAGAAATTAGCATATTGACCTTATATTTGATGTTGAGCTGTGACCTTGACCTATCAAATGGAATCATGTTTATTCATGGATGACCTTGCTCTAGGCATTCCGAATATGCATGATATGCCTAATGAGAAGCTTACATTAAATAAGAAATACTAGTAAATTCATATTTCGACCTTTAACCTTAACCTTTGACCTTGACCTTCCACCTTAGAATTTCTTATCAAGGATTTAGTTAGCTTAACAGCAATGTTCGTATTAACTAGCATTATGAATATGGTGTTATTCGTATAAAAACTTATTGATTACAAACTGTGACCTTGACCTTTGACCTTTGACTTAAAATAAAATACATATATTTGGATGGTCGTCGCATTGACCAACTGAATTTGCCTGTATAATTTGATGACAATACAATAAACAGTCAAGGAGGAGTTTAGGGAAAATTATAAATACTCTTGTTTTGACCTTGACCTCTGACCTTAACTATTACAATATTTATGTGAAATTTGATATATATGATATTTAAGTAATAAACCATAACACAGCCAGTTTTCTAAGATTTGAGTAATCTTTTTTAACCCTTAAAGAGCGGCACGCAACATAAGTCGAGTTAAAGAAACTGGCAAAAAACGGGTGAAAAATGGGTGAAAATCGAGTGAAAATGGGTGGAACAGTAATGAACCATACGTCCGACATCTGTGGCCTCCCGGCCCACACTAACTCCAGTTCCCCCACCGCACGGGAGGATGACAGTGTGACCAATAGTTCGCTAAAAGTGAACAATGTAGCAAAATCCGCTAAACTTCCATCTTTGAGGTAACACTGTCAGTGCTCCACGAGTGCTACGTAGCTGTATGTGGTGTCATTGTGTAGCGATTTCCACCTAGTTTTCGGCACAATACAGTTCCTTTCATGCTGATGGTTGATATAGCAGTCAGAATGGCCTGAAAAGGCCCAAAACGGCCACAGACCACCCGCTAGACTAGGGTTAATAAATAATAAAAGTTGACCTTTGACCTTGAACTTGACCTTTATGTAAGAGTACATTTTTGCTTGCATTGACATTGCCCATGATCATCAAATAAGCATGCCTAATTTTATCAAAACCCATCAGTTAGTTTCATATATATTAATAGAATATTTGACCTTGACCTTTGACCTTTATCTTGACCTTTATATGGCTCAACATTTATTATTTTCCTTTTCACTTAAAGTGCAACTATCTCACCAAATGTTGGGAAGTTTGCATGACAATTACAGAAATTAGCATATTGACCTTATATTTGACCTTGACCTGTGACCTTGACTTTTCATATGAAATTGAATGGGAGGTTTGACGTACCTCCCAACCTACCAAATAGGAAACCCTACTATTTGGTAGTAGTCTTGGAAAATCCAACGTCAAGGCTATTAACCTAATTGCAATGACGACTTGTCTATTTATTAGTGGCCCCTCCATCATTGACGAACATGCCTATTACATAAGGCATCCTCTTCAAACACTAATCCGCCGTAGTTTGAATCTACCGCGCAGAGCATTTAAAAACTGAGGAGCCTTCATCATGAGCGCACGCGACCTCACTCATGGCTTCAGTCATTATGAATTGGGTTCTCACTACGAAAAAACTTCGTAAAAAATAAAAACAAAAAGAAAATAAGAATAACTATCCAATAAGCTTTCCATCATATCGTGGATGTACTTGTGTGGATTTCTGACCAGACGCTGAATCAGGCGTCATTCCTCCTTCTTTGCTCTGCGCTCAGCCTGCCCGGACGTACCTTTCAGGCTCCGCTGGTTCCGCATTCGTTGCGTCCCTAGTGAGTTTTTTCTCATTTGTTTACTCCAGGATGTATCGAGTAAGGTTAGGATAGGCGTAGCAGGAGTGTCCTGGGCTGGTTGCCCGCAGTGCAGTGTATTTTGGGTCGTATGTATGGGGCATCTATTTCGGATGTACCCTCGTGGTCCTGTTGTGGACACGTGAACTTTTCACAGTTGTGTTAGTTGGTGATGCAGGCGGCTTTCATTACGCGTTAATTATTGCTGCCTTTTATCCTTCTGATGAGGTAAGCTGTGTGTTTGCTGACGTTCCCAGCGTATTTTTCTTCACTTAGTGAAGTTTTTTCTGGGTCCGTGTCAGGCTTCCCGGGGTGGGAAGTTATCGCTTCGGTGGTGTGTTGGCGGTGGTTCCTGTTGTGATATTCCAGTGTGTGTTTATATTTCAACTATTTTCATGCCGTCTACCTAGGCCTAGCCAGCCGCTCGTAGCTTTGCCACATGTCTAGTGTTATTATTTATTTTATAAATATGCCCTACTGTGTCATGTGTATCCGGGTTTTAGTTGTGTATTGGCTAATTCCTCGGACTATATTTGTTTCCTGGTTTAGTTGTGTATTGGCTAATTCCACGGATTATGTTGTGACCTTGGTTAGTCGTGCGTGTCTCTCCTCGTGTCGTATTGTTCAGATGGTGTCTGTTCAGGGTGGGGTTTGCCTTCCGGCGGGTTTTTCTCGGTTTCACCATGAAAAATCCTGACCGATGAGCAGTGTTGGGCCACACGTGGTTTTTAACTTTGGCTGGTTCCCCGGCGTGGGGAGGTGTCTGTGGCTCTCCAGGACTGCGTCTCTGTGGGTGCCTGGTTTCAGGCCTCCTTTAAATTCCCGGCGGGATGGCTGTACCCATCCTTACATATATATATAGATATATAAAGAAACGACGTTCTTGAGAACACTCGTTTTTTATAGGTTTTTCTACCTGGTTTACGACAACCACATGGAAAACCTAGCTGTTGTTTAGGCGTTCCTCCCCGGCGATCTTTTACAAAGAAGTGGGGTCAGGAACTTGTGGGGTTAACTTTTAGACTTCTCACCCGGCGGGTGCACCTGAGCAGGGTGGGATAAAACGACTTAGGTCTCATATAGTTAACCAATCCATTTGAGTGATACTCTGTGTATCGCTGCCTTTACTCTTACGGCAATTGAAGGATCAGTGAGGTTTAACCAAATCGATTCCCACACCCGGCGGGTGCCCCTAAGTGGAGGAACTAAGGAATTTATAAACAAATTCAATTTCGATTAACCTTAATTGGGTGATACTTTCAGTATCGCCGCCTTCTATTTTTACGACGATCGTTTGGGACAATTCGTTAAAAAATCAGATCTCGTATATTCCTGCCCTGGGCTATTCTACTAAAATATTTCAAGGGCCGGCGTCTTTATGAGGGGGGCTTTGTTACAAAATTGAATCTTGAGACAGTCACCACCTCCTACAGACTATAAGTGCCATACTGGACCATTATATCAGAGGGTATTCTTCATGTTCTTTAGCTAAGAAGATTTGTTTAGCCTCTTTACACCCAGCCGCGTAGCGAGATGTGTTAGCTGTGTCTTTGCATCCCGTTACCCGGCGGGTTATTAACACTTGTATGCGAACACGTGGGTTAACCTTATGAGCATTAATTCCTGGAAATTTTTCTTTATTTTTCCAGAGCTGAGCTCCGGCGGACCAATACAGACCCGGCGGTAGTTTCCTCACACCAGTCTCTGTCATGGCTAATGTGGCCCCAGTTTTTGCCCTGTGCATTACCCCTACTTGTGCGGGTATCCCAATTTTTGCGCATACCCTTTGCATAAGGTGTGTTAGATGTCTAGACCGTTCAAGGGGTCTCTGGGTTACACTTAATTGTTCCTTTTGCTCCCAATTAGCCAATAAAGTCCTGTGTGACAATGACAAGACCGCGGCGGTAGCGTTGAGAGAGGTCAGACAACAAATGTCGGCCTACACTACCATTGTCGCACATAAGTCACTTCAATGTGACAACGTCCCACTTTGGGATAAGTTGCTGTCAGAGCACCCTCCCCCTAAACGTACCTCTAGAGTAACGGGTTTTAAGCCGACAGAGACTAGCCAGGGTTCTGTATCGTCTGTGGATACGTTTAAACGCCCGAGAGAGCCTACTCCCCCGGCAGCCACCTCCTCGTCGCAGGCGAGATCGAGGTCAAGGTCACCCCTCAGACAGCGGTCTTCAAGTCGGGCCTCTTCCCCGGCTAGTAAGAAGTGTAAGACTGAAGCTTCCCCCAGTGGCCATGGTGGTGATTCTTCCAAACCTAGGTCTAGTTCGCGGTCACACCGTAGCCACAAATCCTCCAAAAAGGATTCCCATAAGAAGTCCTCTCGACATTCTACTAAGTCTAGTGCATCTCATCGTACCTCTACACCTGAAAATGTTTCTGTTACAGCCTCAGAGTATAGTGAAGCGCCTGTCCCTAAACAAGATTTACCTATTGATATTTTAACCCTAGAAACGGAAAGTTCAGGAAATTCAATAATTGAGAATGTTTCAGACTCTCAAGAGAGCGTAGGCCAGAGCCTCGGTGTTTGGCGGTTTGCTCAGCCAGGGTCTGACCATCCACGTCCGACTCATACGAGTCACACAGTAGCCGATGTCCACAGGGACGCGGCGACCCCATCCTCTATCCCTGATTTATCTTGGAAACAAGGTGCCCCTGCCTCGGCGGGGTCTTCTCAGGAGGATCGGGAGGAACAAGATGAAGTGTCATTAATTCAGATAGGGAGGGACAAGGGTCAGGCTCAGGCCTGGACGCCGCCCATGATAATACTGATTCACCTGAAAGTTCTGCATCTAACCAGTTTGTTACAGCACAAGAAATTGATGGGTTACTTACTCATGCTCTATCAAAATTCTTTAATCAACAACGAGAAAACCCCACAATGGACTTGGGGGCTCCCTTGACAAGTTCTGCGGTACGGCCTCTGATAACGTCAATCGATTTATCTAAGATTCCTAACCCTCCTACTCTGTCACCGGCAGGGAGCTCTAAGCCAGCTACGGCGGCATTCACTACGTCAAATGTCAGGGTCATTACGGATGTTAATCCACCCCCTCTAGACAAAGCGCCTCTTAGAAAGGTAGCTATGCCCCTGCTTTATGGGCCAGACGAGTCATGGGTCCCTTTGAACCCCTCTAAGCCAGAGCTTGCCCAGCCTACCTTGTCAGGGGAACTCCCGGTACCACGTGAGTGGTTTATCCAGGGAAATAAGTCTAAGAAATTAAGGGCATTGGATGCCTTGGGTAATGTTTTGGACGTAAATATCAAGGCTATACCTAGTTATTATCATCAGGATTATTTTGTTTATGCATCTAAGCCTGCTTTAACCCCCTGCCTCAGCTTCAAAACTTTTTTCAGACTGGTCTAAGCTGGATGGGTTTAATGATATTAAGGCTCTGTCGGCTCTTACTCCTGAACTAGATTTACAGACCGTCACAGACGAGACAGCTAATCCAGTGTTGAAGGTGGGACAGTTGGGACCAGGACCTTGGGTGGATTGGGAGGTAGAGGCTCAAAACTTTGCAACCACTTTCACTTCTAAATCTTCCCACCAGATCCCTCAGGATACACATTCATGGTTCTCCATGCCGGTAGGTTCTGCCGGCGGAGTTCCGTCAGCTTTATTTTCTTTTCTAGCTGCCCCTAAGATTAATCTTTGTGAACTAAAGGAACCATTCACTACCCCTACCCCTTCTCACCTAGACAGAGAATTTAGGCTAAGGGGAAAAGCTTTCCGCCTGTTTTCACAGTACATAGTTTCTCAACAGGTGGCTAAGTCTTTACTCAGGTCTACTCAGGCAATCGCAGACGCGGATGCTCGAAGATCAGTTGAGTTATCCCGGCGTCTGATTCTTCAGTCGTCGATTCAATCCTTAGGTGACATACGCACAGCCTTACTTGAGGCGGTGCGAGCACGACAGGATCTTAGGATGTCATTAGTTCGCAAGCTGCCTGATCGCATTGCTAACCAGGTGGTAATGTCCCCAGTACTTACACCTTCTTTAATGTCCCCTGATGTATGGCGAACAGTGTTTAACATGGCACAGGCCGTGAAGCACAGTCCCGCACAGGCTAAGAAACCCGCATTTAACTTCCCCAAACCTAAGCCTCCTACTAAAGCTCAGCCAGGGGGTTCTAAGCCGTTTCTTCCGCCTAAGTCCTCCCAATCCCCCCTGGGTCAGTTCAGGCATAGACAGAGAGGGTTTTCAGGACAGAGGGAACGCGGCCAGTATAAGCCGGGGCAGGGCCAGTCTTCGGCCCACACCAGCCAGCCGGCGAAGCGTCCAACACCACCAAACCCACCATCAAAAAACTAAAGTCTTTCTCACTCCCAGTGCCTATCTTAGAGCCGGAGGAACCGAGGGAAGTACAGCCGGCGAACCCTTGTCTGCTAACTGGGTCGTTCCGAACGTGTCACCAAGCATGGCCGTTAAAAACCTGGGCACGGATGGTGGCACGCAAAGGCATCACTTGGCAGTGGCTCCGGCGACCTCGCTTACGTCAGCCGACAACGGCAAATTGTGTTTCATTAGAGGTGGAGTTGCTGGTCCAGGAGATGATTGCCAAGAATGTCATCATCCCGGTCCCTCCAGATTACCCTGTATTCACGTCAAAACTGTTTTTGGTTCCCAAACGGGACAGTGTTCAGATGAGGCCGGTCGTAGACCTGTCTTATCTGAATCTTCACATTTACAACGAGTCTTTCAGAATGTTAACAGTTCATCAAATCAGGCTAACACTTCCGCCGGGAGGCTGGATGTGTTCCCTAGACCTGACAGACGCCTATTGGCACGTGTCGGTCAACAAAAGATTTCAAAGGTTTCTGGCCTTGAGGATCAGGCACCAAAATTTTGTTTTTCAGAGGATGCCGTTCGGTTTGAACCTAGCACCTCGATTATTCACGAAACTAGTCCGGCAAGCCCTGATGCCGTTGTTAAAACAGGGAATCAGAGTGTTGTGGTATCTAGACGACTGGCTGGTGGTGGCAGAGACACAACAATTATGCATAAAACATGTCAATATCATTTTAAATCATGTCAAAACTCTAGGCTTCAAGGTAAATCTGGTAAAGTCAAACCTTGTTCCCTCCAGAGTAATTCAGTGGATAGGGCTGGTCTGGGACACCGCCGCTCTCACTCTGAGTCAGAGTGTGGACAATCGCAACAGGTTTCGCAGGAAACTGTTCAGGTTTCTTCACAGTCTGACTACGACACGAAGAGTCTGGGAGTCTCTGGTCGGCTCTCTCAACTGGATTCAGCTAACTGTCAAGTTGGGCCGGTTGAAAGTAAAACGATTAATATTGGAAGGCAACAAATATTTCCCACTCTTACCGGCGGGAAAATTATGGCCCATACCAAAATTAATCCACACCTTACTAGCGGTCTGGGCGAAGAGGGAAACATTGCACTCAATCATGTCATGGACCTCTCCTCCTCCAACGGTATGGGTAGACACGGATGCGTCAGGCACCATAGGGTGGGGATTTCAGTCAAATCAGGGGCACCAGGGTCAGGGACTTTGGTCCCACTTAGAAATCTCTCACATAAATGTCAAAGAGTTACTAGTCCCCTTGTATTTCCTTCAGGCTCACGGCCCGGCGTTACGGGGCAAGTCAGTGGCCTTCAGAATGGACAATCTGAATGCAGTTCACTGTATTCAGAAACAAGGGTCAACGAGGTCAAGGAAGTTGCTACTCGTGTCGGAAGAGATTTTTGTTCTAGCCACCAGTCTAGATATTTATCTTCACGCATCTTATCTCCCAGGCGTAGCGAATGTCTGGGCAGACGCTCTGTCCCGGAGACAGAGCACGACAGTAGAATGGGAGCTCAAGCAACCCATTTTCGACCTAATGATTGCGGAGCTCTCCCATCCACAAGTGGATCTTTTTTGCGTCCGAGGAGACTCACAAGCTCCCTCTATACCTCACCCGCCGGGCGATAACGCCGGCAGGGGGGCCAGACGCCCTAGTGACAGACTGGAACAGATGGAGCTCCATCTATCTGTTTCCGCCGCCAGATGCGTCACTAATGTGCCACGTAGTGAACAAACTACGAGTTTATCGAGGCTTAGTCTCGCTAATCGCGCCCCTGTGGCCGGCGCAGGTGTGGTACCAGCAATTAATAATGTGGTGCCCGGACCCGGTATCGCTCCCGGTCGGGTACTTCCACTTAGACACGATTGGCAACCTAGAGACCTCGCTGACTTTTGCATTATGGACATTCAGGAGGCCAAGTGGCTAGCACCATACGGTAGGGATGTGACCAATAAATTGCTCAATCAATATACTCAGTCTACTAAGCGACAATATCAATCTCATTGGAAAGCTTTTACTTCTTGGATTGTTAGAACGGAACAAACTGTACCCTCAGTGGCATTGGTTTTTAATTACTTGAACTATCTGTTTGAGCAGAAACGTTTATCTGTGGTTACTTTGAAGAATCACTTAACTGCGATTAGAGTGCCCTTTTTCGACCTTACAGGTCTATCCATACCGGTGGCGGAGGAAACAGGATTTATGAGAGCGTGTTTTAAACTCCGCCCACCTCCCCGTCAGCTCATGCCTACTTGGTCTCTGGACAAAGCTTTGTCTTTACTTCATTCTCGTCTGTATCAAAATACTGCAGACTTTGCTTTAATCTTAAAGAAGGCAGTTTTCCTTTTGGCTTTGGCCACCGGAAACAGAGTGTCTGAGCTGGCGGCGATGAGCAACACACCTAATTGTCTTAGGTTTGGTAGACTTAATGATTCAATTTCCATTGCAACCCTCCCCGGCGTTTGTAGCCAAGAATGAGCATAGTGCACACGTGTTTTCTGAGTTCACGGTGCCGGCGTTAAAAGGGGAAAGGTGCATCATAATTTATGTCCAGTGCAAGCTCTAACCAAATATTTGAGAATAGCTCCTCATAACCCCCAAGGTGCTTTATGGGTAGCGAGTACGGGTAAACGCTTACTTAAACGGCGATTAGCCTCTCTTCTGGTAGAAGTCATTAAAGAGAGTAATCCCGGCGTTGTGGGTAGGGCCCACGATTTACGCAAGTGGGTGGCCTCTTTACGTTTCCTGAAAAACTTTTCAGTTGAAGATATTGCGTCCACACAGTTGTGGGCGTCTAATCATACGTTTCTCTCTAGATACTTGTCAGTTGCTCTAGACAAACCTTCCTTACCATGTATAGCTTTAAGGCAGAGGGTCTAGGTGGCCCTGCAGTCACTTATGTTTATTTTCACGGAAGGGGGGGGGGGGGGGGGGGGTGCAGTCAGTTGACATAGGACACCCTAGACCCCGCCGGAGTATGAGAGCTGTGATACAATTTAAGGTTAAAATGTGATATGAAAATTTCTCTGCGAGAATTTGTGCTAGTACAAAGTTTAGTACAAAACAACGGTGTTGTTATAGTAGTTTTAGCTGCGAAAGCAATGTAACATTAGTTCAATGGAGTTCATTAGCAATTGATCTCCACATGTATTTTGGGGTTTATGATGTGCACATATAAACTTATAACTTATTATTTTTGTCACCACTCGTTGAGTGGGGTGCCTTTTGTAACTACAGATCTGTGTTCAGAATCTTCAGGGTTACCTATTTTTGTCGGGCAGGCTTCTTTGAAGCACGCACCTGCCTGAACCCCTTTTTCTTGTATATTTCCGGCCTACGCCGTATTAAATACATTTTTCAAAAAGTAAGAATACTATGTGGTTGTTTTTATTATCTGATTTTCTAGAGTTATGATATGATTACGAATGTCCCCCTCCAGTCTTAGATATCAGGCATGTTCGTCAATGATGGAGGGGCCACTAATAAATTATAGGTTTGACTCCTGTAAGGAGATAAAGAAAACCTAATATTTAGTAGTGGCCCCGTAATCATTGACGACTGGGGCCCTCCCGACCGTCCCCTTCCCATTCGTTGATGTATTAAGGATTTTGGTTTACTTGATATGTCAGTGAAGGAGGAATGACGCCTGATTCAGCGTCTGGTCAGAAATCCACACAAGTACATCCACGATATGATGGAAAGCTTATTGGATAGTTATTCTTATTTTCTTTTTGTTTTTATTTTTTACGAAGTTTTTTCGTAGTGAGAACCCAATTCATAATGACTGAAGCCATGAGTGAGGTCGCGTGCGCTCATGATGAAGGCTCCTCAGTTTTTAAATGCTCTGCGCGGTAGATTCAAACTACGGCGGATTAGTGTTTGAAGAGGATGCCTTATGTAATAGGCATGTTCGTCAATGATTACGGGGCCACTACTAAATATTAGGTTTTCTTTATCTCCTTACAGGAGTCAAACCTATAATTTTGACTGCTATGTCGTCATCCCAATCGCGGTTAAAAAAGAAAACGTCTAGAGTCTACTCCTTAACTTGCTCTAGGAGATGTTGTACATTAACCAAAACTACCACCGAAGGTGAAAAATGCATAGAAGAGAAGAAAAAGAGATTTACCTGAGATACAGCTGACAGCCCAGACCGTCTTCTGTCCATGTTTACACCTGGTCGAACCTGAGCGCATGCGCCGTTGTCCAAGCATCATTATTCCACGTAGGCAGAGGAGTGAGGATGGGCTGGGGTCCGGCTTGTGGGAGGGTACTATGTACGTTGGAAGACTACTACCAAATAGTAGGTTTTCCTATTTGGTAGGTTGGGAGGTACGTCAAACCTCCCAATTTGTTAGTAGTCTTGGCAAATCCAACGTCAAAGCTGCGTAACAAATTGGAGGAGGACATCCAAGCCCAAATACCAAATACAGATGCAAAACAAAAAATGAATTACAACGAACACAAAATAAACAAGAGAGATTAATAAAAAGAGTGAAAAACTGAGGAGTAGTTAAAAAGAGCAGTTTTGTCAGCGTGACTTTGTCATTCATAGCATCGGAGAAAACTTGAAAAATCTACAACAGTACCGTACAAAAATCCATTTCTTCTGAAGCACAGATAATTACAGCATACCAACATACATACATGGGAAAAGTAGGTCACATGGGACATATACTGTACTGTATACAGAATATATAAATATACCCAAGCTCGTGACCAGTGTCTGTAACCCGTACCCCCTCCCTTTTCCCAAAGAAAACAAAGACAAATAAAGAATGACAAGGAGGGAGCCCAGGGACCCAGCCAGGGCACCAGGAGATGAGACTCCCGAGAGCGACCACCAGCCCGGCGAGTCAGACGACGGACACGGAGAGGCAGGAGGAGACGTAATGTGTGACCGATGACCACAAACTCACAGAGGCAAGGTCGGGTAATGACCGACAGTACAGGAACCGTAGGGAGGCTGCAAAGGAACGAAGAACATGCGCAGAACCCCCACATGCAGGGAAACCGGCACGAAGTACCCGACAAAGGAGGCGGCCAATCGGCACCCCTGCCCACCCCAAACCAACTTCCGGAAGCACATCCATACTCATATCACTCGCCGTTCCATCCACTCACTCATAGACAATTAACACGCAGCTGCAAGCACGACCTCCCGAAATCCATCCTTCTGAATCCTCCCTTCCTCGCGAGGACAGAGTCCACCTGGCCAGGCTGAGATGCGGACACCATCCAGCTCTTCTGAGCTATCAGAAGAGACTGGATGACTCCGTCGTCGACACCTGCCCGGGTTGTAACACAGCACCCCATACCATAAAACACATCATAGAAGACTGCATTTCACACAACCACTTACGCCGACAAAAATACAATTTACAATTTAAAGGAGTGTGCAGAGCAATTAGTGGAGCCAGTGAGGGACATAATTCAAGCTTCCTTAGATAAAGGACAGGTTCCTGTTGAATGGAAAAGAGCTAATATCATTCCGATATACAAGAATGGAAACCCTGAGGACCCTCTAAACTATAGACCAGTTTCACTTACTAGTATTGTATGCAAGATTTGTGAAAAGCTAATTAGGAAGAGATGGATGAAAATGTTGGGAGAGAAAGAGGATAATAACCCCAAAGCAATTTGGATTCAGAGAAGGGACATCTTGTGTTACCAGTTTGCTATGTTATTACAGTAGGGTGATAGATGTACTCCAAGAAAGAGGCGGATGGGTGGACTGCGTCTACTTAGACCTTTCCAAAGCATTCGATAAGGTACCACATAAGAGATTGTTATCTAAGCTTGAGACGCTAGGATGTGTCAGGGGGAGTTTGCTGAAATGGATGGAGAGCTATTTAACAGATAGGGAAATGAGGACCAACATTAGAGGAACTTACTCATCGTGGCGGAAAGTTGAGAGTGGTGTGCCACAGGGATCTGTGTTGGCACCTCTCATGTTCCTTATGTACGTGAATGACCTGCCGATAGGCATAAACTCCTACATGTCAATGTTTGCAGATGACGTAAAAATTATGAGACAAATAACAAATAAAAGTAGTTGTGAGGAGCTGCAAGGGGATTTAGATAAAATATACGAATGGAGCACCAAGTGGAAAATGAAATTTAATATAAGTAAATGCCATGTGTTAAATATGGGAAGAAGTGTGAATAGACCAAATTGGGAGTATAGGATGGGAGATAATATAATTAGCAAGGCCGAAAAAGAAAAGGATTTAGGGTTGATTATACAAGATAATTTGTCGCCAGAGAAACATATTAACAAGCTCTTTAGCGGAATGTATGCAATGGCCGGGAATATGAAAGTTGCTCTGAACTACTTGGATGAGACCATGGTAGCGAAAATTATGAAGAGTATGATTAGACCAAGATTGGAGTATGCAGCAGTGGTGTGGTCCCCGCATCTAAAGAAGCATATTCACAAGTTAGAAAGAATCCAGAGAGCAGTTACTAGATTGGTTCCAAGTCTCAGAGAGCTGCCATATGAAGGGAGGCTAGACAAATTAAATCTACCGAGTCTAAAAGAGAGGAGAGAGAGGGGAGACATGATAATGATGTACAAATGCACCCGGGGGCTGGAGAGGCTGGATAGGGAGGATATATTAATTATGGATACAGGAATAACTAGAGGCCACAGCTACAAAGTAAAAAGACCTACCTGCAAGAACGATATCAGGAAGTTTAGCTTCCCCTATAGATGTATTGACAAATGGAATGGGCTGGAGGAGGAGGTGGTAGGGGCAAGGAATATCCATATTTTCAAGAAAAAATTGGACAAAAAGTAGACTGAGAGACGGGACAACACGAGCTTAGCTCAACTCCTGTAAAATACAATTAGGTAAATACACTGTTTGAGAGCTCTGTGGGAAAGCCCGACCATGGCCGTGGCCTTCCTTAGGGACTCGGGGCTGTTCGGCCAGGCAGCTTAGGGAACGACAACAACAACAACAAGCCCACATCAGGCCTCGGTGACACCCACACAGCCGGCACCACAGACTCCACATATGTGTGCCAGGAGTACACCGGGCACTACAAGGGGAGCACGGTCATGTCGGAAAGCCAGCGGCAGCCAGACCCGACACCCGAGTACCAGAAACCAGCGTCACGATGGACAAAGGACTCCCGAGCAATAGCCCCGGCGTCGCGTCCAGTGTGGAAAACCGCGACGCCAGAAGGTCCGGAGTCCAGTCCAGAACTCACAAAGGAGGGGGCTTGGGTGGCGGCGGGCGTGCCCGGAAGGCAGTGGCCAGGAAGGAAACCAGCACGGTCGGTGGAACGACCAGCCCAGCCAGATACACAAAGACCACCTGGAAGGGAGACAGGCGGCAGCGCACAGAGCGAAACAGGAAGTGACGGGCGCGGAAAAAGCGAAGCAAGCAGCGCTAAAGGCGTATGTCCCGCATCCAGGGTGGAAGAGACGTCCAGCGGGACACGGAAGACCATGGAGAGTCTGACCAGGAACAGGAGAGGAAGGCAGGGAGGATCCGACTGTGGACCGGGAGCCACCGAGCCCGCGAACGTTAACGAGGGCCCGAGGTAGCCAACCCGGCCCAAGAGGAATCGCGAGACAGGCAGGGGCACCGGAAATGGGCACTCTCACCACAGCTGGGCGCACCAAGCCAGTGCCAGCCACGGGGGCGACAACAACCAGACCCAGCCGCGGAACTGTCGTAGCTTCAGGGGGATGTCGCACAGCAAGAGTGCGACCGGAGGAGGAATACGAAGAGCTCTGTCACCGTGCCCCATACGTCCGCGAATGCAACCAGAACCATTGCCGGGGTGCGAGACAGGAGGGAGAGGGACAAAGGCAACGTGTGCAACCCCCATGAGGCGAACAAGGAGAGCCCCGGAACGCCCCAAGAAGCAGTCAGGTCGACGAAGACAGAATGCGGCAGCGACCACTCTACCAGAACAGCCCGTCCGGACAACAGGCAGTCACGGGCAGGCAGGAAGCGCGCAGGGACACGCAGTGCCGGACCGCCAGGAAGAACCACGGCACTGCGATCCCCAACAGAGGACAAGACCTGGAGGACCTCTGCACGCGGAGATCATGGACCTCCGACTTAAACTTTCAACCTGAAAGCCACCGACGCCCGGAAGAGCGAACGCGTGAGCCCACAGGAAGAACAACGGCACCAACAGGCCGAGAGCATCGACTGGTAGGGGCATGTGCCCAGATCGCCAGCCCAGACGTAGATGCCCCATAGACAACCGGGAGCCCGAAGCCACCTCGCACAACGTATCTGCGACCACCCAGATCGTCGGCAGAGGGGCAGGCCAGGGCACGGCTGCAGAGAGCGTGGCTCGAGTGACTCAGGACCGAAGGGAGACATGGAGGGCCCCAGATTGCGGCGACAAAGGATGCCCCGGCAGAGTGTCCACCCCGAAAGTCACCAACACGCCCGAAGGGCCAGTGCGTGAACCCTCAGTAATAACAATGTCACCAACAGGTCGAGAGCATCGACGTGCAGGGGCACGTTCCAGCCCTGACGGTGAAGGCCCAGTGGGAGCTCCAAGCCACCACACACGACAAATCTGTGACTAACCAGAATGTCGGTGGTGGGGCAGACCAGGGCCCAGGTGGCGAGAGAGAGCCCCGAGCGACCCAGAGTCCCAAAGGGTCGGTAAACGGTGCACGGGACTAGCCACAACCTGGAACGTGGCGGCCGACAGGGAGCGCGTCCAGTGCGTACCGAGCCAGGGTGTAGGAGACCACCCACCAAACGTCCAGGTAAAACAGGAGCTGGATACCGTCTCGCAGGAGAGGATCCAGAGCCTGTATCACCAGCATAGGGCCAAAATGCACCCGGCAGCACCCGCGACATCACCTACGACAAAGGTCGTAGCGTCAGTCGGACCATGAGAACCAACAGTACGTGAAACCGAGTGCTAATGAGAGAACAGGCGAGGGCCGACAGAACTAGCACCGGACTCATCGAGTTCCAGGCAGTCTACGGTACCAGGAGTACACGAGAGAGGAAAACCCTGTGGCCGAGTTGCACCACCGGAACCACCCTTTTCCCGTGCATGGACGTGACCATGGTGGCCACGTCGCTAGGGTAGATTCCACCTGGTAACCGTTCGACCCCACGTGCCTCGTGGCCAGTGAAGATGGGCGCAAGGGAGAAAAATTCAGTGGGGACTCCCGCGACAAAGTAAGCAACCCTATCTGAGAGGCGAAAAGGAGACCGACCTGGAGATCCGACACGTGTTGAGACGTGGAAGCCCCTCCGAAACGGCTCTTGAGTGCCACGAGCAAGCTCTACCACCCCCCCCACCCTTTTCTGACGAAAAGGGCGTGACTCATCACCACCCGTCCGGGGGAGTCCACCCCGACAAAGCGCGACCAGAGGGAGAGGGCTGACTGGCCTCGCACCAGCGGGGCCAACGCGATGAGGCCCGGCCGAGCGGGTGGACAGCGTACAGTACACCGACCGTGACACAGCACGACGGTGCGAGCCGGAAGCAGGGGCAGCCGACAGGGAGACGTGCAGCACCCAGGCGCTACGGAGCAAACAACCCCGTTGTAGACAGAGCGCAGAGTAAGCAGGCCCAGACGTCCAGCAAACAGGGCGCTGCAGCAGACCGTGGACCGGACGGCGAGCAGTTTCTCACAGCACCACCGGTAGCAAGGGGACGAAGGACATAGCGAGCTGGAGGGAAATCCGCCGCACATATCCCATAGCGTGGCGAAGGGGACTCTGAGGCACCGCCTCGGTAAGACGAGGGGGGGGGGGTGAACTGAGGGCCGCAGGTGCCCAACGAGAGAGGCAACCATGTCCACCACCCGCCGGCGCAAGGCAAAAGCCAAGAGGCGCCCCCTCGGGGAGAGTGAAGAAGGGAGAAGAGAAGCCGCAGAAGCCGATCCCGGGGGCGCAGACCCAGGACCAGAACACGCCACGCAGACAGCCGACAGCCGACAGAGACGAGAGGGAGGAAGAGGCAGGCTCAGCAAGCGAGACAGCGACGTCGACAGTCCGGGAAGCAAACAGCAGGAACCCGACAACCAGGCCCCAAACGGGGCGGTTGAACGAGCACGGCAGGAAGAGCAGGTATACCGTCCTCGCGCAGGGCCGGCCCCAAGGAGAACAGTCCTGACAAGACCGAGAGGGACCGAACAACCAGTAGGACGTCCAGGCGGCCGGAGTCCGACCAGAGCAGGGGCCGATGAGCAGATGGAGGTCTGGGCCCACCGAGAA
Source organism: Paralithodes platypus (assembly GCA_032716605.1). Taxonomy (NCBI): domain Eukaryota; kingdom Metazoa; phylum Arthropoda; class Malacostraca; order Decapoda; family Lithodidae; genus Paralithodes; species Paralithodes platypus. The sequence continues at coordinate 1,700,954 of CM064502.1, forward strand.
GAACTGACGGCCCGCCCTGCTCGGGGAAGGCCTATACCTCCACGTCCGCAACCAGAACGTCACCTCAGAACGCCCTGCACAGCAGGTAGACACGAAGAGGGACAGACCAACCAGAAGGAAGAGGTCACGCCAGGGCTCGGAGGGCACCAGCACCCGGGCCCCCTCACTCCAAAGGCAGGCAGTCCTGGAGGAAGAGAATCCCGAAACCGCGAGGAACCCCAGGCCTGCAGAGGATGGGGAGGGGGGTGCCCCACCGGTGGAGGAGGGCGACCCTCCCCCCCCCCCAGGTAGAACAGCAGGCGGAGGAGGGACAGCCAAAGAACGCATCCGCAACAGGGAGCTCCCCCCTGGATAGAGGGGAAGAGGGAAGCAGAGGAACAAGGAAGGAGGGGTGCAGAAGAAGAATCCCCCCTCGCTGTAAGCAGAGGAAGAGACAGCAGAAGCCGAACCGAGATGGAGAAAGCGTACGTAGGAGACAGCAACGCCGCTGAAACCATCAAATATCAGCTTGACAAGTACCGTGCGCGGCACCCAAGGAGAGCTACAGTCGGAAATGAAGGAAAGAAGTCCGTAAGTGGGCCATGTAGGAAGAGAGACAAGTGGTGCGTGATGATCTATGTACCCCTGTGGACTCCTAGTACATCGGAGGGCAAGCAACCGGGAGGGGTCGGAAGACCAGTTGCCACCAGAGTCCCTGAGTAATGCTTGACGTCCAAGGTACTCCTTGGCACTCCTATATACACCGTAAAATGACCAAGAAACCAGGAAGGAAGCATGGAGAGTAACAAGTTGGCATGAAAACCGAGGTGCTGGACACACCAAACCGGCAACGCGGAGGGGCAGTGATGAAGGGCAGGTCGAAGCCTGGGAGAACCTGCAAAGATGGAGAAAGCGTTAAACAGTAACTCAACATCCAAAATGCCGGGTCTATAACACAGGAAAATGTGAAAACCAGATGTTGAAGGTGTGTGTAAAACACCAGCCATACACCTTCCATGCAGTCAGGGAAGACAAATGACAGCATTGGTTAGAAGTAAAAACTAACCACCTCCGCAAAATTGCGGGCCCATGTAGGTGTGTCCTGTGACCCCACAACCCGCACAGTCGCGGGACCCGCAAATTCACGGAATTCTGCAAATTCGTGTTATATGAGACCCCACCTGAAATTCGCGCTATGTGGGACCGCGACGAGGTCAGGGCCACGCCAAAAAAGCGAAATGAGGGTCTGTGACAACACCGAAGCAGGCCGCAAGGTCGTAGGCATCTCCTATGAACTTCAAGCTTGGGAGAGGGCCTACAAGCGGAGCAGTGGCTTCCAAGAACATCACCCATCTCCACCTGTCAAGGGAGACACACCAGGGGAAACAGGCCGCAAGGATGTGGGCATCCCCTATGAAGTCCAAGCTTGTGTGAGGGCCAACAAGCCGAGTATGATCTCCAAGCTTGTCTCCTTATGAACTCCAAGCCTGTGTGAGGGCCTACAAGCTGAGCATGCTCTCCAAGCTTGTGTGAGGGCCCACAAGCTGAGCAGAAGCTTCCTTGAACAGTACCGTACCCAACTCAACCAGTCAAGGTAGGGGAGGCAAGGAAGACACACCAGGGGAGAGGAGGCACATCCCCCAGGTTTCCTATAACAACTCCGTATGATCTCCAGGCTTGTGTGATGGCCAACAAGCTGAGCTAGACCGCCAAGCTTGTGGGAGGGCCTACAAGCTGAGCAGTGTCTTCCTTGAACAGTACTGTACCCATCTCAACCTGTCAAGGGAGGGGTGGCAAGGAAGACACACCAGGGGAGAGGAGGCACATCCCCCAGGACTCCTACAGAGTCTCCTTATTATCTCCAAGCTTGGGAAGGGCCATCAAGCTGAGCAGTGTCTTCCTTCATCAGGAACCCGTCTCAACCGGTCAAGGGAGGGGCAAGGAAGACACACCAGGGGAGAGGAGGCACATCCCCCAGGACCCTTAGCATTTCATATAAACTCCAAGCTTGTGTGAGGGCCAATAAGCTGAGCATGATCTCCAAGCGTGTGTGTTGGCCCTCAAGCTGAGCAAAAATGCGGGCATCTCCCTATAATCTGTAAGCTTGGAAAGGCCATCAAGCTGAGCAGCATCTTCCTTGAACAGTAACCCATCTCAACCGATCAAGGGAGGGGGCAAGGAAGACACACCAGGGGAGAGGAGGCACATCCCCCAGGAACCACCCAACCCACAGAGATAGAGCATAGCCCATGAAGAGACAGTGGCAGGGAGGGTGGTGGCACAAACAGGGACCCCCGAAGGGTACCCCTGAACCGTGCATGAAAGAGGATGAAAGCCCACCAAAATCGTACCCTGAATCCGGCGATGAAGAGGGGGGGGGCTCCAGCTGGGAAAAACATGATGACACAGCAGGAAGCGCCACCCCCCATTAGCCTAACCCAGTCCAGTGTGGTACAGGCTAGCCTCTAGAACAGCTACATCTCGCCAACAGCATGAAAGGGCACGAGTACAAGGTGGGCGAAAGGTGGAGATGAAATGTAAAGGGTAAAAACAAGCCAGCAAATGCAGGCTCCTCTAAAGCTGTGCATGGGGGCCCACAAGCTTTACAGTGTCTACCGAGAAACAAACGCCCAACCAACCAGGCCAAAGGTTGTTGGGCAGCAGGGAAGACACACCAGAGGAGGCGAGGACACTCCCAGGAACCACCCTACCCACGATAGAACGAGCATAGCCCAGGAGAGAAACCGAGGCAGGTAGGGGGTTAGGCACACATGGGGGCCCCGAAGATACCCCCGAAAGTGCATTAAAGAGGATGAATGCCCACCAAAAACGTGCCCTTGAACTCGGCTTAAAGAGATGGGGTGGGGGGGGCGCGTGCTTGACCGCTACGATAAGGTAGGGAGCGCCGCCCCCAACTCGCCTAACCAGCCAAAGCGGGGCGAGGGTGACATCAACAGCACAGCACCAGTAATGAAGCAAGGGCACGAGTTCAAGGTGGGCAAAAGAATGAGGGTGAAACGTAACCGGGTAAAAACATGCCAGGAAGTGACCTCTGGGGAGAAAAAAGGGGGGCGCATAGCCTATTTGTAGTGAGTGTCGGAAGCGAAAAAACCCTGGGGGAGTAAAACCCACCACGCCCAGGCCCTGACCCACTCAGGAGGATCGAAAGGGCTGGACTCGTGAAAGAATGCTGATGAAAAAAGACCGACACAGCCACTACAAATAAAGCAAGGCCCCCAGTGATTTCTGAATTTTTACCCGAACGTAAACACCTAGGCTATGAAAATATGAAAACTCAATTGGGCATAGCCAAACCTGAATGAGAAACAAGCTAGGCTATAAATAAGCTAAAACTATGCCCAGCTAACAGAAAATACAATATGAAAAGAGAAAGATAACTAAAAAACAGATGGAGGACGCCAAGCGCCCCCCCCGAACCTCCGGTAGGCTATTTCCACACGCGACCTCCACATATTATATACAGTAGGGTCTCACATAAAACGAGTTTATGGTCGATAAACGAGGGCGTTTTATGTGAATTCGTTTTATGTGAACACAGCATTTTGGTGGCGCAATATCGTCAATGTTCACTGTAAGCGAAAATTTTCGTACAAAGCGAACGATATTTCGTACGTTTTGTACGATATTTCGGCGTTTTATATGAAAGCGTACGATATTTTGTACGTTTTGTACGATATTTCGGCGCTCTATATGAAAACTCCTTGTATTTGCCCCACTTTGGCGGCGGACTCGTTTTATGTGATCACATTCGTTCTGATTGAAAATTAAATATTAATATTTTAGGTCGGTCGTTTTAATCGAGACTCGTTTTATGCGAACACGTTTTATGCGGGACCCTACTGTACATTCTAAACAATCTGGAGCCCATTTCACATGTGCCCTAAACCATGTAGCATCTGTCTAACATAAAAGAAGGCTGAAGAAGCCAAAAAATGACGGTGACAAGGTGGATGGAAGAACACAAGGCATATACGTCTGAATCATGTGAGGTCGCGAGTGAAAATGATGCTTGGACAACGGCGCATGCGCTCAGGTTCGACCCGGTGTAAACATGGACAGAAGACGGTGTGGGCTGTCAGCTGTATCTCAGGTAAATCCCTTTTTCTTCTCTTCTATGCATTTTTCACCTTCGGTGGTAGTTTTGGTTAATGTACGTCTCCTAGAGCAAGTTAAGGAGTAGACTCTAGACGTTTTCTTTTTTAACCGCGATTGGGATGACGACATAGCAGTCAAAATAGACAAGTCGTCATTGCAATTAGGTTAATAGCCTTGACGTTGGATTTGCCAAGACTACTAACAAATTAGTTTATTGTATGACCTTGGCCTAGGTATTCCGAATATACATGGTAAGCCTAGTGAAAATCTAACAGTTAGTAGCCTATAAGAAATACTAGTAAAAAAACTATTTTGACCTTTGACCTTGAACTTTGACCTTACCCTTTAGAATATTTATCGAAAATTTGTGCAATACAATATCAAGGTTACCAGTAACTTGTAGTGAAAATGAAGACATTTGAATAAAAACTAAAAATATATAGTATAAGTTGACCTTTCTCCTTGACCTGTGACCTTGACCTTTATGTAAGTAAAAACAAAAAAATCATTGACATTGCCCAGGAAAATCAAATAAGCATGACTAATTTCATTAAACCCATCAGTTAGTTTAATATATATTTATAGAATAGTTGACCTTGGCCTTGACCTTCATGATATGTCCACATTTATTATTTTCATTTTCATTTAAAGTTCAACTATATCACCAAATGTTGTGAAGTTTGCATGAAAAGTAATGAAATTAGCATATTGACCTTTTATTTGACATTGACCTGTGAATATGACCTTTCATATGGAATTGTATAGTTTCTTCTATGACCTTGTCCTAAGTATTCCGAATATACATGGTAAATCTAGTGAGAATTTAACAGTTAATATAAGAAATACTAGTAACACAAATATTTTGACCTTTGACCTTGACCTTTGACTTAACCCTTCAGAATATGTTTTCTAAAATTTGGTCAATAAGATATCGAGGTTACCAGTAACTTGTATAGTGAAAATTAAGAAATTTGAGTAAAAACTAAGACACATGAAATATTGACCTTATTTTGAACCTTGACCTTTGACCTTAACCTTTAAGTTAAATTGAAAATTTCTTTTTGACTGACCTTCGCATTGACCAAATGAAGATACCTGTGAAATTTGGTGAAAATCCATCGAACGGTCTAGGAGGAGTTTCCGGACGGACGACGACGACGACAGACAAGCTGACTGATGGTGCACAGTATACGGGTGGGATCTGTGTGCGCGATACCACTCTGCTTCGCAGAGTTGAAAATAATAATATTTATTCAGTTAGCATTTAGCAAGGAAGTTAGCAAGGAAGTATGACGCCTGAAGTCAGCGTCTGGTCAAATATCCACACAAGTACATCCATGAGTATATGGAAAGCTTATGAATAGTTATTCTTATTTTCTTTTTATTTATTATTTGTTACGAAGTTTTTTCGTAGTGAGAACCCAATTTCATAATGACAGAACCATGAGTGAGGTTGCGTGTGCTCATGATGAAGGCTCCTCAAATTTGTTATGCTCTGCGCGGTAGATTCAAACTACGGTAAATGAGCGTTTGAAGAGGAGGCCTTATGTAATAGGCATAATCGTCAATGATTACGGGGCCACTACTAAATATTAGGTTTTCTTTATCTCCTTGCAGGAGTCAAACCTATAATACTTGTTCTAAGGAAAGATAGATAATATCTCTTGATATTGTCCCGCACTTGGTTGGGAATAAAAGTTAATAATAATAATAATAATAATCGTGCAGCATGTGAGGAGGTGTGTGGAGTGAGGAGAAGAGTGAGGGGAGTGAAAGGTACGGTATGGTGTACAGAAGAGGTAAGAATAGCTGTGGAAGAAAAGAAGAAAGCATATAGAGAGTGGTTGGGTAGTAGAGGGAATGAAGATTTCGAGAGACAGAAACGAGCGAGGTACGTGGAGAGTAAGAGGGTGGTGAAGAGAGTAGTGAAGGAAAGTAAGAGAAGAGTAGATGAGGAATTCTGAAGGAATCTGATTGTAAAATGGAGGGAGAGTAAGAAACTGTTCTGGAAAGAAGTCAAGAAAGTTAGGGAAGGTAGCAAGGGAAACAGTAAGGGTGTGAAAGATAAGAATGGGAGAATGCTAGCCGAGAAGCAAGAGAGAGTCGAAAGATGGAGGGAGTACTTCAATGAGTTGCTAAATGTAAGGAATGAAGAGCCAGCAAACATAGCTGGATATGGTATAGGAGGGAGAAGAAGAGAAGTAGTGGAGGAGGAGGCGGGGATCAGAAGGTCAGAATAAGTCATAAGTCAGTCAGAGAGGAGGGTCACGTCCGTCGCGGTCCGGGATTTTTCGACTATCCCGCGGGATACTGGTGATTAAACTTCCAAAAAATCACACACAAAAACAAACGTAGTGTCGCGGTTCTGTGAAGTGCAAAATCAAACCGATTGATAAAATATCTGGAGAGATATACGCGTTTTGGAGAAAAAATCCGTTAACTCCTACAGCAGTGACACAGCGCTGGTCTGGGACAGGCCTAGGGCAGGCCCATAAGGCGGGTGGAAAGAAGAAGGAAAAGAAAAAACCGTTACGTCCCAAAAGCAAAGTGTTAGCTATATAGTCCTATGAAATCAAACAGGGCTATGGGAAAATAGGAAGCCTAAGTTAAAAGTGATAGTGAACATCGTATATCACGTAAATAAACTAGGAAAGTATAATACAGAGAATTAAAGTCAGGGGAACTTTTAACTTTTAGCTTGGGAACAGGACGTATGCTGTAAACAAAATACCCTCGGTGACCGCAAAGACCATAAACACATTATATCCCCTCGCTCTCCTGGACACGTCCCCTCCCCTCCCCCTATACGATTTTACCAAAAGCGAAACTTAACCTCGACAGGAAAGGGTACCGACAAAACAAATATCGTAAATAATAGCAAACAGAGAAAAACAATATTTAAACAAATTAAATCAGTGCAGATTATTTCTCGACCATATCGCAGGTTAGTAGTGACGTTATTGGAGAGAAAGATCTCCCACGCAACCAAATGTGGTGAAAATTCGAACCTGAGCAGTGTTGAATCAAGTTGATAGGTAAAATATGAAAATTAAAATAGATACTATATACAGTATAGGTAGCCTGGAAAGTTCGTTATTTTCCTAGAGTGCCGTATATTCCGTTAAACAGTCGACCAAAAACGGGAAAAGTGGTTAGGGCAGTGAGAATTCTGTTTCATAAGATAATTATTGAAAGTGTTACTTAACCCTCCAGCCCCGGGGGCTATAGCTTGCGACTGTGCTGCGGTACCGGGTGTTTTGATGATCTTTGGGCTATGTTAAATACTCTGTAAGTCAATGAATATGGCATGTAATGTTGTGAATAGAAAAGAATAATGTTCCACAAACCTTCCTCTGTCGAATGGCGTTGAGTAGAGGTCTCTAGCCCCTCTGGTTGCATAATGGTGAGCGCGGGAAGACGAGTGCTTTTCGGCGGCAAATTCTTCCCGCGTTCGGACGCGTCGCCCCGGCCATGGCTACGACGCACCTAGCCGCTCGTCGCGCCAAAGTATTTATCTCCCTTAGACGATTTTAGTGTTTGATATTGAGAATGTGATGTTTATTTGATATTTTCTAGTTATTTTGAGGCCAATTATATAAAATATGTTTATTAGGGTATCACTGTCACTGATATTGCTAATTTTCACTCGATACCGTACATTTTATTAGTAATTGAGGTAGGTTATTGTTGTATTAGGCACTGATTATTCGTTATCACAGGTGTTTATTATACTTTGGCCATCAAATATTAGGTCTTGTGTCACTTTCACTTTGACAAATATGCTTTAGAGAGTGTCACTGTCACTGATAATGCTCATTTTCACTCGATACCGTACATTTTATTAGTAATTGATGTAGGTTATTGTTGTATTAGGCACTGATTATTCGTTATCACAGGTGTTTATTATACTTTGGCCATCAAATATTAGGTCTTGTGTGACTTTCACTTTGACAAATATGCTTTAGAGAGTGTCACTGTCACTGATAATGCTCATTTTCACTCGATACCGTACATTTTATTAGTAATTGAGGTAGGTTATTGTTGTATTAGGCACTGATTATTCGTTATCACAGGTGTTTATTATACTTTGGCCATCAAATATTAGGTCTTGTGTCACTTTCACTTAGTTATATGATTTGTAAACGTTTTATATACAATTTATTGTGTCTTTTTTCACTGATTTATATATTTCTATAGGTTCTAATCATATGAATGTCACTTGGTATATACATATGTGTCACTTTCACATATTATTATGGTGTAATTGTATTTGTATAAATGTTTTCATAATACATGACTTTTGTATAACAATAAATTGGTTTACTTCCACTTTTTGCCTATATATATATACTGTACATATTGTCATTATCTTTGGCACTTTCACTATGATTATTAGAACTCCAGCTTGGAGTGGTAATCAAAGAAGCACTCTAAAGCACAGAGTGCCACCTTGCACTCCACACACTCCCATGGTTGACTTTTTACCTGGCCTCGTCCTCACCCTGCTGTTGTAGCAGACATGGCACCACTTCTGCTGTGTTCTTCCTGATTCATTCTGAGGCAGGGAATCAAGCCTGTGCCTAATCAAGTATTGAGCACACTGCAAGCGGTCAATAACGGCGGGCCCAGGATGTGCCACTGCCCTCTGTGGCGTAGCATACTTCTCCAGAAGCTCCGTCAACACCTGCTTTTGGAACCTCCGCAGGCTATTGAACTTCATGGGTGTGTTCACATTCCGAAGCTTGTATATATTGTAGGCATTCAGAACTGACATGTCCACCATATGCAGAAAGAACTTTTTGTACCATCTGCACGAGGTACGCAGGCAGTCAATGAAGCCTATCTGCATGTCGGACTTGTCCACCAGCCTCATGTTGATGTTGTAGTCCAGGACAGCATCGGGCTTGGTCACCCTGGCCTGGGTGCGGCGATCCACCTTGCCAGTCTCCACCATTTCCCCCTTGTGGATGGTGGTCAGGAGGTTGACCTTCCGCTGGTCGTGCCAGTGGATAGCCAGAATGGGCCCCGACTTCTTCTTGAACACATCACCTTTTTTGGTCTTTGGAGGGAAAGGTGGCATGCCCTTCCTTTTCCCTCGTACTGTGCCTACAGTCCCCGTCTTGCGCTCATGCAGGTACTGTGAGAGAGTGGGGGACGTGTAATAATTGTCCGTGTAGAGGACGTGATTCTTGTGAAAGTAGCGGTCCATCATGGCTTGCACCACTGCTCCGCCAAAGCCAATGAGGGGGTCCACAAGCAAGTCCCCTTCCTTCCCGCTGTAGACCAGGAAGTCCAGGACATAGCCAGTTTGGCAGTCGCACAGCACAAAGAATTTTATGCCAAAGCGATGTCTTTTTGAGGGGATGTACTGCCGGAAGCTGAGTTTTCCCCGGAACAGCACAAGAGACTCGTCAATGACGACCTTGCGGAAGGGCTTGAAGTAGGAGGTGAAGCGTTCTCGCATCATCTCGTACAACGTCCTAATCTTCCACAGCTTGTCACCGAGGTGGACGTCGGTGTTGGTGACAAGATGGAGCGCTGCAAGGATATCAAGGTACTGGTCGCGAGACATATATTTCCCGAAGGCAGGGGTGGATATCAGATCATTGGTGATCCAATAGTCAGGCAACCTATGCTTCTTGACATGAGGCATTAGCATGGTGAGTGCCAGGAACACCATGAACTCTTTATGAGTCACTGGGGTCCACTGCCTCATGTGGCCCTTGGTCACCTTGCCCAAAAAGTGGACCTGGAATTGGTGCTGCTTATTTGTCTCTTTGACAACATAGCCTACCACCTCCTCATCAAAGAAGGCCTCAAATAGTTCGTGTGGTGGAGCATTGGGGCCTGCAGGAAAATTGGGGGTAATGCCTGAACCCTCCAGTACCTCATCAAAAGCTGGCACATCAGGGTTGTATCCATCCCCATCAACTACGTCTTGCCACTGAAAAACGTAGAATGGGTCTTGTCTACGCTGACGAGGAGCTCCAGCTGGTGGCCCAGCACGCCCACGGCCAACTCGGGAGGCGCGCGCCCTAGGGCGGCGAGGGCGTCGGCCAGCACGACGGGCAGCACGACGCCGGGCCAAGCGGATGGGTCGAGGGTCGTCAATGTCCATATAGTCATCGTCAGAGAGGTCATCTTGCCCTGACGGTGGACCTATGTAATCATGGCCAGAGTCTTCAGAGAGGTGCCCTTCATCATCAGTGGCCCCCACATAATCTGGCGGGGAACCAGTGATGCGTGGGCGGCGTGCGGGTGGGCGAGGTGGGAAAGGAGTGGCAGGTGAGGCTGTGTCCCCCCGAGGTCCTGGGCTCCTTGGCCTGCGACGAGTGACAGAAAGCAATGTTTCACTGTCACTGGGCCCAGGTATTGGTGATGCGAGCTCAAAGACTTCTTCAGGAAGACATGTTGAAGGCGGGAGAGGTGGGGAGGACCGTGGGGAAAGTTGCGGGGACGTATGGCTGGGGCCGGCAGGGGTGGACGCCGCGGGAGCCTCGAACAAAACTCTCTTACTTTTCTTAATTTTTTTGGTATATTTCCTACCTTTCCCCTTTTCGGCAGCAGTATGTCTCCTGTCGGGGGACCTAGGAGGCAAATAGGCCGAAAGTGGGGGGTCCTCAACCCTTGGCAATGGTGGGGATGGTGGGGAAGAATGCGGGGCATCCGGGTCATCTTGGGTGGCGTGGGTAGATAAGGGAGACAATGGCGGATGAGAAGGGTCACCACGCTGACCCTCACTCACAGCCTCATCCTCACCAAGTATTTTTGCTTGTTCCCTAGCTGCCGCGGCCGCCTTCTCAAGTATTTTCTGCTTATACAAGTGTAGCTTGAAAGGCGATTTACCTGGGGAAGGGCTTGGAGTCGTGTCACTTATGCGAAATTTGGTGAGTGACCTTGAACTCTCCCACTCACTCACTCTCTCAAGTTCACTGTCTTTAGGTAAACCAGCTTCCTCAACAACTGGTACATCACCTTCATCACTCTCATCACTGTCATGTTCTCTCGCAAATCCCAGGAATTGCTCTTCTTTCTCACTCTCATGACCGCAATGTTGCATCTCTCTCGCTATTCTATCGCTACTATAATAATCAGTGTTCCTCAGAGCTATCCCAGTGCATACCACCTCCTTTACGTAGGGCACGTGGTACCCGTCTTGCAACTCAATCCCACCCCTACTCTGTGCAACTCTCCAACCCAAGAGTGAAACGTTACTCTCAAACTTTCTTCTACTCAACATCTGAGCTCTGGAACTCTCTCCCAGAATCAGTCTTTCCCTCTTCCTATGACTTAAATTGCTTCAAACTCCGTGTGTCCAGGCATTTTGGCTCGAACGTTCCTTGATTTTGGTCCTGTCACTCTTTCAACTATGGGGGAGGCACTCGCTATAGGCAGTTATGCCTTTTGCCTCCCTCAATCACATAGAAAAAAAAAAAAAAAAAAAAAAAAAAAAATCACTCGACTTATAATTACTGGCGTCGTCACTGACTATATCATCAACACTATACTTGGCATCAGCACGCTCATATAGTCTCAATGTCGTCTCAATACCTCCGGGAGATAACACATTTAGGCGATGGCGTCGGGGTAAGGCGCGACGAACTAGCAAGGGCGTCGTAGGAAGCACGGTATCGGACACAGCGGAATCACTATTTGGCGTACTGTCCATGATGGCGTCGGGGTAGATACTGTTGCTGTGGCGTCGTTTACGCCGGGTGGCGCCACCTACCGTCCCATGATACCAAAAATGTACGCGCGGCATTCGAAAGCACGCATGCAAGCAATGGGCGTTCAAGAGCCCTTCCGGGTTGCGCGGACCGAGGTTGTTATGGGCGTTCAAGAGCCCTTCCGGGTTGGAGGGGTTAAAGTTAATTAAAGTTTAAACATAACGAGTGTAAACGAGTGGCACTCCCCCCCCCCCCCCCCACTCCTCACAAACCGCGTAACAAACACCTCCTTGTCCTCCAAGCCCCCCCCCCCTCTCTCTCTCTTTCTCTCTCTCTCTCTCCCCCATGTAAGGGCGTGTGGAAATTTTTTTTTTTTTTACCAGAGACAACTGTACGAGTTGTAAGATGAATATACACATGCATAATGGCACCGCATGTCGGATATGCAAGCAGCCATACCACTGGATTTGCATAGGATTGACACAAATAAATGAGGCGTACAATACAAGAGGGAAGAACCTCCATTTCTGCGATAGTTGTTTCGATATCACATGGCAAGTCATACAGACTGTAGAAAATACAGAAGTACAAGATAGACTGAAATATAGCCAAGACATAGCTACCTTTCACAGAAAATGGGGAACTATTGGGGCCTCAGGGCCCATACTAATATCACAACCCACACACGCACACCTTCCCATGAAAATGCCCACATTGCCTCCTGCACATCAACACACATCGCCTGCCGAACAACAACCTTTCGCACCCTACATATCCACAAACCCTGCCGCACATCTCCCCACACCTCCCCAGACCCAGAAAACACCCACATTAATCCCATCTATGGCCATTGACCACCCTACTGCTGTTGATCAAATACATTGGCAGGATGAACGTAGGATGCAACAAGCCCCCATATCAGGCTCCCCTTCCACATCGTCTCCCCCCTCACCACTGCCACCTGCCCACCTACAACCGACCCGTAACTCCACCCCCCTGCAGGCCTCACCCACACATACACCAAGCCCACTATCACCCACAACCACACTTAGCTCACCACATAACCCCTTGCAGCCCCAGCCACACCTACTGGGGTTGTCTACACCAGTGTGCAGATATTATCTGGAAAGAAGGTGCTACTTTGGTCAAAAGGGCAAATATAATGGGAATGCATGTAGATTTGCTCATCCCAAAATTTGCAACAACATAACCAGTCATGGAAAATGTAGATTTGGTGAAACCTGCAAATACCACCACCCATCCCTTTGCAAGACATCACTTGAGAACAAGACCTGCTACAATATGAAATGCCCAGCTTTTCATATTAAAGGGACTTGGAGATATGCTAGACCTAACACGAATGGTAGCCCAAAAAACTCTCTAGCTATGCGAGGACGAGACAGAGGAAAAAGGCAAGGAGGGAAAGGGCAGATGAAGATGAAGAGACTGAGGGAGATGGAAGAGCACATAGAACACCTCGAGCACCTCCTGGCCTCCCAATAGTGGCCAATACATCCCGAAGACTATTAGGTACACACTACACATAGTACTCCAAACAATCCCTCCCCAATCTTGTTTGCAAATATCCAAGGCCTAAAAAATAGAACCACGAACAAAGTACCATTTATTAGGGGCCTGCTAGAAGAAGGAAACGCTATATTTGCGGCTCTCACAGAAACTCACATTAAAGATCAGGAAGATAGTGAGGTATGGATTCCTGGTTACAACCTACATAGGGCGGACAGAACGCATAGATCACATGGAGGTGTAGCCTTGTACATACATGACTCACTGATATGTACTGAATTCCTAAATAACAGTAATGAAGTGGTGGAAATACTTGGAGTTAAAATAGAATCCCTAAATTTAGCAGTTATTGTTACATACAGGCCTCCAGACTCATCCCGAGAAGAATTCAAAACCCAGCTCAACAAAATAAAATCAGAAGTGGAAACCCTGGGGAACCCAACACCAAATATTATATGGCTAGGAGACTTTAACCTACCAAACATTAAATGGAGACAACTAGAAAACCAGTTAGTGGCAAATAACACCGGAGAAGCAAATACTAATACGAGAGAGCTTTTTGAACTTTGTGATTTTTTTAGTCTTACCCAACATATTGCTGAACCCACACGGGAAAACAATATCTTAGACCTGGTCTTCACTAACAACGACTCTCTAGTACACAGCATTAACATATCGGACGCAACATACTCAGATCATAAATTAATTGAGATCAAAACAACCTTAGAAAGTGTACAGACAACCTCAGAATCGAGAACAAAAACCGGCCCCTTCAGTAAATTTAACTTCAATAACAAAAACATTAGATGGGAAGAGGTAAATCAAGAAATGGAGGAAATAGACTGAGAAGATTTAATGGATAACCTGACACCAGCAGAATGTCTAGTCTTAATAACAGAAACCATGACCCAAATCTGTAGCCACCATATACCTGCAAGACAAACAAAACGAAGAAGCAAACAAGATCGGAAAAGGAGGAGACTGTACAGAAGAAGAAAATTACTCACACAAAGATGCACACATCAAAATCTACAGGATAGGCAAAAGGTCGAAATAGATAGAGAAATTGTGGAAATTGAACAAAGGCTAAGAATATCATATGAACTACAACATATGGAAGAGGAGAGGAAAGCTATTGCAGGTATAAAGGAAAATTCCAAATACTTTTTTTCATACGCCAAACAAAAGGCTAAAACAACATCAAACATCTGCCCACTGAGCAAAGGGGACGGCTCTTTCACAGGGGACAAAAAGGAAATGAGCGAACTCTTAAGCAGGCAGTATGAAATGGCATTCAGTGAGCCTGATGAAACAAAAGTCATCAGAGACCAAAATATATTTTTCATGGAAACCTCCCCCACGGAAACCTCTCAGATGCTGGATATTGATTTCGGTCCAAAAGACATAGAAGAGGCCATTTCCAACATGCCATCCCACTCGGCACCAGGCCCGGACTCATGGAATTCGATCCTAATGAAAAAATGTAAGGAAAACCTCTCAAAACCCCTGGCTATAATGTGGAGAAGGAGTCTAGACACTGGTGACATACCAGATAGCTTGAAAAATGCAATAATTGCCCCACTGCATAAAGGAGGGAGTAAAGCACTACCAAAAAACTACCGCCCGGTAGCTCTAACCTCTCACATCATTAAAGTTTTCGAGCGAGTCCTGCGAAGCAAAATTTCAACATTCATGGAGACAAATGAACTACACAACACCGGTCAACATGGGTTCAGAGCGGGAAGATCATGTCTCTCACAACTTTTGGAACACTATGACAAAATTCTTAAAGCGCTAGAAGAAAAGAAAAACGTGGATGTCATTTACACCGATTTTGCTAAGGCATTTGATAAATGTGACCATGGCCCACAAACTGAAAGCAAAAGGTATAACTGGGAAAATCGGACGGTGGATATACAATTTCCTCGTAAACCGAAAACAATCGGTAGCAGTAAACCAAGTCACTTCTGAGCCTTCGGATGTCAAAAGCTCAGTGCCCCAAGGAACAGTGCTAGCGCCCCTTCTGTTCCTCATACTAATTTGCGACATAGATAATAATAATAATAATAATAATAGTTCTTAAAGCTAGCACATGCTAAGCTAGCTAAGGATAGCTCAATAAGGCCGATTAGGCGTATTTCCATTGGGGTCCTGTACTACTACCCCATCCCTTTGCTCATGAGGGATGGTAACGACTCAGTGCTTGTGAAAATCTTTAATGCGCCGAGCGTGGGCGCGAACCCGGGCCTTCTGGGTGGAAGTCCGAGACGCTAGTCACTACACCAAGCGAGCCGCTTGGCACCAGACACAGTACGGTGTCGTCTTTTGCTGATGACACAAAATTAAGCAAGATAGTAAACACACAAGAGGACACGGGCCGACTGCAGGAAGACATGAATGTAGTGTTCCAGTGGACCAGGGAAAACAACATGCAATTCAATGAGGAAAAATTCCAATTAATACGGTACGGAGATAATAATGGTGTTAAAGAAATTACAAATTACTTAACAGAATCTAACCACATAATAGAACGGAAAGACAGTGTGAAAGACCTTGGGGTATTAATGTCTGAAAATATGGGTTTCAAATTACATAACCAGGTCAAAGTGGCGGCTGCGAAACGTCTAACGGGTTGGATTCTGCGTACTTTTAAAACACGCGGTGAATTGCCTATGATAACGCTCTTCAAATCTCTAGTGCTACCGCGGCTTGAATACTGTAGCGTATTAACATCCCCATACAAAGCAGGTGAAATAAATGACGTAGAGAGTGTACAAAGAAATTTCACTTCGCATATAAGTTCGATAAAACATCTACACTATTGGGAGCGTTTAAGAGCACTGAATCTGTACTCACTGGAACGTAGAAGAGAACGTTACCTAATAATATACACGTGGAAAATCGCAGAGGGTTTAGTACCAAACCTACATACTCCGATAGTCATGAAATTCAGTGATAGGAGAGGCTGGGAATGCAAAATCCCCCAGATGAATAACAGGGGTGCTATGGGCTCTCTGCGAGAGGGCTGGTTATCACATTGAGGCCCACGTCTCTTCAACAAACTCCCACGGCGAGTAAGAGACATGAGGGACATCTCGTTAGACAACTTCAAGAGAGCCCTAGATGTCGAACTGCAAAAAGTGCCAGACGAGCCCATCCTCGCAAGGGAGCGAGCTGTCGCTTCAAACAGTCTACTGCACCAAATCACCACCCATAACGAGGGGCGTCGCGCTCCTTGGTGCCGCTAAAAGAGCGGCGAACACATCTAAAGGTATCTAAAGGTAAAGGTATCTAAGTGTGGGAAGCCATGAAATGAGTGAAGTTGGGGAAAGCACCAGGAACAGATGGAGTGTGTGGGGAAATGTTGAGGTATGGTGGTGATATAGTGATCGAATGGGTATGGAAAATGTGCAAACTAGCATGGGAGAAGGGGAGTGCACCCGATGACTGGAAGACTGGCATAATAGTCCCCCTATATAAGGGCAAAGGGGAAAGGGGAGTGTGTGGTAACCACCGAGGAATATGTCTTCTAAGCATAGTAGGGAAGGTATACAGTAGGGTAGTGATTGAGAGAGCGAGAGTGAGAACGGAGATATGGATAGGCGACGAGCAGGGAGGTTTTAGGAAGGGAAGAGGATGTGTTGATCAGATTTTTACCCTGAATTGTGTTGTGGAGAAATATCTGGAGAAGAAACAAAAGGTGTATGTTGCCTTTATGGACTTGGAGAAGGCCTATGACAGAGTGGATAGAGAAGGTTTGTGGAAAGTACTTAGAATATACGGAGTAGATGGCAAGTTGCTGAAAGCAGTGAAGAGCATGTATGAGGGTGCAAAGGCAGTACGTGTGGAGAGTTAGCAGAGCGAGTTCTTTGACCTGAATGTTGGTTTGAAACAGGGGTGTGTGATGTCCCCGTGGTTGTTTACTGTATATATGGCTGGAGTCATGAAGGAAATACTATCAAGAGCATTGGATGTTGGTGTATCGCTGAAAAGGGAGGGAATTGAGTGGAAGCTACCTATACTGCTGTTTGCGGATGGTACAGTTCTGATGAGTGATAATGAATGGGAGTTGCAGGATCTGGTAAATGAGTTTGGAACAGTGTGCGATAAACAGAATTTGAAGGTAAATGCGGGGAAGAGCAAGGTTATGGTCTTCGAAAGGGGTGAAGTCACAGTGTGAGGTGAAGCTGAACGGTCAGGCTATGGAGATCGTCAACTCTTTTAAGTATCCGGGCAGTGTGTTGAGTAAAGATGGGACTATGGATGAAGAAGTGCGGGAGAGGGTACAACAGGGGAAGAGGGTTGTAGGAACGCTGAAAGCAGTAACAAGAAATAGGGTGGTCAGTATGGAAGTGAAGAAGTCCTTGCATGACAGTGTGGTAATCCCGACACTGACTTACGGAAGCGAAGCATGGACGTTGGTTGAGAGACTCAGACCAAGAGTGAGAGCAGTGGAAATGAATTACCTAAGAAGTCCTGATGTGGCGGCGTCTACGCCGTGGGGCCACCTCCCGAGGCTGCCAACCGCGGATGGCTGCCGACCCTCCACGGCCAAAGACAAAATCAACGACCAGTGGAGGAAAACCGGATGCCGGCCGCGGGGAGCAGTTTCGGGAGCCAAACCGTCACAACCATCCCCTGCCCCCTCCCTGGGGGCACGGGTCCTTGGAGCGGCTTCGGTCGCGCCGGGAATTTCCACACCTCTCACACCACACACACACATCACACAGTTTTTCCTACACCGAGAAATGACTCTCCGGCTGTCATTTCTCGAAGACTTCTTCTAGCCGGAGACATTGAGAGCAACCCAGGACCCACGTACACATACATATGTCCAACTTGCTCAAAACCCATCACTTTGAGTCGCCATACTAAGGGTTCAGTTCTCTGCAATTCATGAGGGAACTGGATCCACTTCACCTGCACAACACTTGCCTCCAAGAAACACTACACAAACACCTGGACCTGTTCCTCATGCCCCTCCCTCTCCCAGTCAAATCCCTCACCTAAAACCTGTCCACCTCTCCTCCCCAACCCACCTAACCTTCCCATATCATCCACTCCCCCCCCCCCCCCACCCCCCCCTAAAACCCGTCCACCTCTCCTCCCTAACCCACCTAACCTTCCCATACCAACCACATCCTCAACTCAACACACCACACCCCATCCTAATCCATTCCAACCCCCATCTCCTGCTCCCCAATCCCCACCCCCACCTCACCCATCCCAACCCCCAGCCCCTCCCTCACCCCCCACCCCCACCCCATCCTCGTGCAGCAGCACCCAACATACATCGTGCACATAACATTAACATTCTTCAACTGAACATAGATGGCATCAACACAAAGAAACACGAACTCTCACACTTCATCAAACAACACAACATACACATTGCCATCTTACAAGAAACAAAACTCCGCACAACACAAAAAACACCCACATTTCATAATTTCACCACCATCAGACAAGACCGGGCTGTCGGCGGGGGCGGTGGACTCATCACCCTGGTACACAAAGAAATATCATACATAGTAACCAGTGTACAAACCAAATCCCTCCTCCCCCCAAATGATAACACAACAGAAATACAGTCAATTAAAATACGCACTGGCAACAACTCCAACATAACCATCATAAACACATACATCCCTCCCCAAACATCCCCTACAGTACCAAATGAATACAGACCACACTTACAACACATCACAAACACCCCACACACCCCACACATCATCCTGGGTGGTGACTTCAACGCCAAGACGTCGGCCTGGTTTGTTGACAACCCCGACACAGACAGAGGGCTGGTACTACAAAACCAAACCGATAACCTCATCATCCTTAACGACATCCATCAACATACCCATATTCCTCACCAAGCCCTCTATAACCCATCATCTCCAGACATCACCTTTTGCTCCCCAGAACTCGTCCCCACAACATCCTGGAGGGTGGTCAGAACCTTAGGCTCTGACCACCTCCCGATCATTATCACCACCAAAACCAGACTCACCCCAGCTAGCCACAAACACACATACACCAATTATAAAAGAGCTAACTGGGAAGCATTCACAAATGAGACAGAACAACACTTCACAACTCTAAACAGTACACCCATCACTAACATCAACAATGCTGTACACATACTCAATAAAACTATCCAAAACGCTGACAAGAAACACATTCCAAGAGGTAACAGAAAAAGACACAACCCCAACTTCACACCAGAAATTCAAAACCTCATCAGACAACGCGACATACTGAAACACTCCCCAGCACCCCACACACAAGACATCACACAACAAATTCAAGCACTCAACACCCAAACTGACAACAAAATACAAGAACAACAAAAACTAAATTGGAATAACTTCCTACAAACACTTGATCACAAAACAAACCCCAAAAACTCTACTAAACACTAAACAGCATCACACTTTCCAACAGCAACACAACACAATCACATGCTGCAATCACAACAACAGACTCTACTCCTTCATGTAAACAACAAGCAAACACTCTCATCAATCACTTTTCACATGTCAGCCACCTAAAACCTCACAAAGACGACCGACGTGTCATCCGACGTAAGAGACAATTCCCCACAGACCCTGACTATACACCCTTCACCAATCACCAGACAAAGCATATCATCAACAATCTCAAGCACTCACCCGCCTGTGGCCTAGACAACATAAGCAACATACACCTCAGACACCTGGGACCACAAGGCATACAAGCACTCACTAACATATCAAACTACAGCTATTCACACAACACAATACCAGACATTTGGAAGCATGGTATCATCATCACATTCCCCAAACCCAACAAAGACCCCACGCTACCCTCCTCGCACCGCCCCATCACACTCCTTTGCTCCCCCTCCAAAGTCATGGCATGCCTAGTATTACAACTAATTACACCTGACCTACCCCTAGCTCCAACACAACATGGCTTTAGGCCACTGCACTCCACAAACACTCTTCTCACAGACCTTACACAAAGAGCTTTCGACGGCATCAACTCAGTTAGACCACCACACAGATCACTATTAGCCACACTTGACATTAGTAAAGCCTTCGATGCCATCCCCCGCCACAACCTAACAAACAAAATCTACAACACAAACATGCACAACAACACAAAAAGGTGGCTGGCCAACTTCCTAGCAGGCAGATGTGCACACGTATCTTTTGCCGGTCAGTCATCTAAAATCAGAAACTTTCCAAACGGAGTCCCACAAGGATCCGTCCTATCGCCCGCACTCTTCAATCTGTACATGCACGATTATAGGTTTGACTCCTGTAAGGAGATAAAGAAAACCTAATATTTAGTAGTGGCCCCGTAATCATTGACGAACATGCCTATTACATAAGGCATCCTCTTCAAACACTAATCCGCCGTAGTTTTGAATCTACCGCGCAGAGCATTTAAAAACTGAGGAGCCTTCATCATGAGCGCACGCGACCTCACTCATGGCTTCAGTCATTATGAATTGGGTTCTCACTACGAAAAAACTTCGTAAAAAATAAAAACAAAAAGAAAATAAGAATAACTATCTAATAAGCTTTCCATCATATCGTGGATGTACTTGTGTGGATCTCTGACCAGACGCTGATTCAGGCGTCATTCCTCCTTCACTGACATATCAAGTAAACCAAAATCCTCAATACATCAACGAATGGGAAGGGGACGGTCGGGAGGGCCCCAGTCGTCAATTATTACGGGGCCACTACTAAATATTAGGTTTTCTTTATCTCCTTACAGGAGTCAAACCTATAATTTATTAGTGGCCCCTCCATCATTGACGAACATGCCTGATTTCTAAGACTGGAGGGGGACATTCGTAATCATATCATAACTCTAGAAAAGCAGATAATAAAAACAACCACATAGTATTCTTACTTTTGAAAATATATTTAACAACGGCGTAGGCCGAAAATATACAAGAAAAAGGGGGTTCAGGCAGGTGCGTGCTTCAAAGAAGCCTGCCTGACAAAAAATGGGTAACCCTGAAGATTCTGAACACAGATCTGTAGTTACAAAGGCACCCCACTCAACGAGTGGTGACAAAAAATAACATGTTATAAGTTTATATGTGCACATAATAAACCCCAAAATAAACTTGGAGATAAATTGCAAAGGAACTCCATTGTTCTAATATTAAATTGCTTTCGCAGCTAAAACTACTATAACAACACCGTTGTTTTGTACTTAACATTGTACTAGCACAATTTCTCGCTGAGAAATTTTCAACACCGTGAACGACCGCAGCAGTGCAAGTACTGGTACTGAGCTGGATACACAGGCATAGTTTGCCTTTTTCCAGAGGATCTACTGTAAGAAACTGTAAGAAAATATCACATTTTAACCTTAAATTGTATCACAGCTCTCATACTTCGGCGGGGTCTAGGGTGTCCTATGTCAACTGACTGCACCCCCCCCCCCTCCTTTCCCGTGAAAGTAAACAAAAGTGACTGCAGGGCCACCTAGACCCTCTGCCTTAAAGCTATACATGGTAAGGAAGGTTTGTCTAGAGCAACTGACAAGTATCTAGACAGAAACGTATGATTAGACGCCCACAACTGCGTGGACGCGATATCTTCGACTGAAAAATTTTCAGGAAACGTAAAGAGGCTGCCCATTTGCGTAAATCGTGGGCCCGACCCACAACGCCGGGATTACTTTCTTTAATGACTTCTACCAGAAGAGAGGCTAATCGCCGTTTAAGTAAGCGTTTACCCGTACTTGCTACCCATAAAGCACCTTGGGGGTTTCGAGGAGCTACTCTCAAATATTTGGTTAGAGCTTGCACTGGACATAGATTATGATGCACCTTTCCCCTTTTTAACGCCGGCACCGTGAACTCAGAAAACACGTGTGCACTATGCTCATTCTTGGCTACAAAACCTGGGGAGGGTGCAATGGAAATACATTCATTAAGTCTACCAAACCTAAGACAATTAGGTGTGTTGCTCATCGCCGCCAGCTCAGACACTCTGTTTCCGGTGGCCAAAGCCAAAAGGAAAACTGCCTTTTTTAAGAGTAATGCAAAGTCTGCAGTATTTTGGTACAGACGAGAGTGAAGCAAAGACAAAGCTTTGTCCAGAGACCAAGTAGGCATGAGCTGACGGGGAGGTGGGCGGAGTTTAAAACATGCTCTCATAAAACCTGTTTCCTCCGCTACCGGTATGGAAAGACCCGTAAGGTCTAAAAAGGGCACTCTAATCGCAGTTAAGTGATTTTTTAATGTTACCACAGATAAATGTTTCTGCTCAAACAGATAATTCAAATAATTAAAAACTAATGCCACTGAGGGTACAGTTTGTTCTGTTCTAACGATCCAAGAAGTAAAGGCTTGCCAATGTGATTGATACTGTCGTTTTGTAGACTGAGTATATTGATTGAGTAATTTATTGGTCACATCTCTACCGTATGGTGCTAGCCACTTGGCCTCCTGAATGTCCATAATGCAAAAGTCAGCGAGGTCGCTAGGTTGCCAATCGTGTCTAAGTGGAAATACCCGACCGGGAGCGATACCGGGTCCGGGCACCACATTTTCAATTGCTGGTACCACAACTGCGCCGGCCACAGTGGCGCGATTAGCGAGACTAAGCCTCGATAATCTCGTAGTTTGTTCACTACGTGGCACATTAGTGACGCATCTGGCGGTGGAAACAGATAGATGGAGCTCCATCTGTTCCAGTCTGTCACTAGGGCGTCTGGCCCCCCTGCCGGCGTTTTCGCCCGGCGGGTGAGGTATAGAGGGAGTTTGTGAGTCTCCTCAGACGCAAAAAGATCCACTTGTGGATGGGAGAGCTCTGCAATCATTAGGTTGAAAATGGGTTGCTTGAGCTCCCATTCTACTGTCGTGCTCTGTCTCCGGGACAGAGCGTCTGCCCAGACGTTCGCTACGCCTGGGAGATAAGATGCGTGAAGATAAATATCTAGACTGTTGGCTAGAGCAAAACTCTCTTCCGACACGTTTAGCAACTTCCTTGACCTCGTTGACCCTTGTTTCTGAATACAGTGGACTGCATTCAGATTGTCCATTCTGAAGGCCACCGACTTGCCCCGTAACGCCGGGCCGTGAGCCTGAAGGAAATACAAGGGGACTAGTAATTCTTTGACATTGATGTGAGAGATTTCTAAGTGGGACCAAAGCCCCTGACCCTGGTGCCCCTGATTTGACTGAAATCCCCACCCTATTGTGCCTGACGCATCCGTGTCTACCCATACCGTTGGTGGAGGAGAGGTCCATGACATTATTGAGTGCAATGTTTCCCTCTTCGCCCAGACCGCTAGTAAGGTGTGGATTAATTTCGGGATGGGCCATAATTTTCCCGCCGGTAAGAGCGGGAAATATTTGTTGCCTTCCAATATTAATCGTTTTACTTTCAACCGGCCCAACTTGACAGTTAGTTGAATCCAGTTGAGAGAGCCGACCAGAGACTCCCAGACCCTTCGCGTCGTAGTCAGACTGTGAAGAAACCTGAACAGTTTCCTGCGAAACCTGTTGCGATTGTCCACACTCTGACTCACAGTGAGAGCGGCGGTGTCCCAGACCAGCCCTATCCACTGAATTACTCGTGAGGGAACAAGGTTTGACTTTACCAGATTTACCTTGAAGCCTAGAGTTTTGACATGATTTAAAATGATATTGACATGTTTTATGCATAATTGTTGTGTCTCTGCCACCACCAGCCAGTCGTCTAGATACCACAACACTCTGATCCCCTGTTTTAACAATGGCATCAGGGCTTGCCGGACTAGTTTTGTGAATAATCGAGGTGCTAGGTTCAAGCCGAACGGCATCCTCTGAAAAACAAAATGTTGGTGCCTGATCCGTAAGGCCAAAAACCTTTGAAATCTTTTGTTGACCGATACGTGCCAATAGGCGTCTGTCAGGTCTAGTGAACACATCCAACCTCCCGGTGGAAGTGTTAGCCTGATTTGGTGTACTGTTAACATTCTGAAAGATTCGTTGTGAATGTGAAGATTCAGATAAGACAGGTCTACGACCGGCCTCATCTGAACACTGTCCCTTTTGGGAACCAAAAATAGTTTGGACGTGAATACAGGGTAATTTGGTGGGACCGGGATGATGACATTCTTGGCAATCATTTCCTGGGCTAGTGACTCCACCTCTAAAGAAACAAAATTCGCCGTTGTCGGCTGACGTAATCGAGGTCGCCGGAGCCACTGCCAAGTGATGCCTTTGCGTGCCACCATCCGTGCCCAAGTGTTTAACGGCCATGCTTGGTGACACGTTCGGAACGACCCAGTTAGCAGACAAGGGTTCGCCGGCTGTACTACCCTCGGTTCCTCCGGCCTTAAGGTAGGCACCGGGAGTGAGAGAGACTTTAGTTTTTTGATGGTGGGGTTGGTGGTGCTGGACGCTTTGCCGGCTGGCTGGTGTTGGCCGAAGACTGGCCCTGACCTGGTTTATTCTGGCCGCGTCCTCTCTGACCTGAAAACCTACTCTGTCTATGCCTGTACTGACCCTGGGGGGAGTGGGAGGACTTAGGCGGAAGAAAAGGTTTAGATCCCCCTGGCTGAGCTTTAGTAGTAGGCCTGGGTTTGGGGAAGTTAAATGCAGGTTTCTTAGAAGGGGTGGGACTGTGCTTAACGGCCTGTGCCATATTGAACACCGTTCGCCACACTTCAGGGGTCTTTAAAGAGGGAGTAAGCACTGGTGACATAACCACCTGATTAGCAATGCGATCAGGTAGCTTGCGAACTAACGACATCCTAAGATCTTGTCGTGCTCGTACCGCCTCAAGCAAGGCGGTGCGTATGTCACCCAAGGATTGGATTGATGACTGAAGAATCAGTCGCCGGGATAACTCAACCGATCTTCGAGCATCCGCATCTGCGATTGCCTGAGTGGACCGTAGTAAAGACTTAGCCACCTGCTGAGATACTATGTACTGCGAGAACAGGCGAAAAGCTTTTCCCCGTAGCCTAAATTCTCTGTCTAGGTGAGTAGGGGTAGGGGTAGTGAACGGGTCCTTCAGGTCACAAAGATTAATCTTAGGGGCAGCTGGAAATTAAAACAAAGCTGACGGGACTCCGCCGGCAGAACCCACCGGCATGGAGAACCATGAATGAGTATCTTGAGGGATCTGGTGGGAAGATCTAGAAGTGAAAGTGGTTGCAAAGTTTTGAGCCTCTACCTCCCAATCTACCCAAGGTCCTGGTCCCAACTGTCCTACCTTCAAAACTGGATTAGCTGCGTCGTCTGTGACGGTCTGTAAATCTAGTTCAGGAGTGAGAGCTGACAGAGTCTTAATATCATTAAACCCATCCAGCTTAGACCAGTCTGAAAATAGTTTTGAAGCTGAGACAGGGGGTAAAGCAGGCTTAGAAGCATACACAAAATAATCTTGGTGATAATAACTAGGTATAGCCTTGATGTTTACGTCCAGAACATTACCCAAAGTATCCACGGCCCTTAATTTCTTTGAGTTATTGCCCTGGATGACCCACTCACGCGGTACCGGGAGTTCCCCTGACAAGGTAGGTTGGGCAAGCTCTGGTTTAGAGGGGTTCAAAAGAACCCATGACTCGTCTGGCCCATAAAGTAAGGGCATAGCTACCTTTCTAAGAGGCGCTTTGTCTAGAGGGGGTGGATTGACATCCGTTATGACCCTGACATTTGAAGTTGTCAATGCCGCCGTAGCAGGCCTAGTGATCCCTGAGGTTAACAGAGTGGGAGGGTTAGGGATCTTAGATAAATCAATCGAAGTCATCAGAGGCCGTACCGTAGAACTTGTCGTGGGAGCCCCCAAGTCCATTGTGGGGTTTTCCTGTTGTTGGCCAAAAAATTTAGATAAAGCATGAGTAAGCAGCCCATTAATTTCTTGTGCCGTAACAAACTGGTTTGATGAAGAACTTACAGGTGAATCATTAGTATCCTGTGCGGCATCCAAGCCTGAGCCTGACCCTTGTCCTTCCATCTCCGAAATTATTGAAACTTCGTCTTTCTCCTCCTGATCCTCCTGAGAAGACCCCGCCGAGGCAGGGGTACCTTGTTGCCAAGATAAGTCTGGGATAGAGGATGGGATCGCCGCGTCCCTGTGGACATCGGCTACTGTGTGACTCGTTTGAGTCGGACGTGGGTGGTCAGACCCTGGTTGAGCAAACCGCCAAACACCGAGGCCCTGGCCTACGCTCTCTTGAGAGTCTGAAACATTCTCAATTACTGAACCCCCTGAACTTTCCAATTCCAGGGTTAAAATATTAAGTGGCAAATCCTCTTTTGGGACAGGCGCTGCACTGGACTCTTGGGCCTTAACACAAACTCTGTCTGGGGTAGAGGTACGATGAGATGCACTAGAAGTTGGTGAATGTCGAGAGGACTTCCGTTTATGTGAATCCTTTTTGGAGGATTTATGGCTACGGTGTGACCGCGAACTATTCTTAGATCTGGAGGATTCCTCGCCGTGACCACTGGTGGAACCTTCCGTCCTACTCTTCTTACTCGCCGGTGAAGAGGCACGACTAGATGACTGGTGTCTAAGAGGAGACCTAGACCGAGATCTCGCCCGAGACGAGGAGGCGGATACCGGGGGTGTAGGCTCTCTTGGGCGTTTAGGTGTAGCAGCAGAAGATACAGTACCCTGACCAGTCTCCGCCGGCTTAATACTCGTGACTCTAGAGGAACGTTTAGGGGGAGGGTGTTCGGAGAGCAATCTATCCCAAAGTGGGACGTTGTCACATTGAAGTGATTTATGCGCAACAATGGTAGTGTAGGCTGACCTCTCTCAACGCTACCGCCGTGGTCTTATCATTATCACAAAGGACCTTTACAGCTAATTGGGAGCAAAAAGAACAATTACGCATAACCCAGAGACCCCTTGAACGGTCTAGACATTTAACACACCTTATGCAAAGGGTATGCGCAAAAATAGGGATACCAGCACAAGCAGGGGTAGTGCACAAAGCAAAAACTGGGGCCACGGTAGCCATGACAGAGACTGGTGGGAGAAAACTACCGCCGGGTCTGTATTGGTCCGCCGGAGCTCAGCTCTGGAAAAAAATAAAATTTCCAGGAATTAATGCTCATAAGGTTAACCCAACATGTTCGCACACAAGTGTTAATAACCCGCCGGGTAACGAGATGTAATGACACAACGAACACAGCTCGCTACGCGGCGGGGTTCAGAATATCTAAACAAATCTTTTGTTAAAGAAAGTGAAGAATACCCTCTGATATAATATAACGGTCCAGCATGGCGCTTATAGTCTCTTGGTGGTGGTGACTGTCTCAAGATTCAATTTTGTAACAAAGCAACCCCCATAAAGACGCCGGCCCTTGAAATATTTTAGTAGAATAGCACAGGGCAGGATGATACGAGATCTGATGTCTAACGAATTGTCACAAAAGATCGCCGTAAGTTTGAAGGCGGCGATACCTAATTGTATCACTAAATTAAGTGGTTAAATCGAAATCGAATTTTGTAAATTCCTTAGTTCCTCCACCTAGGAGCACCCACCGGGTGTGAAGAATCGATATTAACCTAATTGAACCTTCAATCGCCGTAAGTGTAAAGGCGGCGATACACATAGTATCACTTAAAATGGATTGGTTAACTAACTGAAAGACATAAGTCGTTCATCCCACCCTACCCAGGTACACCCGCCGGGTGAGATGTCCAAACGTTAACCCCATAAGTTCCTGTCCCCACTTCTTTGTAAAAGATCGCCGGGGAGGAAACCCTAAAACAACAGCTAGGTTTTTCATGTGGTTTTTGTAAAACCGGGTAGAAAAACTACATAACGTATGTCCGCATGAACAACGTTTTATAGATGGGTACAGCCATCCCGCCGGGAATCAAAGGAGGCCTGAAACCAGGCACCCACAGAGACGCAGTCCTGGAGAGCCACAGACACCCCAACGCCGGGGAAACAAGCCAGTGTTAACAACCACGTGTGGCCCAACACGGCTCTCGGCCGGGATTTTTTCATGGTGAAACCGAGAAAAACCCGCCGGAAGGAAACCCACCCTGAACAGACACCATCTGAACAAACAAGAGACACGAGGAGAGCCACGCACGACTAACCCAAGGTCACTCAATAATCCGTGGAATTAGCCAATACACAACTAAACCAGGAAACAATTATAGTCCGAGGAATTAGCCAATACACAACTAAAACCCGGATACACATGACACAGTAGGGCATATTTATAAATAATAAACAATAACACTAGTACATGTGGCAAAGCTACGAGCGGCTGGCTAGGCCTAGGTAGACGGCATAATAAATGTTGAAATATACACAAACACTGGAAATATCACAACAGGAACCACCGCCAACACACCACCGTAGCAAATACTTCCGACAAAGGGAAGACTGACTCGGGACCCAGAAAAAACTTCACCAAGTGAAGAAAAATACGCTGGGAACGTCAGAAAACAAAGCTTACCTCATCAGAAAGATAAAAGGCAGCAATAAATAACGCATAGTGAAAGCCGCCTGCATCACAAACTAACTCAACTGTGAAAAAGTTCACATGTCCACAACGGGACCACGAGGGTACATCCGAAATAGATGCCCCATACACTCGACCCAAAATACACTGCACTGCGGGCAACCAGCCCAGGACACTCCTGCTACGCCTATCCTAACCTTACTCGATACATCCTGGAGTAAACAAATGAGAAAAAACTCACTAGGGACGCAACGAATGCGGAACTAGCGGAGCGTGGGGAGGTACGTCCGGGCAGGCTGAGCGCAGAGCAGAGAAGGAGGAATGACGCCTGAATCAGCGTCTGGTCAGAGATCCACACAAGTACATCCACGATATGATGGAAAGCTTATTAGATAGTTATTCTTATTTTCTTTTTGTTTTTATTTTTTACGAAGTTTTTTCGTAGTGAGAACCCAATTCATAATGACTGAAGCCATGAGTGAGGTCGCGTGCGCTCATGATGAAGGCTCCTCAGTTTTTAAATGCTCTGCGCGGTAGATTCAAAACTACGGCGGATTAGTGTTTGAAGAGGATGCCTTATGTAATAGGCATGTTCGTCAATGATGGAGGGGCCACTAATAAATATAACTACACCCAATACGCCCCAAATAAACTTAGCCTCCTATGCAGATGACATAACACTCACATGCACACACCATGACCCAAAAAGAGCAACAGATCTCCTTCAACCCTATCTCAACACACTACATGGCTGGTGCACTACAAACAGACTTAATCTAGCCCCAGCCAAATCCACCGCAACCCTGCTCACAAGTTGGACAGGAGAACACGAATACATCCCTCAACTCACCATAAACAAGACACCCCTAACACATACACACACACCCAAACCCTAGGAGTAACATATGATACTCATATGACATTCAAACAGCACACCACAAACATTAAAAAGAAACTGACACCCAGACTTAACGCCCTCAGGTCACTTGCTCACACAAATTTGGACACAACAAAGAAACTACCACCACAGTATATAAACAATACATAAGATCAGTGATGGAATACGCAAGCCCAGCCTGGGCTTCTAACCTAGCTGAAACACATCATAAGACCTTACAGACTATTCAAAACAAAGCCCTGAAGATCATTACAGGCTGCACAGCTACTGCACCCACAGATCACCTACATCAAGAAACCAAAATCCTCAAAGTCAAAGACCATCTGGACATGAGAGGCACTCAATTCCTGGCAGCAGCCTCCACGAACCAAGACCACCCACTAAACTACATGGCAACACACCCACAGACACCAAGAAATATCAAAGCAACACCCAGCACACGGTATCACACACATTATTGTCCTCTCTCCCTCCCTGCCCACCCCGAACCAACTTCCAGAAGCACATCCATACTCATATCTCTCACCGATCCATCCACTCACTCACAGACAACACGCAGCTGCATGCACGACCTCCCGAAATCCATCCTTCCGAATCCTCCCTTCCTCGCGAGGACAGAGTCCACCTGGCCAGGCTGAGATGCGGACACCATCCAGCTCTCCTGAGCTATCAGAAGAGACTGGATGACTCCGTTGTCGACGCCTGCCCGGGATGTAACACAGCACCCCATACCATTAAACACATCATAGAAGACTGCATTTCACACAACCACTTACGCCAACAACACAATCTACACTCAATGAGAGCTCTGTGGGAAAGCCCGATCGTGGCCATGGCCTTTCTCAGGGACTCGGGGCTGTTCGGCCAGGCAGCTTAGGGAACAACAACAACAACAACAACAACCTAAGAAGTGCGTGCGGAATTACATGGAGGGATAGACAGACTAATGAGGAAGTAAGAAGGAGGTGTGGTGTGGAGGTAGATGTGCTGGAAAGTGTGAAAAGGAACAACTTGAGATGGTTCGGCCATATGGAACGTATGGAAAGCGAGAGAATGACTAAGAGGGTGTACGAGAGCGAGGTGGAGGGACAGAGAGGGAGAGGTAGACCGAAAGAGAGGTGGAAGGATGGAGTGAGGAAGTACATGAACGAAGGCGGTGCTGGTTGGGGGGAGGGGCGTCGACTGACCAGGGACAGAGGTGCATGGCGGAGGTTCGTTCGTGGCCACCTCTTCGGGGATCACGGCGTCAGGCAATAGATAGATAGATAGATAATAATCGTCTGGTTACTTATTCTTACAGTTTCTTACAGTAGATCCTCTGGAAAAAGCAAACTAGGCCTGTGTATCCAGCTCAGTACCAGTACAGGTACTTGCACTGCTGCGATCGTTCACAGTGTTGGCGGCGGCGGTAGCAGACGCAACATTTTTACTATTCTGTATTTTTGCTTTATAATCAAACTTCAAATCTTGTCTTCCCCATGCTTTATCAAGATTACTTTCAAACTCCCTTATTGATTCGGAATCAACTACATAGCGTCCGTTCTCCTCCTTCGAGGAATCACAAGCGCTCGGCTTTCTTTAGTCTACCAGAGACCATTACCCATCCCCCTTGCTCATGGGGAGATGGTAACCACTGGCTATATCCCAGAAAAACTTTTCAATCTGAGAGGGGATTGAACGCGAGACCTGCAAGATGGGTATCAGTCACGCTATCAACTGAGCCAGCCGGACGGCTAAATTATTAATCATCCTAACCTATATGGATATGAGTGAACAGGTTAACCATGGTTATTGAAATACTGTTCTAATAAAAGGTAGGAATAATCCTACAACATTGTGCCATAATTCAGGATTGGAAAGTGTAGTGCACCTTTTTGCCCAATCTGAACGAGTATAAACATTATCAGCAATACTGAGTGAATGAAGTTTTACTCGGGACCTTGTTAAAACTGAGTTACCTCTAGTACTATGCTAAGCATAGACAAGTCTTGTAAAAAGTTCTTGAAGGTGATTCTAGTAATTACCAATTTGAACTTCGTCATCTAGGACTGTCAACTTGAATAGTATTTGAATACCCGGAGTGTGTTAGTAGAACTCGGTATTGGTATAACTCGGTGTCTGGAACCGGAAATAAGTTAATATTGTTTGAATACCCGGAGTTTGTTGATAGAACTCGGTGTCTGGGAACCGGGGTTAATTAAAAATATTAGACTAACCGGAGTTTTACTGGTAGAACTCGGTGTCTGGGACCCGGAGTGAAATCACTATTGTTGAATACCCGGAGTTAGAAGGGTAGAACTCGGTATATAGAAACCGGAGATATGTTCTCACTAAGGGATACCCGGAGTTATGTTGGTAGAACTCGGTGTTTGGGAACCGGAGTTAGGACACTTTTGTTGAATACCCGGAGTTAGAGTGGTATAACTCGGTATATGGGAACCGGAGTATGTATTCTCCCTAAGGGTTAAAGCACCCGGAGATACTGTATTGGTAGAAGTTCCTAAGATTTGTCCTCGTTGACTGTGGGGACCCGGAGTCAAAGAGATGACCCAGCAAGACTAATGGAAAATAACTCCATGTTGAATAAAAGGTGCGGGGGAAAAGACTTAATAAGCACCGAATAGTCCGTGCGGACCTGTGTGGAGGACTCAAGAGTCGACCGGAATTGACTGAATAAAAGTTATTCCGTAAAAAATGGTAGATACAAATATCTACCCGGAGAATCCAGGTTATGAAATTGGAACTCCGGCGAAGTAGGCAATGAATAGATATCTAAGAATAAGATATCTTCCTCAGCCTACTCGCTTCAACCCGGACTCAGAGAGAACGCGGGAATCTCCCAATGACTGGAGATGTAAATAAGAGTCCCGGACTAATCACTAGCTGACCCAAAGTGGGATCGGATTGAGGCTCAAAAATTCATTGACCAACCTGAGGGTTGGCTCGGAGCCTAATATAACAGAATTACTTGGTGCGGGGGGAATGGTTTAACCCTTCCTACCCGGCCTGTCTTACCTAAGGACGGTCGCCCGTACCCGGGCGAAATGGCTGAAAAACGTCTAGGCCTAGGCTACCGTATTTATGTTTATTTTCACTGCTAGAACTTTCCCACTCATCTATAATCGTAGTGCTGTTTTCAATCTATATTTTGGCGTTGAGTAGAGCTCTGTAAGTCAACTGGTTCAGTTGTGATGACGATTTCAGTGGAGCAAATATTGCAGAGATGTTTACCAATATGGGGGCTTTTCAGACACTAATTTCGTCTGACATCAGAACAATAAAATTGAAGAGTCTTCTCCTTCTTGTTTTCGGAGGTGCGGTGACGCAACGCTTGGGTTTGTTGACATACGTCGTACGCACGGCGTTCAGACCAAGCTTAATTAGGCTATTAAGCTGCCTTCTTAGGTAAGGACGGCCGGGTAGCGGCCCTTCTGCAGAGCTGTCCTTACCTAAGGTAGCCCGGGTAGGAAGGGTTAAAAATCACCGTAAAGTTATTCTGTAAAAAGTGGTAGATAAAAATATCTACTCGGAGAATCCTAATATAAAAATATGGAAGTAGGCGAAGTAGGCAATGAATAGATATTTAAGAGGCCCCCTTCCTCAGCCTACTCCGCATAAACCCGGACTCAGAGAGAACGCGGGGATCTCCTAGTGATCGGAGAT
This sequence comes from Paralithodes platypus, assembly GCA_032716605.1. Classification (NCBI taxonomy): domain Eukaryota; kingdom Metazoa; phylum Arthropoda; class Malacostraca; order Decapoda; family Lithodidae; genus Paralithodes; species Paralithodes platypus. Next base: position 1,734,240 of record CM064502.1, read on the forward strand.
GTAATATAAGAGCCCCGGACTAAGCCCTATCCGACCCAAAGTGAGACCGGAGTGAGGCTCAATAAATCATAGACCAACCTGAGGGTTGGCCCGGAGCCTAAAATATCATAATTACTCTAAAAAGTGTCTACGGTGGCTCGTATCATGAAAAAAATTGTAGACAAAAACATCATAATAGAATATAATATCACCAACTCTGCGACAAAGACAGAAAACCTGAAAGGTACAGTATAGTGACTAAGAAGATGTTACTACAAAATAATAATAATAATAACATGTCATAAATGTTAAAAGAATAACTTTTAGTAAGATAACTTATGAACAATACATAAGAAAAACGCTCAAAGGAACCAAGATATAAAAAAGAACGAATTTCGAAACATCTAGAATGTCGGAGTGAAATATTAAAATATCGCGAGACAATCAAGTCGGCATTAAAAGTTAAGTGCGACGTCATTGGAAAACAGTTAAGTTATCAGTCAAAACGTGTAGTGATAAGAAAGAATTCTTGTTAAAGACGTAAAGGAGAATTCAACGATTAACAGTAATGTTGAAAAGGAGAAATAGTTAGAATTATAACACTCGAATTTAAGAGTACTGGAAAATCGGCGATGGTGAATAGGCCTAGGCCTATTCACAAAGTCTGGTGACCGCTAGACAAAAGCTAATGGAGCCTAGAAAATAGAAAGATAGGCATTCTAACTAACATAGCCTAATTGATATAACATAATAATTTCAACGATTAACAGTAATGTTGATAAGAAGGAATAGTTAGAGGTAAATATCAGAATATCGCGATAGCATAAAGTCCGCCATTAAAAAGTGGACTGAAAGAGCGACGTCATTGTTAAACAGTTAGGCTATCAGCAAAAATGCGTAGTAACAAAAAAGAAAACTCGTAATGGCGCAAAAGAGAATTTCAATGATTAACAGTAATGTTGATAAGTAGGAATAGTTAGAATGATAAAACTCGAATTTAGGAGTACTGGAAAATATCCTATGATAAATAGGCCTAGGTCTATTCATGAATCTGGTGACCGCTAGACAAAAGCTAACGGAGCCTAGAATAACTGAAATAGAGGCATTCTAACTAACATAACCTAATTGACATCACGGAATAATATAAGAAAGAAAAAGAAAGGAATAAACAATAATAATATATATAACAAGAATGGTTGTTGTTGTTGTTCCCTAAGCTGCCTGGCCGAACAGCCCCGAGTCCCTGAGAAAGGCCATGGCCACGATCGGGCTTTCCCACAGAGCTCTCATTGAGTGTAGATTGTGTTGTTGGCGTAAGTGGTCGTGTGAAATGCAGTCTTCTATGATGTGTTTAATGGTATGGGGTGCTGTGTTACATCCCGGGCAGGCGTCGACAACGGAGTCATCCAGTCTCTTCTGATAGCTCAGGAGAGCTGGATGGTGTCCGCATCTCAGCCTGGCCAGGTGGACTCTGTCCTCGCGAGGAAGGGAGGATTCGAAGGATGGATTTCGGGAGGTCTTGCATGCAGCTGCGTGTTGTCTGTGAGTGAGTGGATGGATCGGTGAGAGATATGAGTATGGATGTGCTTCTGGAAGTTGGTTCGGCTTGGCTAGTTATGGAGAGAGGACAATAATTGTGTGTGATATCATGTGCTGGGTGTTGTTTTTGATATTTCTTGGTGTCTGTGGGTGTGTTGCCATGTAGTTTAGTGGGTGGTCTTGGTTCGTGGAGGCTGCTGCCAGGAATTGAGTGCCTCTCATGTCCAGATGGTCTTTGACTTTGAGGATTTTGGTTTCTTGATGTAGGTGATCTGTGGGTGCAGTAGCTGTGCAGCCTGTAATGATCTTCAGGGCTTTGTTTTGAATAGTCTGTAAGGTCTTATGATGTGTTTCAGCTAGGTTAGAAGCCCAGGCTGGGCTTGCGTATTCCATCACTGATCTTATGTATTGTTTATATACTGTGGTGGTAGTTTCTTTGTTGTGTCCAAATTTTGTGTGAGCAAGTGACCTGAGGGCGTTAAGTCTGGGTGTCAGTTTCTTTTTAATGTTTGTGGTGTGCTGTTTGAATGTCATATGAGTATCATATGTTACTCCTAGGATTTTGTGTGTGTGTGTATGTGTTAGGGGTGTGTTGTTTATGGTGAGTTGAGGGATGTATTCGTGTTTTCCTGTCCAACTTGTGAGCAGGGTTGCGGTGGATTTGGCTGGGGCTAGATTAAGTCTGTTTGTAGTGCACCAGCCATGTAGTGTGTTGAGATAGGGTTGAAGGAGATCTGTTGCTCTTTTTGGGTCATGGTGTGTGCATGTGAGTGTTATGTCATCTGCATAGGAGGCTAAGTTTATTTGGGGCGTATTGGGTGTAGTTATATCGTGCATGTACAGATTGAAGAGTGCGGGCGATAGGACGGATCCTTGTGGGACTCCGTTTGGAAAGTTTTTGATTTTAGATGACTGACCGGCAAAAGATACGTGTGCACATCTGCCTGCTAGGAAGTTGGCCAGCCACCTTTTTGTGTTGTTGTGCATGTTTGTGTTGTAGATTTTGTTTGTTAGGTTGTGGCGGGGGATGTCATCGAAGGCTTTACTAATGTCGAGTGTGGCTAATAGTGATCTGTGTGGTGGTCTAGCTGAGTTGATGCCGTCGAAAGCTCTTTGTGTAAGGTCTGTGAGAAGAGTGTTTGTGGAGTGCAGTGGCCTAAAGCCATGTTGTGTTGGAGCTAGGGGTAGGTCAGGTGTAATTAGTTGTAATACTAGGCGTTCCATGACTTTGGAGGGGGAGCAAAGGAGTGTGATGGGGCGGTGCGAGGAGGGTAGCGTGGGGTCTTTGTTGGGTTTGGGGAATGTGATGATGATACCATGCTTCCAAATGTCTGGTATTGTGTTGTGTGAATAGCTGTAGTTTGATATGTTAGTGAGTGCTTGTATGCCTTGTGGTCCCAGGTATCTGAGGTGTATGTTGCTTATGTTGTCTAGGCCACAGGCGGGTGAGTGCTTGAGATTGTTGATGATATGCTTTGTCTGGTGATTGGTGAAGGGTGTATAGTCAGGGTCTGTGGGGAATTGTCTCTTACGTCGGATGACACGTCGGTCGTCTTTGTGAGGTTTTAGGTGGCTGACATGTGAGAAGTGATTGATGAGAGTGTTTGCTTGTTGTTGACATGAAGGAGTAGAGTCTGTTGTGATTGCAGCATGTGATTGTGTTGTGTTGCTGTTGAAAAGTGTGATGCTGTTTAGTGTTTTGTAGAGGTTTTTGGGGTTTGTTTTGTGATCAAGTGTTTGTAGGAAGTTATTCCAATTTAGTTTTTGTTGTTCTTGTATTTTGTTGTTAGTTTGGGTGTTGAGTGCTTGAATTTGTTGTGTGATGTCTTGTGTGTGGGGTGCTGGGGAGTGTTTCAGTATGTCGCGTTGTCTGATGAGGTTTTGAATTTCTGGTGTGAAGTTGGGGTTGTGTCTTTTTCTGTTACCTCTTGGAATGTGTTTCTTGTCAGCATTTTGGATAGTTTTATTGAGTATGTGTACAGCATTGTTGATGTTAGTGATGGGTGTACTGTTTAGAGTTGTGAAGTGTTGTTCTGTCTCATTTGTGAATGCTTCCCAGTTAGCTCTTTTATAATTGGTGTATGTGTGTTTGTGGCTAGCTGGGGTGAGTCTGGTTTTGGTGGTGATACATACATACATACATAACATTTTAAGACTGAGTGTTCCACACATAAGTGCAGTTTCAGTCTCTTGTCCTAATGGCGGCATTCCAGGCAACCCTGTTAAGGGCTGCTTCACTTGTCAAGTTCTTGGATTTGAGATCGGCGCGTATAGTCCGATCCCAGGTCTTCCTCGGTCCACCCCTTGGTGCAGCTCCCTCCACAATCACAGACCTGCATTTTGTCACCCAATTTTGTTCATCCATTCTCTCCACATGTCCATACCATCCCAGTCTACTTGTACGCATCACCTCGCTAATACTCTTTATACCTAAACGTCTCCTCAGCTCAACATTTGTTATTCTATCCTGTAGCCTGGCCCCACACATCCATCTCACCATTCTCATCTCATTACGCTCCATTCTGTTGACATCCTCTACTTTAACGGCCCATGTTTCTGAGGCATACGTCATTGCACTTCTAACACATGAGGCATACACCTTTCCCTTCAGGGGGAGAGGCATTCTTTTCATGGTCAGGATTGGCATCAATTCTCTGAACTTCCCCCAGCCACACCTAATTCTAGCAACAGTGGCAGCCTCGGCCCCACCACCGGCAGAGATGGTATCTCCTAGGTAACAAAACTTGTTCACCAGCTCCAAAGACTCATTTCCAAAATTCACAGCCACAGGATCATCACTTAACACAAGCTCGCCTTTGCACACTACGCACTCAAATTTCTCTATTTCTGACTTATCCTTCGGCAGGGGCCCCTTTATTCTACTACAGCGCTTACTCCCATGGTGTACCCAACATCGACAGATGCTACATTGAATTGAGTTAACGCCCACTCCCTTTCCACACACTGCACATGGGTATGCACCGCTCTTTTCCACATTGCCTCGTCTCAAACTACAATGCATAACCTTGGTTTTGTTAATATTGACTCTTAAACCCTTGCTCGCCATGCCCTCTCTCCACTTTCTGAATTTGGCCTCAGCATCCTGCATACTGTCGGCTATTAGGACTAAATCGTCTGCATAAAACAGTTCCAACGGGAGTCCGCCTCTAAAAACTCTAGACAGCGCCTCCAAGACCATAATAAAGAGGAGGGGGCTTAACACTGAACCCTGATGGATAATGATCGGGAGGTGATCAGAGCCTAAGGTTCTGACCACCCTCCAGGAACAAGAATGGTTGTGGCATGTGGCGCATTCCGCGGGAGAATCACAGCTCTCTCTGAAAAATGCTCAATACAAAATACATATCTATGATGCCTCCTTACTATAGATTAACATATACTTCCCAGAAGAGGCAGCAGGAAACGCCCGCAGACGAAAAGTAGCACATCCCGAGAGCACAAAACAAGCACTACCTCCCACGCGGAACGCGACCACACGAAGAACGATATTATGTTTTATCATTTGAAGGGTGCGGCATACAATGGCGGAAGGCCGACGCAAGTTTTGAGGCTCCGGCATATGTTGTGGGTTGGTCAAGTAATTCACGGAATATCGAGTGCATACGGGGCTAGCAAGAAGAGGAAGGATTTAGTGAAATGTTTGGAGGATATATTGGTGTGGTGGAGGGGTGATTTATAGTGTAATAAGAGTGTGTAGTGACAGGACAGCGGTAGTGTTGGAGTTGTTGAGTTTGTAAACAAACATGGCAGAGGGAATTTCGGGTATGACGGAGGCGGAAGGAAGGTTACAACGTTTTCGTGGATTTAAGAGCACAGATAAGAAGTTAGAAGAGGTTAGTATTGTTGTGAAGGATTTGGAAAAGTGAATGAATGATACGGAGAAATGGAAGGGGGATATTGGCGAGAAAGTTAAGGCACTGTGTGTAATGTGTGGTGTGACAGGTGGGGAAGGGAATAGGCCTAGCGAAGGAAGTGAATGCAGGCCTATTTCGGCAGTTAATGATAGCCTAGAGATGGTATTGAAAAGGGTAGATGAACTGGGAGCAGAGAATATGGCATTGAAGGAGCAGCTGAAGGAATACGAAGGACGTTTCACGGAAGTAAAGGAGTCAACTGCATGGACGGTGGAAGGTAAACAAAAAGTCAAGGATTTGGAGGACATTATGAAAGAGCAAAAGGAAGAAATGAATATGACCAAAAAAAGTTTTGAGAGTGCAGTTGTAGGGGTCATGAAGAACAAGGAGAGTGTCGTGAGGGAGGCCATGGACAGGGATAGGGGTGTAATCTTGTATGGAGATATAGAGACTCATATGAATGATAATGGAGTGAGAAAAGTGAGGGATATGGAGACAGTGAAGGAGGTCATGAAAGGTGTGGATGAGGACGAATATGGATGGGAAGGGCAGGTGGAGGAGGTTAGTAGGATAGGTAGATATAAAAGGGGAGAGATGAGACCTATAAAGGTACAGTTTAAAACTAGGGCAGTGGCAGAGACTGTGACAAATTTTAGTTGGAGGCTAAATACAAATGAAAAACTGAAACACATAAGATTAAAGAAGGATTTGAGTATAGAACAAAGGACAAAAATTAAGGAATTACAAGAAAAGGCTGATGAAAATAATGGAAAGTTGGGTGAGGAAGATAATCCTCGGTTCACACATTCACGTATATGCTCCCGACAGCTCCCGTACGAAGGTTTATTGGTAGTTGGCACCCGAATATTGGTAGTTTGGTCAAACGTATGGGCATATTACGCAAAACGTAAATTAAATTGTGTACAGTCGGGGGGGTTGGTACGCATGGCGGGAGTAGCCACGTGGGTCGGGGAGGCGGTTGGTGCGGGCGATGCCGCCCGGTATGTTTTGAAATTGGAATCAGATACGTGGCTCGCGCTCACGTATGTCAAAAGTCGGGAACTTTTACGACCGTCCGGCCCACCACGGCCGTTTGACGGGAGCAGCCTCGTCAGACGTAGCCACTCGCACGTCAGACGTGAGCTGTTCACGTCAATCGTAAAATATTGCCGTCAAACGGGAAAGTTTACGTTCGTCGGGAAGTATACGGCAACACCGCCGCAACACAGCCCGTAGCCTAGTAGGTAGAACTCTCGTCTCACACACGAGGGGTCGGGGGTTCAATCCCCGGCCGGGCGGAGACAAATTGGGCTTGTCTCCTTTCATGTGTTAGCCTCAGTTCACCTAGCTGTAAATAGGTACCTGGAATAAGTGGACGACGTTGTGACGTCCCATCTGGGGTTGGCAAAAATGGTACAAGGCGAGATGGGTATCATATGGTTCACCTAATTAGGAAGAGATGGATGAAAATGTTGGAGAGAAAGAAAATAATAACCCCAAAGCAATTTGGATTCAGAGAAGGGACATCTTGTGTTACCAGTTTGCTATGTTATTACAGTAGGGTGATAGATGTACTCCAAGAAAGAGGCGGATGGGTGGACTGCGTCTACTTAGACCTTTCCAAAGCATTCGATAAGGTACCACATAAGAGATTGTTATCTAAGCTTGAGACGCTAGGATGTGTCAGGGGGAGTTTGCTGAAATGGATGGAGAGCTATTTAACAGATAGGGAAATGAGGACCAACATTAGAGGAACTTACTCATCGTGGCGGAAAGTTGAGAGTGGTGTGCCGCAGGGATCTGTGTTGGCACCTCTCATGTTCCTTATGTACGTGAATGACCTGCCGATAGGCATAAACTCTTACATGTCAATGTTTGCAGATGACGTAAAAATTATGAGACAAATAACAAATAAAAGTAGTTGTGAGGAGCTGCAAGGGGATTTAGATAAAATATACGAATGGAGCACCAAGTGGAAAATGAAATTTAATATAAGTAAATGTCATGTGTTAAATATGGGAAGAAGTGTGAATAGACCAAATTGGGAGTACAGGATGGGAGATAATAAAATTAGCAAGGCCGAAAAAGAAAAAGATTTAGAGTTGATTATACAAGATAATTTGTCGCCAGAGAAACATATTAACAAGCTCTTTAGCGGAATGTATGCAATGGCCGGGAATATGAAAGTTGCTCTGAACTATTTGGATGAGACCATGGTAGCGAAAATTATGAAGAGTATGATTAGACCAAGATTGGAGTATGCAGCAGTGGTGTGGTCCCCGCATCTAAAGAAGCATATTCACAAGTTAGAAAGAATCCAGAGAGCAGTCACTAGATTGGTTCCAAGTCTCAGAGAACTGCCATTTGAAGGGAGGCTAGACAAATTAAATCTACCGAGTCTAAAAGAGAGGAGAGAGAGGGGAGACATGATAATGATGTACAAATGTACCCGGGGGCTGGAGAGGCTGGATAGGGAGGATATATTAATTATGGATACAGGAATAACTAGAGGCCACAGCTACAAAGTAAAAAGACCTACCTGCAAGAACGATATCAGGAAGTTTAGCTTCCCCTATAGATGTATTGACAAATGGAATGGGCTGGAGGAGGAGGTGGTAGGGGCAAGGAACATCCATATTTTCAAGAAAAAATTGGATAAAAAGTAGACTGAGAGACGGGACAACACGAGCTTAGCTCAACTCCTGTAAACTACAATTAGGTAAATACAATTAGGTAAATACCTAAGCTGATGGCTACCTAAGCCTTCGGGCGAGACGGTACCGTCTATAGTGAGAATGGTGCCATACAGATCCACCCTAAGCCTTCGTTTCCGATGTCGCCAATTGGCTAAAATACAGACTACACACACATCCACAGCCATTCCAACAGTACATAAAACACTTAACATGCATTTCACGCAATACATTCCCAGTTAAGGAGGCGCGATAATAATGAGCTTAGCTCGCATTGCGTGGATTCCCCTTGACGAACAAGTAACTGAGTAACTGCGGGCTGGCGGGAAGACGGGGCAACGATGTACGGGGGGTATATAAGGACCAGCGGGACACACTGCCGTCAGTCATACCTCTCACCATACCGGAGCAACAACCTACAGCCAACCCTGCCACCCTGTCACCCTCTGCACGCTGCCCTGCCCTGCCACCATGAATACCAAGAAAAGCGGGAAGAAGGTCAGGAAGGTTTCCCCTCCCACCTCTCCGCCTGCCACCTCTCCACCTGCCCCCTCGACGCCTGCCACCTCTCCGCCTGCCACAAATATCCCAAATCCCTTCTCCCACCCACTCGCTGACTGTCGGTCCCGTCAGAAGGAAAAAAAAGGAAAATCTGTGGCGGCGAAACGACTGCACCAATCGGTTCCATATGTGTGTGACAAGTCCCTTAACCTTCTGCCTTCTCCCCACCACACCCCCAACCGCCTCCCACCACCCACTTCTAGCGTATCCGTACGAAGAAAAGGAAAAAAAGGAAAATCCGTGGTGGCGAAACTACCTCACCAATCGGCTTCATATGTGTAACACAAGTCAATTACCCTTCTACCTTCCCCCACCAACCCAAAACCACCCTCCCACCACCCTCCCACCCATACATTCCGATACCATAAAAGTCTCTGTAGTCTATAGTGTCTTTTCAGCTACTTTCGGGACCATCGGGGACCTGATTTCTGGCGAGGGGAGTGTTTTTTTTTACCATTATCCTTCCTTTCTCTCCCAACTTGATAGATTTAGCCAAAAAAAAAAAAAAAAGAAAAAAAACTCTGGCACTGGCAGAAGCACACCGTCAAAATTGGCTGGCACTCAGCGGGTTAAAGGTTACAAGGATGAATGGTCTCTCCTCTTGCTCCTTTCCTTCTTCTCTTGTTCCTCTTGATAGATGAAGTTTGCTATTGCAAGTAGTTCCAAGATTTCGATGTAGGGAAGGATCCATTTCATTAGCCGCGTGTTATGCCTGTTCTCCGGTTTGATTAGGGAGTTCACAAAATTTAACTCCTCCAGGATGAATTCCGCGATGTTGTTCATGGTGCCGAGGAAGGAGTGGGAATGGCAAAGGTGTGGCCAGTCCTGCCCTTTTGTAGTTCCCAGATTCCAACCAATACCTACGTGGTTGACAAAGACTGTCTTTGTCTGTGTTTGGACAGACGGGGTGTGCCTACGTTTGTCCGGAACCGGTCCAGGTAGGTCCTAAACAATCCCAAGACGTACGGCCTCAGCTACGCAGGTCTTGTGGAGGCGTGGCATGGGCGTGGCCTGTGTTCCCGCAAATCGGGCAGCTCATGCGGACGAACGGGGACATGCTTACGCAAGTCGCAAACACGTACGTAGTTCACTACGACTACATTACGACTGACGTAACACTGGCCCCGTCACGGTACGTCTGACGGGAAGTGCAATAGTCGTGGTTATACGGGCGTTCACGGCCGTACTACTCCCGTCAGAACACAAAATTGGCGATTACGCCTGACGGGAGCTGTCGGGAGCAATATACGTGAATGTGTGAACCGAGCATAAAAGAAATGTTTACTGGAGAGTGAGGGACGGAAAAGTGAGGAAGTGGTTTATAAGAGTAGAAGGGAGGGGGAGATCAGGGAGGGAAGAGAATGTGATGGGAGTTGTGACGGAGGAGGAGAACGGGGTGGAGGTGTCACAGGGAGAGACCGGAGACAAAGTGACAGACCCAGTAGTGCTAACGGGGGAGTAGGGTACGGACTGGAGGAGCGGGATGGTGTCATTGCTGAAGGAATGGTAGATGGATTAAGGATTATGTTTAGTAATGTGGATGTGTTTACCCAGGACAAGAAAAGAGAACTGATATGTAGGTTGCAGGATGAAGAGGAAAAACCTGATGTCATAGCCCTACAGGAAGTAAGACCAAAAAATGCTAGAATTGAAAGGGAACTGGTGGAATATAGTTTGGAGGGTTTTGAGTTATATGAGAGAAATGCTATTAGAGCAGAGGTCGGAAGAGGACTGTTTATTTATGTAAGAAAAGAGCTCAAGGTTAATGAGGTGGATATGAGACAGCAGTATTGTGAGTATTTGTGTATTGAAGTAAAATGTGCAAGAGGATCAATTCTAATTGCCTCTATATATAGAAGCCCAAATAATAGCAGGGGAGAGGATGATAAACTACTGAAAGCTATGGAGGAAATAGATAATAGAGAGAACAAATATAAGATTTTGATTGGAGATTTCAATTTGCCAAGGATCAACTGGGCAAATTGTACTACCCCAGCGGGACAGGGTAGCCTGGAAAATAAGTTTATAGAGAAAGTGAGAGATTGTTTTTTAACGCAACATATTGTAGAGATGACAAGATATAGAGATGGGACGCAGGGGAGTGTACTTGATTTGATTTTTAGCAATGAAGAGGATATAGTGGAACATGTTAATGTGGATAGCCCTATAGGTCGTAGTGACCATGCCTGTATAAGCTTTAGTTGTAACATTAAATCAGAGAGGGATAATAGAAGCAATAGAAAAATATACATGTATGATAGAGCAGATTATGAGCTGCTGAGACGGTGTTTGGACATTGACTGGGGGGAATACTTGAACGGTAAAGACGCTGAAGGAATGTGGAGGAAAATTAGAGTCAAACTGGAGAATGCTGTATCCAAAAGTGTACCAGTAAGGGAATATGAGGATAAAACAAAATTGAGGAAAAGAACGAACCCAGAATTGCCAATGAAAAGAAAACTTTGGACATTGATTAGAAGAAAGAAACGATTGTGGGAAAGATTAAAATTGTTAAAAAAGAACAGGGGGTCTAGTATAGAAGCTAAAGAAGTGGATCTGGATCGCAGACAAATAAACAATAAAATAAGGTGGGAAACAAGGAGGGGGGTGAAGGAGAGGGAGAGAGAGATTGCTAGAAATGTGAAGGATAATCCAAAAATATTCTGGAAGTACATTAAGGAAAAGTTAACAAGAAGAGTGGGGATCCCAGAGCTGGTAGGGGGGTTGAATGATGGGAGTAGAGCGGAGACTGATAAGGAGAAAGCAGAGGTGCTGGGGAAATACTTTGGGGGGGTACTAACAGTGGAGTCGGATGATGCAGTGCCTACTATTCCCATCAAACAGGCACCGACACTAGAAATAATAGAGTTTTCCCATGCTAGAATAAGAAGGGCTATACAAAAAAATGAACAGAAGTAAGTCACCGGGACCGGATGGGATACACCCAAGAATCATAAAGGAAGAAGGTGAGATGTTAGTAGAGCCATTGAAAATGTTATTTGAGGTATCGTTTAATACAGGACAAATCCCGATGGACTGGAGAGAGGCGAACATAACAGCTATATTTAAGAAGGGAAAGAGAAATTACCCAGGGAATTATAGACCAGTCAGTTTGACAAGTGTTGTGTGTAAACTAATGGAAACGGTAATTAGAAAAGGAATAATGGATCATATGAAGTCAAACCAACTTTTCAGTGGGAGACAGTTCGGATTCTTGCCGGGGAGGTCGACGGTACTACAGCTAATTAAGGTGGTAGATGATTGGATGCAAATTCTAGAAGATGGTGATGTAATAGACGTGGTATATTGCGATTTTATGAAGGCCTTCGATAAAAGGTTAATAGAGAAAGTTAGAAGTTACAATATAGGGGAGAAATGTGTGAAATGGATAGAAGCCTTCCTGAAAGATCGGAGACAGAGGGTACTGGTGAATGGAATAGGCTCGGGGTGGAGGGAAATTACAAGTGGGGTACCTCAGGGATCTGTGTTGGGACCACTGCTGTTCGTTATATTTATCAACAACTTACCTGAAGTTATAACTATTGGAAGTGAGGTATACCTGTATGCGGATGACACTAAGCTGTATAGAAGAGTGAGGAGTAAGGAAGATGTGGGTTTGCTTCAAGGAGATGTGGAGGGCATGAAGGGATGGTCTGAGCATTGGTTAATGCCTTTTCATCCAGAAAAATGCAAGTACATGCAGATTGGGACAAGCAAGATAGACAAGGTAGGATACAGTATGTATGAAGCGATGGAGGAAGTGAATGCAGAAAAGGATATAGGAGTAGTGATAGACAATAAGTTAAACTTCTCAGAACATTTAGCAGAAAAGATAAACAAAGCCAATAGAATTGTAGGGCTGATAAGGAGGACATTTGTGTCACTTGACGAAGAAATCTTCAGGAATCTCTATACAGCGCTGGTTAGGCCGCACCTGGAATATGCGAACCAGGTGTGGGCTCCATATATGGTAAAGGATATAGAAGCAGTGGAGAGGGTGCAGAGGAGAGCTAGCAAGCTGGTACCAACGTTGAAGAATGCGGGCTATGAGCAGAGGTTGAGGACATTGGGGCTTCCGACACTGGCATATTGGAGAAAGAGAGGGGATATGATAGAGACTTTTAAGATAGTATCAGGAAAGTACGATGAGGATGTGTGTGAGGGTATCTTCTTGATGCGGGAGGGAACAAGAACGAGAGGACACTCTAAGAAAATTTACAAAGAAAGAAATAGGCTTGAGAAGGCCAAGAACTCATTTTGTGATAGAGTGATAAATGAGTGGAACGCACTGCCCCAGTATGTAGTCGATTCCGAATCAATAAGGGAGCTTGAGAGTAATCTTGATAAAGCATGGGGAAGACAAGATTTGAAGTTTGATTATAAAACAAAATACAGAATAGTAAAAATGTTGCGTCTGCTACCGCCGCCGCCAACACCGAGAACGACCGCAGCAGTGCAAGTACTGGTACTGAGCTGGATACACAGGCCTAGTTTGCCTTTTTCCAGAGGATCTACTGTAAGAATCTGTAAGATTAAAACCAGCGTGACCAGCTGGCGGACGCGTCCAAGGGAAGGACTGTGTAACGGCGCGCTAGGTGTGTTTCTAGTACAATATTCTTAGTATCTAAATCTTTTACTCTTGAAATTTCTTTTTCTTTTTAAATGGTTCCATTTTTAATGACGTTCCCTAGGAACTAAGTAAAGGGTTTCACCCTAGGATGTACTTTTTATATATTTGGGTCTCGTTAAAGCTTTCTCCGGGACCCTCACGGGGGTCTCCGGGGAGCCCTTATATACATAGTAAACCCTCGAATGTGCGGACTAATAGGGGGAGGGGACCCTTGTCCGCCCATTGAAAAGGTCCGGACATTGGAAATAGATTTGTGTCCGGTTTACAATGTTCTCTCACTCGGTTTTAAGTGATTTTAGGATGAATTGAAGCCTATCTATCTATCTATTGCCTGACGCCGTGATCCCCGAAGGGGTGGCCACGAACGAACCGCCCCCATGCACCTCTGTCCCCAGTCAGTCGACGCCCCTCCCCCCAACCAGCACCGCCTTCGTTCATGTACTTCCTCACTCCATCCTTCCACCTCTCATTCGGTCTACCTCTCCCTCTCTGTCCCTCCACCTCGCTCTCGTACACCCTCTTAGTCATTCTCTCGCTTTCCATACGTTCCATATGGCCGAACCATCTCAAGTTGTTCCTTTTCACACTTTCCAGCACATCTACCTCCTTCTTACTTCCTCGTTAGTCTGTCTATCCCTCCATGTAACTCCGCACGCACTCCTTAAGTAATTCATTTCCACTGCTCTCACTCTTGGTCTGAGTCTCTCAACCAAAGTCCATGCTTCGCTTCCGTAAGTCAGTGTCGGGATTACCACACTGTCATGCAAGGACTTCTTCACTTCCATACTGACCACCCTATTTCTTGTTACTGCTTTTAGCATTCCTACAACTCTCTTCCCCTGTTGTACCCTCTCCCGCACTTCTTCATCCATAGTCCCATCTTTACTCAACACACTGCCCAGATACTTAAAAGAGTTGACGATCTCCATAGCCTGACCGTTCAGCTTCACCTCACACTCTGTGACTTCACCCCTTTCGAAGACCATAACCTTGCTCTTCCCCGCATTTACCTTCAAATAGGTAATCAGGCGTCAGGAAATAGATAGATAGATAGGCTTCAATTCATCCTAAAATCACTTAAAACCGAGTGAGAGACCATTGTAAACCGGACACAAATCTATTTCCAATGTCCGGACCTTTTCAATGTGCGGACAAGGGTCCCCCCCCTATTAGAATTGAAGCCTGTGCCTTTTAATTATTGTGTTAATATTACTGTAATTACTATGTGCTGTACTGTCCCTGAAAACATAATAAGGGTCGTATTTGTCATTAATATGATAAATTTCACATGGGAAAAAAAATAAAATAAAAAAAATAAAAATAAAAAATAAAAATCTCCCCGCTGCTGTAGGCCTACTCCCTCCCCTCCCCGTCCCGGCCTCAACCCCGACCCCGTTACTGTGATGATGTTGATAAGCCTTGTGCTACACCCTATTGATAATGCAAAACTATTGAACACACTTAAAAGTGTATGTTATTTGGTCTCTATATAATCTGTGAATCATTTCCGATATGATGGAATTAAAGACATTTATTTTCCACCAACTCATAATCAGCAAAAACAACACAAATGTCAATTAAAAACATGTTACAATATTTTCCCATCATTTTGTGTATACCGTGGGAACCAAAAAAAACAAAAAATCTATCTAAACGTAAATCTTCGGTCCCTGAAGCTCGGCGCCTCGCACAGCAAGAGGGGTTGAAATATTTTGACTATCTTATGTATTGTTTATCTATGTGCTGGAAGGATATTATATTTTTCAATTCCATTGCATTAGAAATGATTCAAAGATTACAAAAAGTCCAAATAAGACATAGTTATGTTAATGTATAAGGGAGTTAGGTAGATGCATTAGAGAGATAGATAGATAGAAAGAGAGAGTTGCAGAGGGGGAGTGAGCGATAAACACAAACTATTATGAGACTGACTTAATTGGTTCTGAAAAGACAAAGGAGACTTTTTTTTATTGACTCTCTTTTTCATGTTATTATTTGTGTGCTAGAAGGATAATATTGTTTTCAATTCCATCGCATTAGAAATGATTTATAGATTACAAAAAGTCCAAATAAGACATATAGTTATGTTTATGTATAAGGGAGTTAGGTAGATGCATTAGAGAGATAAATAGATAGAGAGAGAGTGGCTAGGGGCGAGCGAGCGAGAAAATACTAACATATATGAGACGGACTTATGTTTCTGAAAGACAAAGAAGACATTTTTATTTACTCTCGTTTTCATTTTATTATTTGTGTGTTAGAAGGGTGAGGAAGTACATGAACGAAGGCGGTGCTGGTTGGGGGGAGGGGCGTTGACTGACTGGGGACAGAGGTGCATGGGGGCGGTTCGTTTGTGGCCACCCCTTCGGGGATCACGGCGTCAGGCAATAGATAGATAGATAGATAGTGTTAGAAGGGTAATATTGTTTTCAATTCCATCGTACTGTATTAGAAATGATTCATAGATTAAAAAAAGACCAAATAAGACATAGTTATGTTAACCCTTGTCTATCGGGGCCCGACTTAAGTCCGTATCTGAAAACCTGGACTATGTGGCGGGGCCCGATTTTAGTCCGTGTGCAATTTTTGAGCAAGAATGGCTCTGAGAGAGAGACGAGCGACGGGAGGAGCGTAGGTTGCCTCATGACCGCTCGGCACGGACCCCGCGCGCCTACTGACATCTACTCCACACAACTCCACCCTCCCTACCTCGCCACACAGGGAATTATATAAGGAAATTACCGTATTTTAGAGTTTTTGCACTCATGTTGCACGATCGTTGCAAGAGAACGCGTGGTCGTAGAAGGATGGTTCTGGTGTCATTGGAAAGCTCAATTTACGCCCTTTCAGGGATACATAATTGTATTACGCTCTGGCTCTTGTTTATGCATGAAAAACAGCACGGAAACAAGGCCATTTAGGGTTAAAAAAAACGCTGGGCGCGTAGTGGAAAAAACTGACGGGCCCGCTCGTAATGTGTTAATGTAATGTATCTCCTATTCTCTTTCTAATTTTTATAAATGATCTCCTTAACTGTACCTTAATTCCCATCCATTCATACGCAGACGACTCAACCGTACACTACCGTACTCCATTAGTTTTTCAGAACGCCCCAGCCAGCAATCCCTCAACGACAAACGTAATGAAGCCATAGAACTCTTAAATTCAACACACCCACAGACACCAAGAAATATCAAAACAACACCCAGCACACGGTATCACACACAATTATTGTCCTCTCTCCCTCCCTGCCCACCCCGAACCAACATCCAGAAGCACATCCATACTCATATCTCTCACCGATCCATCCACTCACTCACAGACAACACACAGCTGCATGCACGACCTCCCGAAATCCATCCTTCCGAATCCTCCCTTCCTCGCGAGGACAGAGTCCACCTGGCCAGGCTGAGATGCGGACACCATCCAGCTCTCCTGAGCTATCAGAAGAGACTGGATGACTCCGTTGTCGACGCCTGCCCGGGATGTAACACAGCACCCCATACCATTAAACACATCATAGAAGACTGCATTTCACACAACCACTTACGCCAACAACACAATCTACACTCAATGAGAGCTCTGTGGGAAAGCCCGATCGTGGCCATGGCCTTTCTCAGGGACTCGGGGCTGTTCGGCCAGGCAGCTTAGGGAACAACAACAACAACAACAACTCTTAAATTCTGATCTAAATACTATTTCCAATTGGGGCAGAGAAAACCTTGTTAACTTTAATGCTTCCAAAACCCAATTTCTCCATCTATCTACCCGTCAGGATCTCCCAGCGGACTATCCCTTATTCTTCAACAATACAAAAATCAACCCTTCATCTTCTCTCAATATTCTTGGTGTCTCTTTTTCTTCTGCTCTCATTTGGAAGGACCATATTACCAGTCTTGCTAAGGCAGCCTCCCAGAAGCTGGGTGTGCTCAACCGCCTTAGGGGGTTCTTTTCCCCTGCACAGCTTCTTGCTCTGTACAGGGGCATAGTGCGCCCTTGTATTGAGTATTGTTCACATGTGTGGGGAGGTTCCTCTCACACCGCTCTCCTAGACAAAGTTGAAAGGAAGGCCTTTCGTATCATTAACTCCCGTCCACTCACCAACTCTCTGCAATCTCTCTCTCTCCGCCGCAATGTTGCATCTCTCTCGCTATTCTATCGCTACTATAATAATCAGTGTTCCTCAGAGCTATCCCAGTGCATACCACCTCCTTTACGTAGGGCACGTGGTACCCGTCTTGCAACTCAATCCCACCCCTACTCTGTGCAACTCTCCAACCCAAGAGTGAAACGTTACTCTCAAACTTTCTTCTACTCAACAGCTGAGCTCTGGAACTCTCTCCCAGAATCAGTCTTTCCCTCTTCCTATGACTTAAATTGCTTCAAACTCCGTGTGTCCAGGCATTTTGGCTCGAACGTCCCTTGATTTAGGCCCTGTCACTCTTTCAACTATGGGGGAGGCACTCGCTATAGGCAGTTATGCCTTTTGCCTCCCTCAATCACATAGAAAAAAAAAAAAAAAAAAAAAAAAAAGGGGAGTTAGGTAGATGCATTAGAGAGATAGATAGATAGAAAGAGAGTTGCAGAAGGGGAAGTGAGCGATAGACAAACACGAACTATTAAAATACCTGACAACTTTTAAATTAACGGTCTTTTGCCCGATTTGTCGGGACTTTTGGGGACTTGTCCGCATCGGCTGTTGGGTCCGCACAAACCGAAGTCCGGTCAACTGGGGTCCGCCCATGCGAGGGTCGACTGTATAAGGCTCTCACGTCATTGACAGAGAGAACCATTACTAAATTTGAGCTTTCCAATGACACCTGAATCATCCTTGTATGACCACGGGTTTTCTTGCAACAATTGCACAACACGAGGGAAAATACCCTAAAATACAGTAAATTCCTGAGTTTTTCCCTTGTCTAGCGAGGCCAGCTGGGGTGTGGGATGTTGTGGTGGGGAGCTCAGTCACCTCGCTCGGTCCATGCCGAGCGGTCAGAGCCCGCCTATCGTCCTCCCAACGCGTGGACTCTCTCTCAGAGCCGATAATGTGCTCAACATCCCGCCCGGATATTGTCGAGCCCCGCAGGGGTGGCCATAGTTCTCTCGCCCGACATATGTGGCCCCACGGCTGAGGTGTTAACAGATGTACCTATATGGTTACTTTTAGGCAGATCTTCTTCGAAGTAACGCACTGCTTTCTTTCCATTTTCTCTATATTATTGTATGTAAACAATAAAGACTTAAGTTTGTTATATGGTTCTTTTTCTCTACCTATGGTAGTTTGTTAGTGGTTTTGATATTGTCACGAATGTCCCCCTCCAGACTTGAGATATCAGGCATATTGTCAATGATGGAGGGGCCACTAATAAATTATAGGTTTGAGTCCCGGAGGGAAGAATGAAAACCTAATACTGTATTTAGTAGTGGCCCCGAAATCATTGACGATGTAGGGCCCTCCCTTCCATCCCCTTCCCATTCGTTGATGTCTTGAGTTTAATCTTGATATATCATTGAAGGAGGAATGGCGTCGCTTGGTTCAGCGTCTCGGGTAGAATCCACAAAAGACATCCACGAGTTGGAAAGCCTTAACCCTTCCTGCCCGGTTGTCATTTTAAAATGACACCACGAAATAAGGGTAGGTGCCCGGGTGTCCTTTCAGGACTTTTAAGCTTGAAAGCCTATTCAGCTTGGTCTGAACGCCGTGCGTCCGACGCATGTAAACAAAGCCGATCGTTGCGTCACCGCACCTCCGAAAATAAGAAGGAGAAGACTCGTTTGTTATTGTATGTCTGTATGTCGTTGTTTCAGTAGTGAAAAGATCGTCGTATTGCTAACATCGCCTGAAAATGCTCTCCACTGAAATCGTCATCACAACTGAACCAGTTGACTTAGAGAGCTCTACTCAATGCCAGTCTACAGATTGGAA
>CM064502.1:1755942-1761537 GCA_032716605.1 Paralithodes platypus
ACCAGGACAAGGAAGAGGAAGAGGCTGAACAGCTACGTAAGAGGGTCGCGGCGAAGCTGGCGGATAGTGACATCAAAGGGGCCGTCAGACTGTTGTCCTCTTCAGAAGGTTTTGCTGGTCAAGGCACCGAAGTTGTTGAAGCCCTACAAGAAAAGCACCCACCTACACCTAGGGACCTAAACCTCCCCCCTGCCCCAAATGACCAGATGCGCCAACCTTTAGTTGTCACGAAGGAGCAGGTGGTCGCCGCAGTGACTTCATTCCCAGCAGGCTCAGCCGCGGGCCCAGATGGTATCCGACCTGCCCACCTCAAAGGCCTCTTGGGTCAGGGATCAGGAGCTGCTGGGGAGGCACTCTTGGAAACCCTCACCAAATTCATCAACATGGTTTTAAGAGGGGAAGTACCCGACTGTGCCACACCCCTATTTTTTGGGGCATCACTCTGTGCACTGGCAAAAAAAGATGGCGGTGTGCGCCCAATAGCAGTAGGGAACACCTTCCGCCGCCTTGCCACAAAGGTGGGTTTGAAACCACTCTCGAATGGCCTAGGTCAACACTTAAGACCAGTTCAACTAGGTTTCGGAACTCCAGGGGTGTGTGAAGCTGCTGTACACGCAACCCGCACCTACCTCAGCCAAGCCCAAGAAAAACGAGTGCTTCTAAAGATTGACATGCGGAACGCATTCAACAGCATTCGCAGGGATGTCTTCCTCCGTGCAGCTCAAGAACACATCCCCACTCTACTTTGGCAGGCTTATTCCAAACCTTCAATCCTGATTTTTGGCGAGACGGTAATCCCATCAGAGACCGGGTTACAGCAGGGAGATCCAGGTGGTCCTGCTCTTTTCTCAATAGGGGTGGATGCAGCAGCTAACAAAGTAAGGTCAGAGCTGAATGTATGGTACCTGGACGATGCAACCTTGGGTGGGTCAGTAGAGAACGTTCTAACTGACCTAAATAACATCATAACTGACCTCGGCCAGGCCGGGCTAGTGATAAATGACACCAAATGTGAACTTGTTCTCCTCAACCACACACGTGAACAAGGAGAAGAGACTCAGGCCCTGTTCCGAAACATATTGCCAGATGTAAAGATCCTTCAGGAGCACCAGCAAACCCTATTAGGTTCCCCACTAACTCTGGCAGCAATCCCACCAGCACTTCAAGTTAAAAAGGAGGAGCTTCAACGTCTAGTGAGTCGCCTGATACACATCGATGCCCACTCAGCTCTGGCCCTGCTCAAGAACTGTTTCTCCATCCCAAAACTCCAATACCTCCTGCGCACATCGATGACTTACACGAACAATGGCGGCCTCCAAGAATTAGACAGCATAATCCGAGATGCAGTGACCAGCATCACCAACGTGGAATTTAAAGAACGGGCCTGGACACAAGCCACCCTTCCTGTCCGCCTCGGGGGCTTGGGCATACGGAGAGCCTCGGATATTGCCTCCCCAGCCTTTATCTCTTCCCTCATCGCGACCAACGACATCGTATTGTCCATCCTTTATTCTAAACCCGGAATGACACTTAACGGGGACGTAACAGCAGCGATTAACACCTGGAAGGGAAGTACAGGAGTAGAGGAGGAGCCTCAGGGTACCTCCAGGAGCAAGCAGAAAGCGTGGGATACCATCTCGGCGAAGAAAACTCAAGAAAATCTCCTAACCAATGCAGACCAGGTTGAAAAAGCACGCCTCCAGGCAGCCGCCCGTTCGGAGAGTGGCTTGTGGTTACACGCCATCCCCATCCCACCTCTTGGAACTCACTTGGATGCTGAAGCGCTCCGGGTCGCCATCGCGCTCAGAGTGGGTGCGGCAGTTTGTCACCCACACACTTGCAAGTGTGATGGGAGGATGGATGCTCAAGGTCACCATGCCTTGTCATGTAATTACAACGCAGGCCGCCTGCCAAGACACTCTGCACTAAATTATGTCATAAAACGGGCCCTGCAGAGTGCTAACTGTGCATCAATCCTCGAACCACATGGACTTCACAGAGAAGACGGCAAACGGCCAGATGGGATGACCACTTACCCTTACAAGAATGGCCGGTGCCTCGTGTGGGATGCCACATGTGTTGACACTTTCTCCACAACCAACGCCGCCAGAAACGCCGACGAAGCAGGTGAAGCCGCCAGGATAGCAGAAAATAAAAAGCGAGAAAAATATCAAGCCATCGCCAGAATTCATCAGTTCGAGCCCCTGGCATTCGAAACTTCAGGAGTCTTCGGCCCTACCACCCTTAAGATGGTGAATGAAATAGGCCGTTAAATCAGAGAAGTTTCAGGAGAACCCCGGGAAACCCTATGGCTCAAGCAAAGACTAGGGATGGCTATCCTCCGGGGCAATGCCACCAGCGTCATGAGCTCAGTTCGACAGGACTGGGTCATGCCACTGCGTGAGGCCCCGGCAGGAGTGGTGTATCCGTAGTCTTTCCACAGTAGGGTAAAACAAAACATAAACTTTATTTGTATGTAACATGTGTGATGCACATTAATAAAAGGGGATGTGTCGGATGGTTGAAAGCCACAGTTGCTCGCGCGTTTGGGGCTAGCAACACGTATTATGAAAAACATGCATCCTCCTTCATTCACTGTCCCCCCCTTCACTCACTCAACCCCACAATTTGCCGGAGGATAACAGGTTTTTCACAATACGTAGATGGAGGTCTTTTTAAATAACTATTTGGTAGTAGTCTTGGAAAATCCAACGTCAAGGCTATTAACCTAATTGCAATGACGACTTGTCTATTTTGACTGCTATGTCGTCATTCCAACCGCGGTTAAAAACAAAACGTCTAGAGTCTACTCCTTATCTTGCTCTAGGAGACGTTGTACATTAACCAAAACTACCACCGAAGGTGAAAAAAGCATAGAAGAGAAGAAAAAGGGGTTTACCTTAGTTACCGCTTAAGGCCCATCCCGTGTTCCGTCATGTGCAGATCCCTGTCGAACGTGCGCATGAGCGACCCTCTCTTGTTATCACATCTCACGTCAGCAGAAGAACGCGGATGGGCAGGGGTCCGGCGTGAGGGAGGGTATTATGTACGTTGGATTTTCCAAGACTACTACCAAATAGTAGGTTTTCCTATTTGGTAAACGTTGGGAGGTACGTCAAACCTCCCAATTTGTTAGTAGTCTTGGCAAATCCAACGTCAAGGCTGCATAACAAATAGGAGGAGGACATCCAAGCCCAACATACCAAAAAAAACAATGCATAAAACAAAATTATGAATGACAAAGACACAATTTAAACAAGGGAGTTTAATAAAAGAGTGAAAAACTGAGGAGTAGCTAAAAAGAACAGTTTTAACACGTGCCCGTCATTCATAGTAATGCAAAAACATAGACTTGTCTTAAACCAAAAAGGTACTGTACCCAAAATCCCTTTTCTTCCAAAACCAACAAAAACATTGAACACAATAACAAAACACAATTTTCAATGTGGCAAAAACACTTATGTACTGTATACATAATACATAATCCCAAACTTGCAATCAAGTGTTGCAAACCCATACCCCCCCCCCCTGTTTCAAATAAAACAAAGTAAAAGAACGAGGGACAAGGGGGGAAGACCAGGTATCGTCGCCAGAGCTCTAGGAAACACGACTCCCGAGAGCGATCACCGGCCGAGGGGGTCGAACACTGGACATGGAGAGGTAGGAGGAGATGAAGGAATTGATAGAAGACCACAAAACCGCTGAGGCGATGTCAGGTAAGGATCGACTTTGCAGGAACCGGAAGGAGGCAGCAAAGGATCGCACATCGTGCGCAGAACCCCTACAAACAGGGTTACTGGCACGAATGGTCCGACAAATGTGGCGTCCTATCTGCACCTGCGAGAGCCTCCCACCTGTCCGAGGAGACACCCACACAGCAGTACCTGAAGGCGGCGCCACAGACGCAACAGAGGAGTGCAAGGCTGACACCGGGCACAACACATGGCGAGTACGCCCACGCCGTAAAGCCTGGACGGTGAAAGGCTGGAAAACGTGGGTCTCCCTCTCATTCGTGGCAACAAAATGAGGGGAGGGGGCTAACGTGACGCCATGCAAGGACGGGGAGAATCGCACGCAGTCCTGGGGCCGTTACAATGCCGCTAGTGCAGACACCCGATCCCCAGTGGCCAGAGCGACAAGGAAGAGCGTACGCCCGAGCAACGGAACCGGTGTAGCGGCCCGTGTATACGTGGGGGAAGCCAGAAGGTCTAGAGCCCGCCCCAGATCCCACTGTGGAGGGACCTGGCGCGGAGGCGGTCGTTCCCGGAAGGCAGCCGTCATGAAGGAATCCAGCTCCCTCGGCGGAACGACCAGCCCAGCGACGGACTCAAAAGACCCCCCGGACGGCAGACAAGTGGTGACGTATAGCGTCGACGTGAAAGTGACGTGTACGGAAGAGGTGAAACAAGGAGTGTAGGACGAGGGAAGGAGAGCCAACAGTCCGGCGAGTGTCCCGTATCCACCTAGTAAAAGACCTCCAGCGGGACCCGTAAGTCCCCCAAGGAGAAGTCGGCCAGGAACGCTTCAGGAAGTCAGGCAGGGCCCGTCCGTGGACTGGAAGCCACCGGGCCCCATGAACATCCACGATGCGAAGGCCAACGAGGTCCGCAGGTCCCCAACCTAGCTCAAGTGGAAGGCGGAGACAGGGAGAGGGACCGGACTCGGGCACCACCGCGTCAACCGGGCGTACCAAGCCCGTCCCGGCGTCAGAGGCGCGAGTAGCCAGACTCTGCTGCGGTACAGCCGCAGCCTCGCGAGGACTTTGCATAGCAACAGTGCGTCTGGTGGCGGAAATATGTATATTGACAGCCACCTGTACCAGTCTACCATGAAAGCGTCCGGACCCCCCTCCGGAGTGCGAGGCCGGAGGGACAGGGACGGAGGCAACTGGTGCGGCACCTTCGACACGAACAAGGCGACCTCCGGAACACCCCAGGAAGCCGCGAGGTCGCCGAACACAGTCTGTCGCATTGCCCATTCTATAAGAACGCCCCGTCCTCTCGACAGGGCGTCCGCCCACAGGGTGGCAGGCCCGGGCAGGGAGGAGGCATGCAGGGAGAAGGTGTGTCGGTTCGCGAGGAAGAACAACTCCACCGAGATCCCCAATAGAGGCAACGACCTGGAGGACCCCCTCTTTCGGATACAGTGGACAGCCGTCTGAGTGTCCATCCCGAAGGCCACCGACTTTCCCCGAAGGGCCAGCGCGTGGTCCCTCAGGAAGAACAAAGGAACCAACAGTTCGAGGGCATAGATGGGTAGGGGTGTGAGACCCACCCATCCGCCGGGAAGTTGACGTCCCAGGTTTGATTGGTAACCTCACCCTACCACGCTCGACGCATCTGTGTGTACCCAGATCGCCGGCGGGGGGGGAGGGGGGGGGTGGTCCAGGGCACAGCCGCAGAGAGCGCGCCCCGAGCAACCCAGTGCCCGAAGCATCGGCGAATGGGACGCGGGAGCGGCAGGAGCCGATCCATAGGGGTCAACGGAAACACCTCGGTGCCCATGAGGAGTAGGCGGCGTAGCCTGAGTCTCCCGAAGGGAATGGGCAGAGCGGCCCAAGTCAGCGAACCCACTAACGAGTCCCAGAGCCACCCC
>CM064502.1:1761637-1908080 GCA_032716605.1 Paralithodes platypus
GCCGGGTGAGATTAAAAACGTTAACCCCATAAGTTTCTTGTCCCCACTTCTTTGTAAAAGATCGCCGGGGAGGAAAGCCCTCAACAACAGCTAGGTTTTTCCTTTGGTTTGTAAAACCGGGTAGAAAAACTTCATAACATATGTCCGCATGAACAATGTTAGATGGGTACAGCCAATCCGCCGGGAATCATAGGGAGCCTGAAACAGGCACCAACACAGAGACGCAGTCCTGGAGAGCCACAGACACCTCATCGCCGGGGACACAAGCCTGTGTTGAAACCACGCGTGGCCCAACACGGCTCTCGGCCGGGTTTTTCATGGTGTAACCGAGAAAAAACCCGCCGGAAAGTAACCCACCCCGTTCAGAAACCATCTGAACGCACATAGGACCCGAGAGAAAGCCAAGCACGACTAGCCTAGGGTCCACACAATAATCCGTGGAATTAGCCAATACACAACTAATCCAGGAAACATACATAGTCCGTGGAATTAGCCAATACACAACTAAACCCAGGATACACATGACACAGTAGGACATATTTATAAAATAAACAATAACACTTGTACATGTGGCAAAGCTACGAGCGGCTGGCTAGGCCTAAGTAGACGGCATAAGAAATGTTGAAATATAAACAAAAAACACTGGAAATATAACAACAGGAACCACCGCCAACACACCACTGTTAGCAAATACTTCCGACAAAGGGAAGACTGACTCGGGACCCAGAAAAAACTTCACTAAGTGAAGAAAAATACGCTGGGAACGTCAGTAAGCAACGCTTACCTCATCAGAAAGATAAAAGGCAGCATAAATACGCGTAATGAAAGCCGCCTGCATCACAAGCTAACTCAACTGTGAAAAGTTCACATGTCCACAACAGGACCACGAGGGTACATCCGAAATAGATGCCCCAAACACACGACCCAAAATACACTGCACTGCGGGCAACCAGCCCAGGACACTCCTGCTACGCATATCCTAACCTTACTCGATACATCCCGGAGTAAACAAATGAGAAAAAACTCACTAGGGACGCAGCAAATGCGGAACCAGCGGAGCGTGGGGAGACACGTCCGGGCAGGCTGAGCGCAGAGCAGAGAAGGAAGAATGACGCCTGAATCAGCGTCTGGTCAAAGATCCCACAAGTACATCCACGATATGATGGAAAGCTTATTGGATAGTTATTCTTATTTTCTTTTTGTTTTTATTTTTTACGAAGTTTTTTCGTAGTGAGAACCCAATTCATAATGACTGAAGCCATGAGTGAGGTCGCGTGCGCTCATGATGAAGGCTCCTCAGATTTTAAATGCTCTGCGCGGTAGATTCAAACTATGGCGGATTAGTGTTTGAAGAGGATGCCTTATGTAATAGGCATGTTCGTCAATGATGGAGGGGCCACTAATAAATTCCCTGTTTCCTGTCGCCAGAGCCATAACGAATACAGCCTTCTTTAATACTGAATCAAAGTCAGGCGTATGGTTATATTTAAGTGAGTGAAGCAATGACAAGGCTTTGTCTAGCGACCAGGTAGGCATAAGCTGGCGTGGTGGTGGGCGAAGCTTGAAACATGCCCTCATGAAGCCCTTTTCCTCTGCCTGTGGTATGGATAGACCTGTGAGGTCGAAGAAAGGCGTTCTAATGGCTGACAAGTGATTCTTTAGAGTAACTACTGAAAAGTGCTTCTGTTCAAACAAATAATCTAAGTATTTAAAGATAAGAGCAACTGAGGCGTCTGTTTGCGCTGTCTCTACTATCCAGGTAGTGAACGTTTTCCAATGTGATTGGTATTGTCGCCTGGTAGACATAGTATATTGGTTAAGAAATTTACTTGTAATGCTCTCTCCATATTGAGTTAGCCATTTGGCATTCTGAATGTCCATAAGGCAAAAGTCAGCGAGGTCTTTAGGTTGCCAATCGTTTCTAAGTGGAAGTAAGAGACCGGTAGTAATACCGGGTTCTCGCACCATGTCTTCAATTGGTGATACCACGTCTGCGCTGGCCATAGAGGCGCGATCATTGAAACTGTGCCCCGGTAACCCCGTAGTTTGTGAACTACCTGACACATGAGTGAAGCGTCTGGAGGCGGAAAAAGATAGATGAAAGTCCACTTGTTCCAGTCCTCCCACAATGCATCGGGCCCCCCTGCCGAAGTCACTTCCCGGCGGGACAGGTAGAGAGGGAGTCTGTGGTTGCTCTCTGACGCAAATAGAAGCACTTGTGGACGGTAAGGGTCTGCAATCATCTTGTTGAAGATGTTTTGTCTGATTGCTCATT
Organism: Paralithodes platypus; assembly: GCA_032716605.1. Classification (NCBI taxonomy): domain Eukaryota; kingdom Metazoa; phylum Arthropoda; class Malacostraca; order Decapoda; family Lithodidae; genus Paralithodes; species Paralithodes platypus. Next base: position 1,763,913 of record CM064502.1, read on the forward strand.
CTACTGAGGTGCTCTGTCTCCGGGACAAGGCGTCTGCCCAGACGTTCGCTACGCCTGGGAGATAAGATGCGTGTAGATGAATGTTCAGCTAGAGCGAAAATCCGTTCTGACAATCCTAACAACTTTCGAGACCTCGTTGACCTTTGCATTTGAATGCAGTGGACCGCATTCAAGTTGTCCATTCGAAACACAATTGACTTCCCCTGTAATGAAGAGCAGTGAGTTTGGAGGAAAAACAGAGGGACTAAGAGCTCTTGTTGGTTTATATGAAAGTTCGTGTCTTGGGACCACAGCCCTTGCCCCTGGTGGCCTAGGCTTGACTGATAACCCCAGCCTATTGTCCCTGAAGCATCTGTGTCTACCCATACCGTAGGCGGAGGAGAAACCCATGTCATGATCTTTGCCCAGACCGACAGTAAATGTGAATTAATGAAGGAATGGTCCATAATTTTCCCGCCGGCAAAAGCGGGAAGAATCTGTTTCCTTCCATGATTAATCTCTTTACTTTCAGCCGGCCCAACTTTACAGTTAATTGGATCCAATTGAGAGAACCGACCAAGGACTCTCACGTCGTTCTCGTTGTATTCAGACTGTGGAGAAAACGAAACAGCTTCCTACGAAACCTGTTGCGATTGTCCACACTCTGCGTAAGAGTCAGATTGGCTGTGTCCCAGACCAGTCCTATCCATTGGATTTCCCGTGTGGGGACAAGGAGAGACTTTGCCAAGTTGACCTTGAACCCTAGGGTCTGTACATGAGTTATCACTTTGTTCACATTGACTTGACATAAACTCTCTGACTCTGCCACCACCAGCCAGTCGTCGAGATACCATATCACCTTGATCCCTTGAGCTAGTAGAGGCATCAGGGCTTGCCGGACTAATTTTATGAAAATTCTTGGTGCTAGGTTCAACTCGAAGGGTTGAACCTGAAAGCTCTGAAAGACGTAAGTCTCTCGTTTGATCCTCAAGGCGAGGAATTTTTGGAACCTTTTGTTTATGGGGACATGCCAATAGGCATCTTTCAGGTCTAGAGAACACATCCAACCTTGCGGCGGAAGTGTGAGCCTGATCTGATTCACTGTGAGCATCCTGAAGGGTGAATTGTGAATATGGGTGTTCAGATGCGAGAGATCTAGAACTGGTCGCATCTGCACACTGTCCCTCTTTGGCACAAGAAAAAGTCTGGAGGTGAAAACATGGCAAGTTGGATCTACCCGGACAATGACATGCTTGGTAATCATCTCCTGGACTAGTGACTCCACCTCTAGAGAAACTTGATTGAACTCTTGAGTTTGACGTAAACGAGGTCGCCGGAGCCACCGCCAAGTGATGCCCTTGCTTACCACTGTCCGGGCCCAAGTTCGCCGGGGCCAGGCCCTGCGGCATGCTTGGAACGACCCAGTTTCTGTACTGGGCTCGTTCAGTTTAACTGCTCTCGGATCCAACCCGCCTGCAATAGGCCCCGGGAGAGAGAGAGTGTGACTGACTAGTTTTTTGGTGGTGGTGGTGTTTTGGGACGAGACGGCTGGCTGGGTTTGGCAGACGTCGACCCCTGGTTAGGCTTGTAGTGAGACTTACCTTTGTTGTCCCACTTGCCTGAGTGCTTACCCTGTCTGTGTTTGTGGTGAGTACCTCCCTGCTGTTGGGGAGTTCTAGAGTCTCGAAAGGATTGTTTGGTGTGAGGAGTCTGAGGCTTATACCCGCCTTTTGGCTTAGAGTAAGATTTCTGGTAAGGCTCCTTCCGTGGCTGGGAGGTACTCTGCCGATAGAAGTCTACCATGTTAAAAACTGCACTCCATGTGTCTGGATTTAGTAAGGAGGCAGTCAGTACAGGGGAAAGAGTTGCTCGGCGACCTACTTCGTCCGGCAGCTTCTTTACTAAATATACCCTTAGATCTTGGCGAGCTCTTACTGCCTCCATGATCGCTATCCTTATATCCCCTAGAGATTGAATGGAGTTTTGTAACAGAAGCCTCCGTGAAAGTTCCATGGCCTTCCGTACAGTCTGATCAGATATGGCAGTAATGGTTCTCATGAGGGATTGGGCAATTTGGCGGCTTACTAGGTACTGAGAAAAAAGTCTAAGTGCTTTCATACGTAGCTTAAAATCTCGGTCCAAGTGGGTCGGCAGGGGAGTGCAGAATGGTTCATGCAATTCATAAAGGACTAATTTGAGAGCTGCTAAGAAGGCCAACAAATCTTGGGACACTCCCCCGGCCTTATTGATTGAAAGTGAAGCCCATAAGTGATTTTCTTGAGGAACCTGTTGTGAAATTTAGAAGTAATGGTGGCCGCGAATTGTTGCGCCTCTACTATCCAATCCTCCCACGGTCCTGCACCTACCTGCCCCACCTGCAGGACTGGATTGTTGCCCAGGTCGAGCGCCGGAATAGTATCCAGTTCTGGTGTTAGTGCATTGAGTGATTTTACGTCGTTCATGCCGTCCGACTGGTTCCAGTCCGCAAACAGTCTTGCAGCTGAGGCAGGAGGTAAAGCTGGTGATGCAGAGTATACGAAGAAATCAGCCCCGTAAACAGTAGGAATTGCCTTAATAGTAACATCTAATAGATTCCCTGCCGCATCTTTGGCCCTAAGCTTCTTACTCTTATTAACTTCAATGGTCCAATCACTAGGTACCGGAAGTTCCCCTGCCACAGTCTGACAAGCTAAATGAGGTTTCTGAGCAATTGCCGGAATCCATGAGCAGTCCGGTCCGTAGAGGAGAGGCATAGGGCCTCTCCTCTGTGGGGTTCTGTTAAGAGGGGGAGGAGTCCGCGTACGTCCGCGATTACTCAGACTTTAGAAGTCGTCAATGAGGCCGGCACTATCGTGCTACTTGCCGTGGTCAATGCTGGGTTTACAAGTGAAGGCAAAGAAGTCTGGGGAGCATTAAGAACGGGTTATTATGCAACAATATTATGCAACAATATGTTCCTACACAAAGTCCATCCACTAGTACACTGGCGGTTCCCCCGGCTGACACACCGGTAAGGCCCTTAAAGCCCTAAAGGCCTTACCGGTGTGCCAGCCGGGAGAACCGCCGGTGTACTAGAGGATGGACTTTGTGTAGGAACATATTGTTGCATCATTTTATGAAGGATGTCATTCAGTTCCTCTGTGGTTGCACACTTTCTGTGGGATCCCCTTGAGGATTAGGAGCTATTTTCCAACTCCTCCTCTTTGTTCACTTGTTGAGCCGAGGACAGGTCTACGTCCTCCGGCTCTCCTCCTAACTCTACCACTTCCGGCGTATGCTGCCGTGTCTCTGACTCCTGGTTATCCAGTGGCCAAACAAGGTAAGGGACAGACGAGGGGAGTGTGTCTACGTCAAAACCCTCCCCTGTTAGTACAAGATTATCACTAGAGGGGTTTAGCTGCGAGAGTGATTGTCTCCAGACCCCTCGGTCCTGTGCCGCAGGTGGCTGGGAGTCTGGTATTATCTGAGAGTTTTCATATGTTTGACGTACACAAGTCTGAGAACCTCTATAGTTATCTGCTAAAACCCTAGTGGACACAATCGGTGTAGGTCTACGCGGTACATAGTTTAGTTTCGGTATTGCAAAATTAAAGTCTGGTAACTCACTCAAAGTTTGACTAGCTGCCACTCTTGGATCCGACGCAATCCCCTCCGCCCCTACCTCCCGTTTGGGTGGTTGACGTGGAGGGAAGTGGCCGTGTCTCCGGCGTAGGTTGGCGGGACGGCTCAGAGATCTCTGACCGGGCACTACTATGACCTGACCGTGATTGTTTTGTTGATGAGTCAGAGTCCTCCTGTATGAATCGGTTTTTACACCATACCCGAAAGAGGATTTATGGAGCTCCGATCTTACTCTCAACCATCTGAACAATTTTACCAGCACACCTAATCTTTGTTAGATGCGGGAATAGCCTCCCGAAAATAACAAGCCCTGGTGGGGGCACGAACTCTCGACCCTTGAGTTGTGAGGCAGACACCTTACCAGTTGGACCAATAGAGATATCCCACTTGGCCTGGTCGGCTCAGGGTATTTCCGCATCCGATCTGTTTAGGCTAGCCTATTTTCACTGACTTTACACTCCCTCCGCTGTTTAGTTGATCTAGTTGATTCTACTGAAGAATGGCGGTTTTGCTTAGGGGGTGACCTAGATCTAGACTGGGACTTGCGCCTGGATGATGGCGACCTTTTCCTCTTTGGTCGGTCAGGGGGGGTCTCCTCGATACTCTCGCTGTCGCTACAAGAACTACTCACCATCTCTTTCGACAAGGATTTAGTTTTTGTTTTCTGTTTAGTTGACTTAATCAGGGCAGTTTGAGTAAAGGGGATTTTATTACCAGATGTTCCCACAATGCCTCATCATCACAATGTAACGCTTTATGGGCCACATCCTTTGCATAACTATTAAAAACATTATTAATCTCTTTAAGGGCCGCCAAGCAAGAAAGATCCCTCTTGTCAAAAAGAGCCGTTTTAAGGTCTAGGCACACGGCACATTTCTTGGTTACCCATAAACCCCTTGAACGATCGAGGCATAGCACACATTTAATGCAAAGTTGGTGCGCAAAGACTGGCAAAAGAGAACAGGTAGGCGTAGAGCATAAGTTAAACCGAGGCATGATGGAGCTGGGACCCCCCCTGCGCCTTAATAGGCTCACTCACTTGCCGCCGGTGCTGCTACTGTAGTGTTGTGATCTGGAAATAGAAATTTCCAGGAATTAATGCTCATAAGGATAACCTGAGAGGTGTTAACACATCCTACCACAAGTCCGCCGGAAAATTAGCTATAGCCACTGCTACTCTAACCTTCCTTTGGCCTTGGCTATGAGAACCACATCGGTTTCTCCAATGATTAGAACTGCTTACCTATGACAAAGTGTCACTGGCCCTTGATACTCTTAGCGTTTTACTATCCCCTAATTGACTAAATAGATAGTAAAGGTACACGTCTGTTGTCACTGACCCAGTCAGAGTTTCCTTTTGGCACTGTGCGCCGGGCGTACTAAGTTGTCGTGTGAGGCTAACAGTCAGGGCGAGTTCCCTCGGCGGACCGAGATTTTACCCCCTCAAGGAAATCGACTTTCCGCCGGAAGGTTCGTGGTTTACATACCACGCCGGGGTCATTTGGCCAGTTTCTTGGCTTTGAAAGCCGCCGGAAAAACGAACCAACACTGGAGAGGTGACTTATCTGAGAAGTCAGGCTCCCTCCAAAACCCACACACCACAGGACGTCTCCTGAATCCCTCTTAACATGTAAATAATAGCATGCCAACCACAGGGAAAAACACATAGGCTATGACATACATGAAATTAAAATATTCATAATGAATGAGCCCTAGCCTTACCCGGAGACCCCTACTGAGACTGGCCATGAGGCTCAAAGAAAACAGCACACCCGGCAGCTCCCAAGCCTCTCGAAGACCCAGCAGCAGCAGCAAGTAGTGAAGAGACCCACGCGCAGACCCGGACTCTGGAAGATTCCACACCACGTGTGGCAACCCTTAAACCAGAGCGTCTGCTAAAACAATAATGCAACATCTTCTGAGAGACGGCATGAAGCATAATCTTGCGTCGAAGTAGCCTCCTAACTAACAGATATGCAAAACTAAGGCGCGTAAAACAAAACCTTGAAATAACATGATGCGCAGAACCTGGTGAAACCGAAGCGCCTGTTACAAAGTACCCTATTTTAACACTTCCTGCAGGTGTACCAATGGGGTAGCCTGTGCTAGCTAATCTAAACCTTGTTCAATACAACTCAGATATATACAAATGAGTAAGGACTCACTAGAAAGGGAGTAAACGAAGAATGAAGCGGAGCACAGGGACCCCAACCACTCGGTACGGCCACGGAGAAGGGAAGGAAGTATGGTGGACCAGGAGTCAGCGACAAGGAACCCCACCCAAGAAATCCACGAGATGGGAAGCTATATTATAACAATTACAGTATTAAGTATATATTTTTTGTTTATAATTTACGAAGGTTTTTTCGTAGTGGGTACCCGATCATAAGACGATTCCATAAGAGAATAAGCGTTACCCTTATGACGAGTAGGCCCTACTCCGTTCTTCCCTGCGGCGGTAGATTCAAACTGCTGATCCGTACTAATAGGCATATCGTCAATGATGGAGGGGCCACTAATAAATAGGCGAAATTCACCTACTTGCATGCTTACTATCAGAATCTATCAAGACAGGTAAAAAGGGATATTAGGAAAGAAAAAGAAATTATGAAATCAGTGTTGCCAACGACTCAAAAAATAATCCTAAAGCTTATTACCAACTATATAAATCCAAGGTTAGAGATATATAATTGGTCCCCTTAACCCGGCAGCTGCAGGGAGACTCTTAAGAGGTTTTACTGGGCGACTGCGGGGAGACTCTTAAGATCCTAGGCCTAAAAAAAAAACATTTAAAACACCCCAGTGGCACTTAAAAATAAAAATAATGGTGTTTAACCTATAAACGGCGAGCAGGGGGTATTGAACACCACTGTTCTGGGCGAGCATATTAGGCTCCATTCATGCCTATAATCGTCATTTTACGATAAATATCGTTATTAATTATTCATATGCGCCTATTTTACCTTCACTATGAAGATAGTAACCTGTAACAACAATAAAACAAGTGGAAATATCATTTTTCTGGTCAAAATCGCGAATATACATGGAGCAGCCCATTCATGAATTATGGAGCAAATTGAGGCAACCCCTCCCTTCACGAGGCCTCAAGCCTGACTGAGCTTACTCATTCACACTCTCGCTTGTGTAACACACTCGCTAGGCACATAAGCACATCCTCCACACATTTTGCTAATGTTAGCACAAAAATATACCAACGAATTAGGGAATAAAAAGGGAAAATAGGTGATAATTGAAGGGGGAGGGAAAAGGGGGGAAGGAGGGGATGTGGAAGAGCGATATGAGGTATAGGGAAAAAAAACACACAAAAAACAACTTGTTTAGTGCTACTGGGGCCGTTTAACATGTTTTTTTTAGGCCTTCCCTCTTAACCCTCTCACGTCCTTGACGCAATTTTGAGCCTATTGGGGATACTTTAAAGCCTTGTTACCATCAGGGGTATTTAGAAACCTTTAGTTTAGTTACTTTAACCTCTGCAGTTGTCTTTGAGTTAGCTGTGGGCAGAAAACTCATTTTGGAGGTACAGTAATTATAAGAGTGAGCGAACTCTATTTCTTATTGCTAATCTGGCAACCTCTGCTTCATATGGTCGTGAGAGGGTTAACGACTCCCACAGCCGTTTGGAATTGTTTTTTGTATGTACTGTCTTGCATACTTGTGGTAGTCAAGTATTTGATGTTGTATGTTGTGTGATAGGGTTTCCCAACTGAGGTAAACCTAGGGTTCCCACTTTACTATTCAGACATAGGGCTGTGATATTTGTTGTATTGTTATCATCTCGAAAATGTGGTTTACCATAAACTTGTTGAGGATTGATAATTCTATGACTGGTCTGAACTGTAGACTATCTCGTTTTGGTACTAGAACTAAGTGAGACAGAAAACTTTTGATGTGGGAGGAATGTTCACTCGAATTCCTCACGGAAGCATCGCTTTTACGAGTGTTGGCACCTTTACTGGTATGAGACGTTGTATACGTATTTACGAAAGAACGGTTGTCCCTCCCAGTCCCAAAACAGACAATAGTACTTAAGAATTGCTCCTTGGTGCTCGCTCCTGTATTGGCAAAATTTTTCCGTCTGTGTACTCATACCTCATGCTTCCCAGTACCCTGGAAAGAAGCAAACATCCATCCAGTTCCTAAAAAAGGTGCCTCTTCAGATCCATCAAACTACAGACCAATAGCTATAACTTCCACTCTTGGCAAAGTTTTTGAAATTATATTAAATAATCACATAATTAAGCATCTGGAGAATAATAAATTAATCAGTGATAGGCAATATGGTTTTAGACGATGTCGATCAACTGCAGACATTCTTTGCCTTCTTACGCATCAAATCAACCAAGCTACAGACCAACATGGTGAAACACATACAATAGCACTGGATATATCAAAGGCATTTGATAGAGTCTGGCATCAATCCTTATTGTCGAAGATGTCACACTACGGCCTTGCATCATTAGTTCCACTAATTTCTTCTTATCTTCATAACAGAAAAATACGTGTAATGGTAGATGGCCTTTATTCTCAATTTCACTCAATAAATGCTGGTGTTCCCCAGGGATCAGTTTTGGCCCCAACTCTGTTCCTCATTCATATCAATGATCTCATATCTACCACTCATAATCCAATACATTCCTACGCAGATGACTCAACACTCCACAGTTCCTTCACATTTACCAATTCTTTCACCCAAACCCGATCTTATAAATTCAAAAATAAACACTGCAATTTCTCTGAACCAGGACCTTCTAGAATTAATGAATGGGGACAAGAGAATCTAGTTTCCTTTAATGCACAGAAAACCAAGTACATTCAATTTTCTAACCGACAGAATCTCACTGACTCCCATATATTTTTTAATGATGTAAATATTCCCACTTCCCCTAGTATTGACATTCTCGGTGTAACATTAACTACTAACTTGAGCTGGACACATTATGTTAGAAGCATTGCTAAGAATGCCTCTAAAAAACTGGGACTCCTGTACAGAGTTCGAGAATTCTTCACTGACGAGCAGTTGGCCGTAATATATAAAAGTCATGTGCGCTCTCAGATGGATTACTGTTCACCTCTGTGGGGTGGAAGTGGAGTGGTTGCATTGAGGCAGTTGGACAAAATTCAAAATAAAGCTATTAGATTAATCAATAACCCTGCAATCACACAGGACCTTCCTACATTAGCCATACGAAGAAACGTTGCATCCCTTGCATTATTCTACAGATATTTTCACAGCAATTGTTCCGAGGAACTTGCTTCAATTGTGCCGCCTCTCCACATCTTTCCCCGTAGAACTAGGGCAGCTGAGAGCGCCCATGAATTTACACTTTCTCCTCCACAATGCAGAACTTCTGCTTATCAGAATTCATTTATCCCCAGAGCTACTACTCTTTGGAATTCACTTCCCTCGAATTGCTTTCCACAAACTTACAATCAACAAATGTTTAAATCCAGTTGTTACAAACATTTTATGAATGGAGGATGCCTTTAGGCACATGGACCTTTTTGTTTTATCTGTGTTTTTCCTTCCTCCATTCATTGTCTCTTAAAAAAAAAAAAAAAAAAAAAAAAATGCTTTATTAAATGTCTGGACCAAGGTCCTTTCGGTCATGCTGTGTAACTGGCCTGGAAAGAACCGGTTGTGCCTTGCGATATAATGTGATGCAAGGCAAAGATGAACCAAGTTAGGTCCTTGAACCGGTATGTGCTCTTGAAAGGTCAGACTGTTGCTGTTGGTGTGTCTGAGTCTGTCTAATTTGTTGTCTGGGGATGAATTAACCAGTCTGTCCCGACTACTGTGGCCTGTTGAGTGTCGTTGAGATCTGAATCTAATAAAGTTAACACGAGAGAACCTTAGAGACGGTTATAAAAAGTAGTGCTGATACTTCAGACCAAGTATTTGTGGTTGTTAATCTGTTAGAATAGATGGAGAGATCAAGATTCTAGTCTTGATGTCTTTGGGCAGAGTTTTTTAGATATAAAGATACGGAGGTCTTGACGTGCTTTGGACGTCATGAAAAGGGCTGTTCTGACCTCTCCTACTGTCCGAAGGGTTTTGCAAAGATAGACTTCTCTTATGTGTGATAATTTTGCCCTAGAGTATGTGTCATGAATAGGATCTGCTACTCCTCATTAGTGTGAGTGAGTTGTCTTGTAAAACTGTCTTTGTGGTGCAATGCATAAGTGTGGTGATTTTCCGTGTGAGCAGCCTAGGTTCGAATCCCCGGACTGCCACATGTGTTTGTTAATTTCATTAACCGAGTTTAGGAGTAAAGTATGTTGGTGGAGAGAACATAATAAAACCAAAAGGTTGGATAATCGCCTATGGGTTGTTTATCTGAGAGTGTAAAGTCCTTCCCCAACCTTTTGTTCCTAAGAAATATCCTCGTCAATTATGGGGACACGGAGTCAAGGATCTGACTCAGCCAAATTGCCAGAATAACCCTGTGTGATTAAGAGGTGTATGGGGAAATGGTTGATTGAGCCCCGTGAAAGTTATTCTGTAATAAAGGATAGATAAAATTATCTACCTGGAGAATTCTGGTATGTGAATGTGGAACTCCGGCGAAGTAGGCAATGAATAGTTATCTAAGAGATTCCCTTCCTCTGCAACCCGGACTCATAGAGAACGCGTTGAACTCCTACTGACTGGAGGTGTCATTATTAGAGCTCCGGACTAAGTGTTAGCCGACCCAAAGTGGGACCGGAACAACCAGTTGTGTAAAGGTAAGATAGCAATTGACTGTATCGGTTCTGTCAGGTTTTTTAAAACAGACCCTAGTCGAACAATTTATTAAAAGGAATGGTTGGTGCTAGAGATACCCAGAACTCTAGCATGTTGTGCTGAGGCGTAAGGAAAACAAGCTAATGAATCATTACTATACTGGTTAAGTAGACCCTAAAGAAGTGACCTCTGTTATAGTGGGGACTTGGGGAAAATATTACTTGGGAATTGCCAGACAGAAAATTAATTCCCAGTGTTGTCCTTTGTAGTATGAGGACTCGGGGTAAAGAAATTACTCGGTAATGACTGACGGAATAACTCTGTGTTGTTTAATAGGTGTGGGGGTAAAATTTACTAAGTACCTAATAGGCTTCTCGGACTGGTATGGAGGACTCAAAATTCGGACGGAAATAGAGTGAACAAAACCTATTCCGTAATAAATGATAGAGAAAAATATCTAATTGGAGAACTCTAGTATGAGACTTGTGGAACTCCGGCAGAGAAGGCAATGTTATAAATATCTAAGAGGGTCCCTCTCTCAGCCTACTCTGCTAAAACCCTGACTCAGAGGGAATGTGGTGGTCTAGTGATCGGAGATATGTAAAAGAGCCCCAGACCCAGACACTCGCCGACCCAAAGTGGGACCGGAAGGAGGTTCAATGAATCATTAATAATAATAATAATAATAATATTATTTATTCAGTTAGCAATTTACCGAGTTGGTACCACATAGTATGTTACAAATATGACATGTACCAGCTTTGCATAATTCCAACTAAGGATAGCCCAATAAGGCCGTTAGGCGTATTTCCATTGGGGTCCTTGACCAACTCGAGAGTTGGTCCGGAGCCTAAAAAATGAAATGTTTATTGTCGAGTTGAGTAGTCAAGCGTTAGCCTTGAATGATACTGATTATACCATAGTATCCTTATTGGAGGAGTGGTAACCTGGGAATCTTTGTGAATCAAAATTATTGATTTACTACTAGTAGTTATACGTGAATGACAATATCATAGTATCCTTTATTGAAGGAGTGATAATGTGGGATTCTTTGTAAATCAATTTTTTTTGATCTACTAATAGTAGGTAAAACAGTAAAATCTGTGTAAAACGAATGGATGAGAACCAACCGGTTAATCGTGTACTTGGTCTAAGGAAAGAGAGATAACATCTCTTAATTTTGTACCGCCTTTGTTTGGGAATAAAAGTTAATAATAATAATAACAATAATAATCGTCAGGTTACTTATATAGCGCCCGTTCTCCTCCTTCGAGGATTCACCAGCGCTTGGCTTTCTTTAGTCTACCATTGACTATTACCCATCCCCCTTGCTCGTGGGGAGATGGTAACTGCCGGCTATATCCCTGAAAACTTTTCAATCTGAGAGGGGATTGAAACGCGAGACCTGCCAGATGGTTATCAGGCACGCTATCAACTAAGCCAGCCGGACGGCTAAATTATTAATCCTCCTAACCTATATGGCTATGCATGAATGAACAGGGTAACTATGGTATTGAAATACTGTTCTTAATAAAGGGTAGGAATAATCCTACAACCTTGTACCATAATTTAGGATTGGAAAGTGTAGTGCACCTTTTGTCCCACTCTGAATGAGTATAAACATTATCAGTAATACTGAGTGAATGAAGTTTTACTCGGGACTTTGTTAAAATTGAGTTATCTCTAGTACTATGCTAAGCATATACAAGTATTGTAAAAAGTTCTTGAAGGTGATTCTATTAATTACCAATTTGAACTTCATCATCTAGGACTGTCAACTTGAATAATAATTGAATAGGCCTACCTGGAGTGTGCTAGTAGGACTCGGTAGGCTTATTGGTATAACTCGGTGTCTGGAACCGGAAATAAGTTAATATTGTTTGAATACCCGGAGTTGGTTGACAGAACTTGGTGTCTGGGAACCGGAGTTAATTGACAATATTAGACTACTCGGAGTTTTCTGGGACTCGGAGTGAAGTCACTATTGTTGTATACCCGGAGTTAGAAGTTCTATAGGAATCGGAGATATGTTCTCGCTAAGGGATACTCGGAGTTATGTTGGTAGAACTCGGTGTTTGAGAACCGGAGTTAAGACGCTTTTGTTGAATACCCGGAGTTAGAGTGGTATAAAACTCGGTATATGGAAACCGGAGTATGTATTCTCTTTAAGGGTTAGAGTACTCGGAGATACTGTCTGTAGTGAAACGGAGTAAAATATGAATTTTGACATAATTGCACTCGGAGCTATAGTAGCACTCGGTGTTTGTGAACCGGAGTTAATAAAAACTGGTGAGGGAACAGGTTCTTAACTTTGGAGCCCCGGAGATAAGGCTATGACAGTGTACCACCGGAAAAAATAACCGGAGATATAATTAAGCCCAGTCTAACACTAGCCGACCTAAAAAGGACCGGAGTGAGACTCTAAAAAGGGGCCCAACTAAAGGTTGGTTCGTAGCTTAAAATCATATTTTTTGAAAAGGGAGGCTACGGTGGCAAGTATCAAAAATAATTACAGGCAAAAGTATCATAAAAGAATAACATTTATCCACTCTGCAACAAGACAGAAAACCTGGAAGGTACATAGACTATGAAGACGTATGACATAAAAGTCTAATAAATTGTTTATATACAGTGCAAAAGGAAAATATTTTGTAAAAACTTCATTAAAATGTAAAGAGAAACGCTCAATTTCACGAAAACATCAAAAGGATGAAATTCGAAGCATCTGGAATTTTCGATAAGAAATAAAAGAAAATGTGATAGCCGCTAGATCGCCATTAAAAATTGTTATCGAAGCGCGACGTTCAGAGAAAAAGTTAGGCTATCAGCAAGAAAAGTTGAGATGAATAGCATCAACGATTAATTGAAAAAATTATAAGAATGGATAGTTAGAATTAAGAATATTGAATTTCGGAGCTTATAAAAGCATTAATGGAAAAAAGGCAAAGGCCTAGCCTATCCCTAAAACTGGCGTCCGCTAGCTAAACTAACGAAGCCTAAAAACTGAAATAGAGGCATTCTAACTAACCTGGCTTACATAACATAATGTAATAATATAAAGAGGAAAAAGATAGAAATACTGTACAGAAAATAAAAATAATATTCATATAATATTCATATAATAATGGTCGTAGCATGTGGCGCGTCCCGTGGAAGTCGTCAGCTCTCTGGAAATGTTCAATATACATACATATCTATGATGCCTCCTTACTATAAAGTAACATATACATCCCAGAAGAGGCAGCAGGAAACGTCTAAAGATGAAAAGTAGCACATCCTGAGAGCACAAAATTAGTCCAACCTGTCGCACGGGACGCGACCACAAGAAGGACGTATAAACCCAGCGTGACCAACTGGGGTACGTGTGCAAGGGAAGGACTGTATAACGGCGCACTAGTTGATTTAGTAAGACAACATTCATAGTTTCTAATCTTTACTCACAAAAATTGTCTTTCTTTTTCTAATGGTTACCTTTTTTAATGACGTTCCCTAGGAACTAAGTAAAGGGTTTCACCCTAGGATGTACTTGACGGAGAGAACCATTACTAAATTAGGTTTTCTCTTCTCCCCTCCGGGGATCAAACCTATAATCTGTACCTTGTGTTTGTAGGCCTGGAGAAGGCCTTTGATAGGGTGCCCAGAGATGTTACACAGTGGGCTATGAGAAAACTTGGCATAGAGGAGTGGTTGGTGTGTGTGATATTGAAGATGTACAAGGATTCACGAATTGGCAGTGAAAGTGAAAAGTGTACTGAGTGAGGAGTTCACAGTGCGAGTTGGAGTCCACCAGGGCTCTGTGTTAAGTCCCCCCCCCCCCCATTTTGTTATGGTTCTGGATGCACTATCTGGAGATTTCAGAGTTGAACTCCCCTGGGAACTGCTCTGTAAGGCCACTGTTTAGGTAGTAAAATGTTCTTACATATACTGTAATATGGTTACCACCTGGCGATGTCACACAGTTACCAGAGTAAATACTGGAAACTATTTGTGCCTGTCAGTTTAAGCAGTGCTACACAAATTTACAGGACAGCACTATATATGTGTCAATGGATGATAGGTGACACTGATCTACCACATATTTATATTGTATATCCTGTATTTATTAGTGGCCCTTCCATCATTGACGAACATGCCTATTACATAAGGCATCCTCTTCAAACACTAATCCGCCGTAGTTTGAATCTACCGCGCAGAGCATTTAAAAACTGAGGAGCCTTCATCATGAGCGCACGCGACCTCACTCATGGCTTCAGTCATTATGAATTGGGTTCTCACTACGAAAAAACTTCGTAAAAAATAAAAACAAAAAGAAAATAAGAATAACTATCCAATAAGCTTTCCATCATATCGTGGATGTACTTGTGTGGATTTCTGACCAGACGCTGAATCAGGCGTCATTCCTCCTTCTTTGCTCTGCGCTCAGCCTGCCCGGACGTACCTTTCAGGCTCCGCTGGTTCCGCATTCGTTGCGTCCCTAGTGAGTTTTTTCTCATTTGTTTACTCTAGGATGTATCGAGTAAGGTTAGGATAGGCGTAGCAGGAGTGTCCTGGGCTGGTTGCCCGCAGTGCAGTGTATTTTGGGTCGTATGTATGGGGCATCTATTTCGGATGTACCCTCGTGGTCCTGTTGTGGACACGTGAACTTTTCACAGTTGTGTTAGTTGGTGATGCAGGCGGCTTTCATTACGCGTTAATTATTGCTGCCTTTTATCCTTCTGATGAGGTAAGCTGTGTGTTTGCTGACGTTCCCAGCGTATTTTTCTTCACTTAGTGAAGTTTTTTCTGGGTCCGTGTCAGGCTTCCCGGGGTGGGAAGTTATCGCTTCGGTGGTGTGTTGGCGGTGGTTCCTGTTGTGATATTCCAGTGTGTGTTTATATTTCAACTATTTTCATGCCGTCTACCTAGGCCTAGCCAGCCGCTCGTAGCTTTGCCACATGTCTAGTGTTATTATTTATTTTATAAATATGCCCTACTGTGTCATGTGTATCCGGGTTTTAGTTGTGTATTGGCTAATTCCTCGGACTATATTTGTTTCCTGGTTTAGTTGTGTATTGGCTAATTCCACGGATTATGTTGTGACCTTGGTTAGTCGTGCGTGTCTCTCCTCGTGTCGTATTGTTCAGATGGTGTCTGTTCAGGGTGGGGTTTGCCTTCCGGCGGGTTTTTTCTCGGTTTCACCATGAAAAATCCTGACCGATGAGCAGTGTTGGGCCACACGTGGTTTTTAACTCTGGCTGGTTCCCCGGCGTGGGGAGGTGTCTGTGGCTCTCCAGGACTGCGTCTCTGTGGGTGCCTGGTTTCAGGCCTCCTTTAAATTCCCGGCGGGATGGCTGTACCCATCCTTACATATATATATAGATACTGTATATATAAAGAAACGACGTTCTTGAGAACACTTGTTTTTTATAGGTTTTTCTACCTGGTTTACGACAACCACATGGAAAACCTAGCTGTTGTTTAGGCGTTCCTCCCCGGCGATCTTTTACAAAGAAGTGGGGTCAGGAACTTGTGGGGTTAACTTTTAGACTTCTCACCCGGCGGGTGCACCTGAGCAGGGTGGGATAAAACGACTTAGGTCTCATATAGTTAACCAATCCATTTGAGTGATACTCTGTGTATCGCTGCCTTTACTCTTACGGCAATTGAAGGATCAGTGAGGTTTAACCAAATCGATTCCCACACCCGGCGGGTGCCCCTAAGTGGAGGAACTAAGGAATTTATAAACAAATTCAATTTCGATTAACCTTAATTGGGTGATACTTTCAGTATCGCCGCCTTCTATTTTTACGACGATCGTTTGGGACAATTCGTTAAAAAATCAGATCTCGTATATTCCTGCCCTGGGCTATTCTACTAAAATATTTCAAGGGCCGGCGTCTTTATGAGGGGGGGCTTTGTTACAAAATTGAATCTTGAGACAGTCACCACCTCCTACAGACTATAAGTGCCATACTGGACCATTATATCAGAGGGTATTCTTCATGTTCTTTAGCTAAGAAGATTTGTTTAGCCTCTTTACACCCAGCCGCGTAGCGAGATGTGTTAGCTGTGTCTTTGCATCCCGTTACCCGGCGGGTTATTAACACTTGTATGCGAACACGTGGGTTAACCTTATGAGCATTAATTCCTGGAAATTTTTCTTTATTTTTCCAGAGCTGAGCTCCGGCGGACCAATACAGACCCGGCGGTAGTTTCCTCACACCAGTCTCTGTCATGGCTAATGTGGCCCCAGTTTTTGCCCTGTGCATTACCCCTACTTGCGCGGGTATCCCAATTTTTGCGCATACCCTTTGCATAAGGTGTGTTAGATGTCTAGACCGTTCAAGGGGTCTCTGGGTTACACTTAATTGTTCATTTTGCTCCCAATTAGCCAATAAAGTCCTGTGTGACAATGACAAGACCGCGGCGGTAGCGTTGAGAGAGGTCAGACAACAAATGTCGGCCTATACGACCATTGTCGCACATAAGTCACTTCAATGTGACAACGTCCCACTTTGGGATAAGTTGCTGTCAGAGCACCCTCCCCCTAAACGTACCTCTAGAATAACGGGTTTTAAGCCGACAGAGACTAGCCAGGGTTCTGTATCGTCTGTGGATACGTTTAAACGCCCGAGAGAGCCTACTCCCCCGGCAGCCACCTCCTCGTCGCAGGCGAGATCGAGGTCAAGGTCACCCCTCAGACAGCGGTCTTCAAGTCGGGCCTCTTCCCCGGCTAGTAAGAAGTGTAAGACTGAAGCTTCCCCCAGTGGCCATGGTGGTGATTCTTCCAAACCTAGGTCTAGTTCGCGGTCTCACCGTAGCCACAAATCCTCCAAAAAGGATTCCCATAAGAAGTCCTCTCGACATTCTACTAAGTCTAGTGCATCTCATCGTACCTCTACACCTGAAAATGTTTCTGTTACAGCCTCAGAGTATAGTGAAGCGCCTGTCCCTAAACAAGATTTACCTATTGATATTTTAACCCTAGAAACGGAAAGTTCAGGAAATTCAATAATTGAGAATGTTTCAGACTCTCAAGAGAGCGTAGGCCAGAGCCTCGGTGTTTGGCGGTTTGCTCAGCCAGGGTCTGACCATCCACGTCCGACTCATACGAGTCACACAGTAGCCGATGTCCACAGGGACGCGGCGACCCCATCCTCTATCCCTGATTTATCTTGGAAACAAGGTGCCCCTGCCTCGGCGGGGTCTTCTCAGGAGGATCGGGAGGAACAAGATGAAGTGTCATTAATTTCAGATAGGGAGGGACAAAGGTCAGGCTCAGGCCTGGACGCCGCCCATGATAATACTGATTCACCTGAAAGTTCTGCATCTAACCAGTTTGTTACAGCACAAGAAATTGATGGGTTACTTACTCATGCTCTATCAAAATTCTTTAATCAACAACGAGAAAACCCCACAATGGACTTGGGGGCTCCCTTGACAAGTTCTGCGGTACGGCCTCTGATAACGTCAATCGATTTATCTAAGATTCCTAACCCTCCTACTCTGTCACCGGCAGGGAGCTCTAAGCCAGCTACGGCGGCATTCACTACGTCAAATGTCAGGGTCATTACGGATGTTAATCCACCCCCTCTAGACAAAGCGCCTCTTAGAAAGGTAGCTATGCCCCTGTTTTATGGGCCAGACGAGTCATGGGTCCCTTTGAACCCCTCTAAGCCAGAGCTTGCCCAGCCTACCTTGTCAGGGGAACTCCCGGTACCACGTGAGTGGTTTATCCAGGGAAATAAGTCTAAGAAATTAAGGGCATTGGATGCCTTGGGTAATGTTTTGGACGTAAATATCAAGGCTATACCTAGTTATTATCATCAGGATTATTTTGTTTATGCATCTAAGCCTGCTTTACCCCCTGCCTCAGCTTCAAAACTTTTTTCAGACTGGTCTAAGCTGGATGGGTTTAATGATATTAAGGCTCTGTCGGCTCTTACTCCTGAACTAGATTTACAGACCGTCACAGACGAGACAGCTAATCCAGTGTTGAAGGTGGGACAGTTGGGACCAGGACCTTGGGTGGATTGGGAGGTAGAGGCTCAAAACTTTGCAACCACTTTCACTTCTAAATCTTCCCACCAGATCCCTCAGGATACACATTCATGGTTCTCCATGCCGGTAGGTTCTGCCGGCGGAGTTCCGTCAGCTTTATTTTCTTTTTTAGCTGCCCCTAAGATTAATCTTTGTGAAGTAAAGGAACCATTCACTACCCCTACCCCTTCTCACCTAGACAGAGAATTTAGGCTAAGGGGAAAAGCTTTCCGCCTGTTTTCACAGTACATAGTTTCTCAACAGGTGGCTAAGTCTTTACTCAGGTCTACTCAGGCAATCGCAGACGCGGATGCTCGAAGATCAGTTGAGTTATCCCGGCGTCTGATTCTTCAGTCGTCGATTCAATTCTTAGGTGACATACGCACAGCCTTACTTGAGGCGGTGCGAGCACGACAGGATCTTAGGATGTCATTAGTTCGCAAGCTGCCTGATCGCATTGCTAACCAGGTGGTAATGTCCCCAGTACTTACACCTTCTTTAATGTCCCCTGATGTATGGCGAACAGTGTTTAACATGGCACAGGCCGTGAAGCACAGTCCCGCACAGGCTAAGAAACCCGCATTTAACTTCCCCAAACCTAAGCCTCCTACTAAAGCTCAGCCAGGGGGTTCTAAGCCGTTCCTGTCGCCTAAGTCCTCCCAATCCCCCCTGGGTCAGTTCAGGCATAGACAGAGAGGGTTTTCAGGACAGAGGGGACGCGGCCAGTATAAGCCGGGGCAGGGCCAGTCTTCGGCCCACACCAGCCAGCCGGCGAAGCGTCCAACACCACCAAACCCACCATCAAAAAACTAAAGTCTTTCTCACTCCCAGTGCCTATCTTAGAGCCGGAGGAACCGAGGGAAGTACAGCCGGCGAACCCTTGTCTGCTAACTGGGTCATTCCGAACGTGTCACCAAGCATGGCCGTTAAAAACCTGGGCACGGATGGTGGCACGCAAAGGCATCACTTGGCAGTGGCTCCGGCGACCTCGCTTACGTCAGCCGACAACGGCAAATTGTGTTTCATTAGAGGTGGAGTTGCTGGTCCAGGAGATGATTGCCAAGAATGTCATCATCCCGGTCCCTCCAGATTACCCTGTATTCACGTCAAAACTGTTTTTGGTTCCCAAACGGGACAGTGTTCAGATGAGGCCGGTCGTAGACCTGTCTTATCTGAATCTTCACATTTACAACGAGTCTTTCAGAATGTTAACAGTTCATCAAATCAGGCTAACACTTCCGCCGGGAGGCTGGATGTGTTCTCTAGACCTGACAGACGCCTATTGGCACGTGTCGGTCAACAAAAGATTTCAAAGGTTTCTGGCCTTGAGGATCAGGCACCAAAATTTTGTTTTTCAGAGGATGCCGTTCGGTTTGAACCTAGCACCTCGATTATTCACGAAACTAGTCCGGCAAGCCCTGATGCCGTTGTTAAAACAGGGAATCAGAGTGTTGTGGTATCTAGACGACTGGCTGGTGGTGGCAGAGACACAACAATTATGCATAAAACATGTCAATATCATTTTAAATCATGTCAAAACTCTAGGCTTCAAGGTAAATCTGGTAAAGTCAAACCTTGTTCCCTCAAGAGTAATTCAGTGGATAGGGCTGGTCTGGGACACCGCCGCTCTCACTCTGAGTCAGAGTGTGGACAATCGCAACAGGTTTCGCAGGAAACTGTTCAGGTTTCTTCACAGTCTGACTACGACACGAAGAGTCTGGGAGTCTCTGGTCGGCTCTCTCAACTGGATTCAGCTAACTGTCAAGTTGGGCCGGTTGAAAGTAAAACGATTAATATTGGAAGGCAACAAATATTTCCCACTCTTACCGGCGGGAAAATTATGGCCCATACCAAAATTAATCCACACCTTACTAGCGGTCTGGGCGAAGAGGGAAACATTGCAGACAGACGCTGTCTCCTCCCGAGACAGTAGACCAGTAGGGAGCTCAAGCACCATTTCGACCTAATGATTGCGGAGCTCTCCCATCCACAAGTGGATCTTTTTGCGTCCGAGGACTCACAAGCTCCCTCTATACCTCACCCGCCGGGCGATAACGCCGGCAGGGGGGCCAGACGCCCTAGTGACAGACTGGAACAGATGGAGCTCCATCTATCTGTTTCCGCCGCCAGATGCGTCACTAATGTGCCACGTAGTGAACAAACTACGAGTTTATCGAGGCTTAGTCTCGCTAATCGCGCCCCTGTGGCCGGCGCAGGTGTGGTACCAGCAGTTAATAATGTGGTGCCCGGACCCGGTATCGCTCCCGGTCGGGTACTTCCACTTAGACACGATTGGCAACCTAGAGACCTCGCTGACTTTTGCATTATGGACATTCAGGAGGCCAAGTGGCTAGCACCATACGGTAGGGATGTGACCAATAAATTGCTCAATCAATATACTCAGTCTACTAAGCGACAATATCAATCTCATTGGAAAGCTTTTACTTCTTGGATTGTTAGAACGGAACAAACTGTACCCTCAGTGGCATTGGTTTTTAATTACTTGAACTATCTGTTTGAGCAGAAACGTTTATCTGTGGTTACTTTGAAGAATCACTTAACTGCGATTAGAGTGCCCTTTTTCGACCTTACAGGTCTATCCATACCGGTGGCGGAGGAAACAGGATTTATGAGAGCGTGTTTTAAACTCCGCCCACCTCCCCGTCAGCTCATGCCTACTTGGTCTCTGGACAAAGCTTTGTCTTTACTTCATTCTCGTCTGTATCAAAATACTGCAGACTTTGCTTTAATCTTAAAGAAGGCAGTTTTCCTTTTGGCTTTGGCCACCGGAAACAGAGTGTCTGAGCTGGCGGCGATGAGCAACACACCTAATTGTCTTAGGTTTGGTAGACTTAATGATTCAATTTCCATTGCACCCTCCCCGGCGTTTGTAGCCAAGAATGAGCATAGTGCACACGTGTTTTCTGAGTTCACGGTGCCGGCGTTAAAAAGGGGAAAGGTGCATCATAATTTATGTCCAGTGCAAGCTCTAACCAAATATTTGAGAATAGCTCCTCATAACCCCCAAGGTGCTTTATGGGTAGCGAGTACGGGTAAACGCTTACTTAAACGGCGATTAGCCTCTCTTCTGGTAGAAGTCATTAAAGAGAGTAATCCCGGCGTTGTGGGTAGGGCCCACGATTTACGCAAGTGGGCGGCCTCTTTAGGTTTCCTGAAAAACTTTTCAGTTGAAGATATTGCGTCCACACAGTTGTGGGCGTCTAATCATACGTTTCTCTCTAGATACTTGTCAGTTGCTCTAGACAAACCTTCCTTACCATGTATAGCTTTAAGGCAGAGGGTCTAGGTGGCCCTGCAGTCACTTATGTTTATTTTCAAGGAAGGGGGGGGGGGGGGTGCAGTCAGTTGACATAGGACACCCTAGACCCCGCCGGAGTATGAGAGCTGTGATACAATTTAAGGTTAAAATGTGATATGAAAATTTCTCTGCGAGAATTTGTGCTAGTACAAAGTTTAGTACAAAACAACGGTGTTGTTATAGTAGTTTTAGCTGCGAAAGCAATGTAACATTAGTTCAATGGAGTTCATTAGCAATTGATCTCCACATGTATTTTGGGGTTTATGATGTGCACATATAAACTTATAACTTATTATTTTTGTCACCACTCGTTGAGTGGGGTGCCTTTTGTAACTACAGATCTGTGTTCAGAATCTTCAGGGTTACCTATTTTGTCGGGCAGGCTTCTTTGAAGCACGCACCTGCCTGAACCCCTTTTTCTTGTATATTTCCGGCCTACGCCGTATTAAATACATTTTTCAAAAAGTAAGAATACTATGTGGTTGTTTTTATTATCTGCTTTTCTAGAGTTATGATATGATTACGAATGTCCCCCTCCAGTCTTAGATATCAGGCATGTTCGTCAATGATGGAGGGGCCACTAATAAATTATAGGTTTGACTCCTGTAAGGAGATAAAGAAAACCTAATATTTAGTAGTGGCCCCGTAATCATTGACGACTGGGGCCCTCCCGACCGTCCCCTTCCCATTCGTTGATGTATTAAGGATTTTGGTTTACTTGATATGTCAGTGAAGGAGGAATGACGCCTGATTCAGCGTCTGGTCAGAAATCCACACAAGTACATCCACGATATGATGGAAAGCTTATTGGATAGTTATTCTTATTTTCTTTTTGTTTTTATTTTTTACGAAGTTTTTTCGTAGTGAGAACCCAATTCATAATGACTGAAGCCATGAGTGAGGTCGCGTGCGCTCATGATGAAGGCTCCTCAGTTTTTAAATGCTCTGCGCGGTAGATTCAAACTACGGCGGATTAGTGTTTGAAGAGGATGCCTTATGTAATAGGCATGTTCGTCAATGATTACGGGGCCACTACTAAATATTAGGTTTTCTTTATCTCCTTACAGGAGTCAAACCTATAATATGAGAAGCTTCCATGCGAGTTTCACCTGCTCCAGCTCATTTTGAAGCTGTGTGATCTTCTTCTCGTACTGCATGGGTTGAGAGGTTGGTGTGGTGGTGGTGGTGCGTTGTAGTTGTTGTCGGGTGTTCTCCAGCAGCACCTCCACATGTTCACGCTCACTACGTTCCTGGGCAAGCTTGCTCTCCACTTCCCTGTAATCAACATATACAATTGTTATATATCTGCTGTTAATTCTAGTTACTAACTTTTAGTTAAGGAACAAATAACCTTGGGGTTTAAGCCACACACCATGAATATGTCAGTATTTAGTAGTGGTTCTCTCCGTCAATGACGTGAGAGCCTTATTATATACATGGGCTCCCTGGGTCCCTAGAGGGCGGCCGGAGAATGCTCAATGCAACGCAAATACATAAAAAAGAACTTCTTAGGGGGATACCCCTTTACATAGTTCCTAGGGAATGTCATCAAAAAGGATACCAGCTAGAAAATTAAAAATTAAAGATAGCGTAAGGTACTAACAATTCATAGCGCGCGCCGTTGTACAGGCTTCCCATGCGCATGTTCACCAGTTCACTCACAAGGTGGATTCTGCAATTTTCTTGGGTTGCAGTTGTACCGAGAGGACGTGTTTTCTTAGCTCCCTTGTGCCTTTTCATGTCTCTCCATCTAGCCCTGTCTGCTGCTCCTTCAGTGAGTTAATCTTAATTATAACATAGGAGGTCTTTAGATATGTTTTTATATTGAACAAAAAGTGTTTTACAGGTAGCTCGAGTCGGTGACGCCTGCGACCGTCTGACGTTAAGGATATCAGCCATTTATATTCCTTTCTTTCTCTTTTTTCCTATTTGTAATATTTATTAGGCTTTTCTTCCTATTATCGTTAGTTGGACTCTTATGTACAGCTTTATTTCCTGTGACTAGGATAGTTAGTCCTTTTACTTGACTCCACCTTCGCACTGTTGCATTTGGTAGTGTGTTATTTACTCCTTCATATCTCATTTCTTATGATATTGTTAGTCTCAGGTGTTCCATTTACCTAGTGTTTGTCCTCAGAGACCTATTTATTTCCGTCACAGGTTTTTTTTCTCCAATTTTTGCAACCGTTTTCGCTTTGTTTAAGTCTTGCCAGTTGTTTACTATTCTAGTCATTATCTGTGATGTTGTCAATATTTATCTATTTTTTATTAAATTCACCCCAACACCATACACCTCCAATGAAATTAATGAAAGCATATATGTGATTCACCGGGATTTGAACCTGGGTTACCACACACAGAATTTTAAACACTGACCATTACACCACCTCATTACACCTACTCATATATATTCATCTTATTTTATGATTTTGACTAGATTATAGGTTTGATCCCCGGAGGAGAGAAGAAAAAACCTAATATTTAGTAGTGGCCCCGGAATCATTGACGATCTGCCTATTATATAATAGCTACCTTTCAAGCCCTTGCGTTAGCTGTTTGAAACACCCGCCGCAGGAAGAGTAGAGGAGCCAGCTCGTAAGGGTACGCTTATTCTCTTACGGAATCGTCCTTATGATTGGGTACTCACTACAAAAAAACTTTGTAAATAATAAAAAAGAAAAACACATTAAGAACTAAGAACAGGCCGTAGCTCGATTGGTAGAGCGTTCGCCTGCTAACCGTGAGGTTGGTGGTTCGAGCCTCGGGCCAGCCAGTGTGTGTTATTGGCAGATGCCAGTGCTGTTGGTGGACAGTGCGGTCTAGCAATCTGTGGCAACTATTCACTAAGTCCCTGATTCATCAGGGCACCCACCCTAGCCTTGCTATTCAGCAGGGACTGTGTGGTGGTAAAAACTGCATCATCATAATCAGGTTTCCCGATTTGTGGATATTTTCCCATGCGCAGCCAGACACTGATCCTCCTGCGTTATCTCGGCCTTCAATGAAATATCAAGATTACTTAAATACAGTGTCAACGAATGGGAAGGGGATGGAGGGAGGGCCCACGTCGTCAATGATTCCGGGGCCACTACTAAATATTAGGTTTTCTCTTCTCCCCTCCGGGGATCAAACCTATGATTTATTAGTGGCACCTTCATCATTGACGATCTGCCTGATATCACAAGATTGGAGGGGGACATTCGTGCTAATATCCAAAACCACTATGATGCCCATAATTTTGTGTTGGCAATATCATCAATGGAAAATTTATGTATAAATCTCAAAGATACCGCCCACTTCCGGATGTCGTGGGCTCTTGCCACTATGCCGGGATTACTTTCTCTAATAACCTCGACTATTAGGGCTGCTAACTTCCGTTTTGTGATGCGCTGACCTGTACTCGAAACCCAGAGAGCTCCCGGTTGCTTAGGCCGAGACACTCTCAACAACTTAATCATAAATTGTACTGGGCATAGAATATGATGTGTATCACCGCGCTTGAGCGCCGGTACTGTAAAAGCCGAAAAAACATGATCACTATGTTCGTTCTTTACAACAAAAGTGGGTGATGGCGCAATTTGCACATCAACATTACGCCGCCCAAACCTCAAACAGTTAGGTTCGTTGCTCATCGCTGCCAGCTCAGACACCCGGCTACCTGTAGCTAAAGCCATAAGAAACATAGCTTTCTTGAGAATCAAATAATAATCAGGATTGCGATTATATTTGGGTGAATTCAGTAACGATAAAGCTTTATCGAGTGACCAGCTAGGCATGAGCTTGAAGCATGCACGCATGAAGGTCTTCTCCTCCGCCTGCAGTACAGATAGACCCGTTAAATCACAAAATGGGAGTTTTAATGCTGACAAATGTTTTTTCAAAGTTGTTACTGAAAATCGTGTCTGTTAAGATAGATAGTCCAAGTAATTGAAAATTAGAGCAACAGATGCCTCTGTTTGAGCTGTTTCCACTATCCAGGTGGTGAAGATTTTCCAATGGGACTGATATTAACGCCTAGTGGATGTCGTGTACTGATTAATAAATTTATTTGTTACACTCTCACCATAAGGAGTTAACCATTTAGCCTTCTGAATGTCCAAAAGGCAAGGTCTCTAAATGGAAGTATGAGATCGGGAGTGACACCGGGTTCTCGCACCACGTCTTCAACTGGTGGTACCACACCTGAGGGTCACAGGGGCGCGATCATCGAGACTGTGCCCCGATAATCTCGTAGTTTGTGAACTACTTGACACATGAGTGAAGCATCTGGAGGCGGAAACAGATGGATGGAACTCCACCTGTTCCAGTCCTCCGTCAAAGCGTTTGGACCCCCGCCTGGGTTTTCCCCCGGCGGGTTAGGTAGAGAGGGAGTTTGTGATTTCCCTCGGACGCGAACAAGTCCACTTGTGGACGGTACTGCTCTGCAATCATCTGGTTGAAGATGTTTTGCTTGAGTGACTATTCTACTATTGTGCTCTATCTCCGGGACAGAGCGTCTGCCCAGACGTTGGCTACGCCTGGGAGGTAAGATGCGTGAAGATGAATGTTCAGGCTGTCCGCGAGATTTTTTTTTTTTCCCGACAATTCTAGCAACATCCGAGACCTCGTTGACCCTTGCCTTTGAATGCATGATACCGCATTTAAGTTGTCCATTCTGAAGGCTATCGATTTTCCCTGTAAAGTGTAACCGTGAGCCTCTAAGAAAATTAAGGGGACCATCAACTCTTTCACGTTTATGTGAAAATCTACGGACTGGGACCAAAGACCTTGTCCCTGGTGGCCTAGGTTCGACTGATAACCCCAGCCTATTGTCCCTGAAGCATCTCTATCTACCAACACTGTAGGTGGAGGAGAAGTCCATGTCATGATTGAATGCAATGTTTCCTGCCTCGCCCAAACCGACAGTAAGTTGTGGATAAATGTTGGAATTTGCCATAACTTTCCCGCCGGTAACAGCGGAAAATGTTTGTTGCCTTCCAAGATTAATCTCTTTACTTTCAACCGGCCCAACTTTACAGTAAGTTGAATCCAGTTGAGAGAGCCGACCAGAGATTCCCACGTCCTTCATGTGGTAGTCAAGCTGTGGAGAAAACGAAACAATTTCTTTCGAAATGTTTCGGTTGTCCACACTCTGACTGAGAGTAAGATGTGCTGTGTCCCAGACCAGCCCTATCCACTGAATTACCCTTGTTGGGACAAGGTTCGACTTTGCCAAGTTGACCTTGAGCCCCAGGGATTTCACATGATTGAGAATTATATTTACATGGTTGTTGCATTGACTCTCTGATTCTGCCACTACTAGCCAGTCGTCCAATTACCACAATACCTTGATCCCTTGACTTAATAATGGTAGTAAAGCTTGACGGACTAACTTTGTGAAAATTCTCGGTGCTAGGTTCAACCCGAAGGGCATCCGTTGAAAGACATAAGTCCGATGCCCTATCCTCAAAGCGAGGAACTTTTGGAACCTTTTGTTTACCGGGACGTGCCAATAGGCTTCTGTCAGGTCGAACGAGCACATCCAACCTTGCGGCGGAAGTGTTGTTGTTGTTGTTGTTGTTCCCTAAGCTGCCTGGCCGAACAGCCCCGAGTCCCTGAGAAAGGCCATGGCCACGATCGGGCTTTCCCACAGAGCTCTCATTGAGTGTAGATTGTGTTGTTGGCGTAAGTGGTTGTGTGAAATGCAGTCTTCTATGATGTGTTTAATGGTATGGGGTGCTGTGTTACATCCCGGGCAGGCGTCGACAACGGAGTCATCCAGTCTCTTCTGATAGCTCAGGAGAGCTGGATGGTGTCCGCATCTCAGCCTGGCCAGGTGGACTCTGTCCTGGCGAGGAAGGAAGGATTCGGAAGGATGGATTTCGGGAGGTCGTGCATGCAGCTGCGTGTTGTCTGTGAGTGAGTGGATGGATCGGTGAGAGATATGAGTATGGATGTGCTTCTGGAAGTTGGTTCGGGGTGGGCAGGGAGGGAGAGAGGACAATAATTGTGTGTGATACCGTGTGCTGGGTGTTGTTTTGATATTTCTTGGTGTCTGTGGTGTGTTGCCATGTAGTTTAGTGGGTGGTCTTGGTTCGTGGAGGCTGCTGCCAGGAATTGAGTGCCTCTCATGTCCAGATGGTCTTTGACTTTGAGAATTTTGGTTTCTTGATGTAGGTGATCTGTGGGTGAAGTAGCTGTGCAGCCTGTAATGATCTTCAGGGCTTTGTTTTGAATAGTCTGTAAGGTCTTATGATGTGTTTCAGCTAGGTTAGAAGCCCAGGCTGGGCTTGCGTATTCCATCACTGATCTTATGTATTGTTTATATACTGTGGTGGTAGTTTCTTTGTTGTGTCCAAATTTTGTGTGAGCAAGTGACCTGAGGGCGTTAAGTCTGGGTGTCAGTTTCTTTTTAATGTTTGTGGTGTGCTGTTTGAATGTCATATGAGAATCATATGTTACTCCTAGGATTTTGGGTGTGTGTGTATGTGTTAGGGGTGTGTTGTTTATGGTGAGTTGAGGGATGTATTCGTGTTCTCCTGTCCAACTTGTGAGCAGGGTTGCGGTGGATTTGGCTGGGGCTAGATTAAGTCTGTTTGTAGTGCACCAACCATGTAGTGTGTTGAGATAGGGTTGAAGGAGATCTGTTGCTCTTTTTGGGTCATGGTGTGTGCATGTGAGTGTTATGTCATCTGCATAGGAGGCTATTGGGTATAGTTATATCGTGCATGTACAGATTGAAGAGTGCGGGCGATAGGACGGATCCTTGTGGAACTCCGTTTGGAAAGTTTCTGATTTTAGATGACTGACCGGCAAAAGATACGTGTGCACATCTGCCTGCTAGGAAGTTGGCCAGCCACCTTTTTGTGTTGTTGTGCATGTTTGTGTTGTAGATTTTGTTTGTTAGGTTGTGGCGGGGGATGGCATCGAAGGCTTTACTAATGTCGAGTGTGGCTAATAGTGATCTGTGTGGTGGTCTAGCTGAGTTGATGCCGTCGAAAGCTCTTTGTGTAAGGTCTGTGAGAAGAGTGTTTGTGGAGTGCAGTGGCCTAAAGCCATGTTGTGTTGGAGCTAGGGGTAGGTCAGGTGTAATTAGTTGTAATACTAGGCGTTCCATGACGGCGGAAGTGTTAGCCTGATTTGATTCACAGTGAGCATCCTGAACGATGTGTTGTGAATGTGACGGTTCAAATGAGATAGATCTGCGACCGGTCTCTTCTGAACACTGTCCCTTTTTGGTACGAGAAAAAGCTTGGACGTGTAAACTGGGCAAGTTGGATTGACCATTGACCGGGACAATGATATGCTTGGTGATCATTTCCTGGACTAGTGACTCCACCTCTAATGAAACATGATTGATTTCTAATGGGTGACGTAAACGAGGTCGCCGGAACCACCGCCAGGTTATGCCCTTGCGTACCACTGTCCGAGCCCAGGTCCGCCGGGGCCAAGCCCAATGACACGTCCGGAATGACCCAGTCTCTTAACTGGGCTTGTCCGGCGTAACTGTACTCTGATCCAACTCGCCCTTGCCAGGCCCCGGGAGTGAGATAGTTTGTGATAGATCTAGTTTTTTGAAGATGGTAGAGTAGAGGTTGACGGCTGGCTAGGTTTGGCAGCTGCTGACCCCTGACCTGACTTGTATTTGGAATGTTGTTGGTTTACCTTGTTTACCTTTGGACTGAGTGCTCCCCTGTGCCGGAGGAGATTTGGACCCCTGAAAGGATTTATGAGACCCACTAGGTTGAGCCTTCTGACCAGACTTAGCTTTGGCATAAGGCTTAGTGAATTGGTGATCCTTCCGTGCCGGGGAAGCACGTGTCCCAGTAACGTCTACTAGATTAAAGACGGCCTGCCAAATGGTGGGGTAAACTAGAGAGGGCGTTAATACTGGTGAGAGAATTACCCGGCGACCCCGGTCTTTGGGCAATTTTTTCACGAGATAGACTCTAAGGTCTTGACGTGCTCTGACAGCCTCCAGCAAGGCTGTTCTGATGTCGCCCAATGACTGTACAGTGGAGCCCCCATCCTCGCTACACCGGTCTTCGTTGATTCAATTCTCGCACCACACACCAAATTATAGGTTTGACTCCTGTAAGGAGATAAAGAAAACCTAATATTTAGTAGTGGCCCCGTAATCATTGACGAACATGCCTATTACATAAGGCATTCTCTTCAAACACTAATCCGCCGTAGTTTTGAATCTACCGCGCAGAGCATTTAAAAACTGAGGAGCCTTCATCATGAGCGCACGCGACCTCACTCATGGCTTCAGTCATTATGAATTGGGTTCTCACCACGAAAAAACTTCGTAAAAAATAAAAACAAAAAGAAAATAAGAATAACTATCCAATAAGCTTTCCATCATATCGTGGATGTACTTGTGTGGATTTCTGACCAGACGCTGATTCAGGCGTCATTCTTCCTTCACTGACATATCAAGTAAACCAAAATCCTTAATACATCAACGAATGGGAAGGGGACGGTCGGGAGGGCCCCAGTCGTCAATGATTACGGGGCCACTACTAAATATTAGGTTTTCTTTATCTCCTTACAGGAGTCAAACCTATAATTTATTAGTGGCCCCTCCATCATTGACGAACATGCCTGATTTCTAAGACTGGAGGGGGACATT
Organism: Paralithodes platypus; assembly: GCA_032716605.1. NCBI lineage: Eukaryota > Metazoa > Arthropoda > Malacostraca > Decapoda > Lithodidae > Paralithodes > Paralithodes platypus. The sequence goes on from CM064502.1 coordinate 1,794,207, forward strand.
CGTAATCATATCATAACTCTAGAAAAGCAGATAATAAAAACAACCACATAGTATTCTTACTTTGAAAATATATTTAATAACGGCGTAGCCGAAAAAATCCAAGAAAAAGGGGGTTCAGGCAGGTGCGTGCTTCAAAGAAGCCTGCCTGACAAAAAATGGGTAACCCTGAAGATTCTGAACACAGATCTGTAGTTACAAAGGCACCCCACTCAACGAGTGGTGACAAAAAATAACAAGTTATAAGTTTATATGTGCACATAATAAACCCCAACATAAACTTGGAGATAAATTGCAAAGGAACTCCATTATTCTAAAATTAAATTGCTTTCGCAGCTAAACTACTCTAACAACACCGTTGTTTTGTACTTAACATTGTACTAGCACAATTTCTCACTGAGAAATTTTCATAACACATTTTAACCTTAAATTGTATCACAGCTCTCATACTCCGGCGGGGTCTAGGGTGTCCTGTGTCAACTGACTGCACCCCCCCCCCCCTTTCCCGTGAAAGTAAACAAAAGTGACTGCAGGGCCACCTAGATCCTCTGCCTTAAAGATATACATGGTAAGGAAGGTTTGTCTAGAGCAACTGACAAGTATCTAGACAGAAACGTATGATTAGACGCCCACAACTGCGTGGACGCTATGTCTTCAACTGAAAAAAATTTCAGGAAACGTAAAGAGGCTGCCCATTTGCGTAAATCGTGGGCCCGACCCACAACGCCGGGATTACTTTCTTTAATGACTTCTACCAGAAGAGAGGCTAATCGCCGTTTAAGTAAGCGTTTACCCGTACTTGCTACCCATAAAGCACCTTGGGGGTTTTGAGGAGCTACTCTCAAATATTTGGTTAGAGCTTGCACTGGACATAAATTATGATGCACCTTTCCCCTTTTTAACGCCGGCACCGTGAACTCAGAAAACACGTGTGCACTATGCTCATTCTTGGCTACAAAACCTGGGGAGGGTGCAATGGAAATACATTCATTAAGTCTACCAAACCTAATACAATTAGGTGTGTTGCTCATCGCCGCCAGCTCAGACACTCTGTTTCCGGTGGCTAAAGCCAAAAGGAAAACCGCCTTTTTTAAGAGTAATGCAAAGTCTGCAGTATTTTGGTACAGACGAGAGTGAAGCAAAGACAAAGCTTTGTCCAGAGACCAAGTAGGCATGAGCTGACGGGGAGGTGGGCGGAGTTTAAAACATGCTCTCATAAAACCTGTTTCCTCCGCTACCGGTATGGAAAGACCCGTAAGGTCTAAAAAGGGCACTCTAATCGCAGTTAAGTGATTTTTTAATGTTACCACAGATAAACGTTTCTGCTCAAACAGATAATTTAAATAATTAAAAACTAATGCCACTGAGGGTACAGTTTGTTCTGTCCTAACGATCCAAGAAGTAAAGGCTTGCCAATGTGATTGATACTGTCGTTTTGTAGACTGAGTATATTGATTAAGTAATTTATTTGTCACATCTCTACCGTATGGTGCTAGCCACTTGGCCTCCTGAATGTCCATAATGCAAAAGTCAGCGAGGTCGCGAGGTTGCCAATCGCGTCTAAGTGGAAATACCCAACCGGGAGCGATACCGGGTCCGGGCACCACATTTTCAATTGCTGGTACCACAACTGCGCCGGCCACAGTGGCGCGATTAGCGAGACTAAGCCTCGATAATCTCGTAGTTTGTTCACTACGTGGCACATTAGTGACGCATCTGGCGGCGGAAACAGATAGATGGAGCTCCATCTGTTCCAGTCTGTCAGTAGGGCGTCTGGCCCCCCTGCCGGCGTTTTCGCCCGGCGGGTGAGGTATAGAGGGAGTTTGTGAGTCTCCTCGGACGCAAAAAGATCCACTTGTGGATGGGAGAGCTCTGCAATCATTAGGTTGAAAATGGGTTGCTTGAGCTCCCATTCTACTGTCGTGCTCTGTCGCCGGGACAGAGCGTCTGCCCAGACGTTCGCTACGCCTGGGAGATAAGATGCGTGCAGATAAATATCTAGACTGTTGGCTAGAGCAAAAATCTCTTCCGACACGTTTAGTAACTTCCTTGACCTCGTTGACCCTTGTTTCTGAATACAGTGGACTGCATTCAGATTGTCCATTCTGAAGGCCACTGACTTGTCCCGTAACGCCGGGCCGTGAGCCTGAAGGAAATACAAGGGGACTAGTAATTCTTTGACATTGATGTGCGAGATTTCTAAGTGGGACCAAAGCCCCTGACCCTGGTGCCCCTGATTTGACTGAAATCCCCAACCTATTGTGCCTGACGCATCCGTGTCTACCCATACCGTTGGTGGAGGAGAGGTCCATGACATTATTGAGTGCAATGTTTCCCTCTTCGCCCAGACCGCTAGTAAGGTGTGGATTAATTTCGGGATGGGCCATAATTTTCCCGCCGGTAAGAGCGGGAAATATTTGTTGCCTTCCAATATTAATCGTTTTACTTTCAACCGGCCCAACTTGACAGTTAGTTGAATCCAGTTGAGAGAGCCGACCAGAGACTCCCAGACTCTTCGTGTCGTAGTCAGACTGTGAAGAAACCTGAACAGTTTCCTGCGAAACCTGTTGCGATTGTCCACAGGCGGTGTCCCAGACCAGCCCTATCCACTGAATTACTCGTGAGGGAACAAGGTTTGACTTTACCAGATTTACCTTGAAGCCTAGAGTTTTGACATGATTTAAAATTATATTGACATGTTTTATGCATAATTGTTGTGTCTCTGCCACCACCAGCCAGTCGTCCAGATACCACAACACTCTGATCCCTTGTTTTAACAATGGCATCAGGGCTTGCCGGACTAGTTTTGTGAATAATCGAGGTGCCAGGTTCAAACCGAACGGCATCCTCTGAAAAACAAAATTTTGGTGCCTGATCCGTAAGGCCAAAAACCTTTGAAATCTTTTGTTGACCGATACGTGCCAATAGGCGTCTGTCAGGTCTAGTGAACACATCCAACCTCCCGGCGGAAGCGTTAGCCTGATTTGGTGTACTGTTAACATTCTGAAAGATTCGTTGTGAATGTGAAGATTCAGATAAGACAGGTCTACGACCGGCCTCATCTGAACACTGTCCCTTTTGGGAACCAAAAATAGTTTGGACGTGAATACAGGGTAATTTGGGGGACCGGGATGATGACATTCTTGGCAATCATTTCCTGGGCTAGTGACTCCACCTCTAAAGAAACAAAATTCGCCGTTGTCGGCTGACGTAATCGAGGTCGCCGGAGCCACTGCCAAGTGATGCCTTTGCGTGCCACCATCCGTGCCCAAGTGTGTAACGGCCATGCTTGGTGACACGTTCGGAACGACCCAGTTAGCAGACAAGGGTTCGCCGGCTGTACTACCCTCGGTTCCTCCGGCCTTAAGGTAGGCGCCGGGAGTGAGAGAGACTTTAGTTTTTTGATGGTGGGGTTGGTGCTGGCCGCTTCGCCGGCTGGCTGGTGTTGGCCGAATACTGGCCCTGACCTGGTTTATTTTGGCCGCGTCCTCTCTGACCTGAAAACCTATTCTGTCTATGCCTGTACTGACCCTGGGGGGAGTGGGAGGACTTAGGCGGAAGAAAAGGTTTAGATCCCCCTGGCTGGGCTTTAGTAGTAGGCCTGGGTTTGGGGAAGTTAAATGCAGGTTTCTTAGAAGGGGTGGGACTGTGCTTAACGGCCTGTGCCATATTGAACACCGTTCGCCATACTTCAGGGGACATTAAAGATGGAGTAAGTACTGGTGACATCACCACCTGGTTAGCAATGCGATCAGGTAGCTTGCGAACTAACGACATCCTAAGATCTTGTCGTGCTCGCACCGCCTCAAGCAAGGCGGTGCGTATGTCACCTAAGGATTGGATTGACGACTGAAGAATCAGTCGCCGGGATAACTCAACCGATCTTCGAGCATCCGCGTCTGCGATTGCCTGAGTAGACCGTAGTAAAGACTTAGCCACCTGCTGAGATACTATGTACTGTGAAAACAGGCGAAAAGCTTTTCCTCGTAGCCTAAATTCTCTGTCTAGGTGAGTAGGGGTAGGGGTAGTGAACGGGTCCTTCAGTTCACAAAGATTAATCTTAGGGGCAGCTAGGAATGCAAACAAAGCTGCCGGGACCCCACCGGCATGGAAAACCATGAATGTGTGTCCTGGGGGATCTGGTGGGAAGATTTAGAAGTGAAAGTGGTTGCAAAGTTTTGAGCCTCTACCTCCCAATCCACCCAAGGTCCTGGACCCAACTGTCCCACCTTCAAAACTGGATTAGCTGCGTCGTCTGTGACGGTCTGTAAATCTAGTTCAGGAGTAAGAGCTGACAGAGTCTTAATATCATTAAACCCATCCAGCTTAGACCAGTCTGAAAATAGTTTTAAAGCTGAGGCAGGGGGTAAAGCAGGCTTAGAAGCATACACAAAATAATCCTGGTGATAATAACTAGGTATAGCCTTGATGTTTACGTCCAGAACATTACCCAAGGCATCCATGGCCCTTAATTTCTTTGACTTGTTGCCCTGGATAAACCACTCACGCGGTACCGGGAGTTCCCCTGACAAGGTAGGTTGGGCAAGCTCTGGTTTAGAGGGGTTCAAAAGAACCCATGACTCGTCTGGCCCATAAAGCAGGGGCATAGCTACCTTTCTAAGAGGCGCTTTGTCTAGAGGGGGTGGATTGACATCCGTTATGACCCTGACATTTGAAGTTGTCAATGCCGCCGTAGCAGGCTTAGTGCTCCTTGCAGGTGACAGAGTAGGAGGGTTAGGAATCTTAGATAAATCAATTGACGTCATCAGAGGCCGTACCGTAGAACTTGTCGAGGGAGCCCCCAAGTCCATTGTGGGGTTTTCCTGTTGTTGACCAAAAAATTTAGATAAAGCATGAGTAAGCAACCCATCAATTTCTTGTGCTGTAACAAACTGGTTTGATGAAGAACTTACAGGAGAATCATTATTATCCCGTGCGGCGTCCAAGCCTGAGCCTGACCCTTGTCCTTCCATATCCGAAATTATTGAAACTTCGTCTTTTTCCTCCCGATCCTCCTGAGAAGACCCCGCCGAGGCAGGGGTACCTTGTTTCCAAGATAAGTCTGGGATAGAGGATGGGATCGCCGCGTCCCTGTGGACGTCGGCTACTGTGTGACTCGTATGAGTCGGACGTGGGTGGTCAGACCCTGGTTGGGCAAACCGCCAAACACCGAGGCCCTGGCCTACGCTCTCTTGAGAGTCTGAAACATTCTCAATTATTGACCCTCCTGAACTTTCCATTTCCAGGGTTAAAATATTAATTGGCAAATCCTCTTTAGGGACAGGCGCTGCACTGGACTCTGAGGCCGTAACACAAACTCTGTCAGGTGTAGAGGTACGATGAGATGCACTAGACTTTGGGGAATGTCGAGAGGACTTCCGATGTGAATCCTTTTTTGAGGATTGATGGCTGCGGTGTGACCGCGAACTAGTCTTAGATCTGGAAGAATCTCCGCCGTGACCACTGGTGGAACCTTCCGTCTTACTCTTCTTACTCGCCGGTGAAGAGGCACGACTAGATGACTGGTGTCTGAGAGGTGACCTTGACCTAGATCTCGCCCGCGACGAGGAGGCGGATGCCGGGGGTGTAGGCTCTCTCGGGCGTTTAGTTGTAGTCGCAGACGATACAGAACCCTGACTAGTCTCCGTCGGCTTAACACTCGTGACTCTAGAGGAACGTTTAGGGGGAGGGTGTTCTGACAGCAATCTATCCCAAAGTGGGACGTTGTCACATTGAAGTGACTTATGCGCGACAATGGTAGTGTAGGCCGACATCTGTTGTCGAACCTCTCTCAACGCTACCGCCGCGGTCTTATAATTTTCACAAAGGACTTTAACAGCTAATTGAGAGCAAAAGGAACAATTATGCATAACCCAGAGACCCCTTGAACGGTCTAGACATTTAACACACCTTATGCAAAGGGTGTGCGCAAAAATAGGGATACCAGCACAAGTAGGGGTAATGCACAGGGCAAAAACTGGGGCCACGGTAGCCATGACAGAGACTGGTGGGTGAAAACTACCGCCGGGTCTGTATTGGTCCGCCGGAGCTCAGCTCTGGAAAAAAAGAAAATTTCCAGGAATTAATGCTCATAAGGTTAATCCAACATGTTCGCACACAAGTGTTAATAACCCGCCGGGTAACGAGATGCAAAGACACAACTAACACATCTCGCTACGCGGCGGGGTGTAAAGTCTAAACAAATCTTTTGTTAAAGAAAGTGAAGAATACCCTCTGATATAATTGTCCAGCATGGCGCTTATAGTCTCTTGGTGGTGGTGACTGTCTCAAGATTCAATTTTGTAACAAAGCAACCCCCCATAAAGACGCCGGCCCTTGAATTATTTTAGTAGAATAGCCCAGGGCAGGATGATACGAGATCTGATGTTTAACGAATTGTCACAAAAGATCGCCGTAAGTTAGAAGGCGGCGATACCTAATTGTATCACTAAATTAATAGGTTAAATTGAATTTTGTAAATTCCTTAGTTCCTCCACCTAGGAGCACCCGCCGGGTGTGAGAATCGATATTTAACCTAATTGAACCTTCAATCGCCGTAATAGTAAAGGCAGCGATACACAGAGTATCACTACAATGGATTGGTTAACTAACTGAAAGACCTAAGTCGTTCATCCCACCCTACCCCGGTGCACCCGCCGGGTGAGAAGTTTAAAAGTTTAACCCCATAAGTTCCTGTCCCGACTTCTTTGTAAAAGATCGCCGGGGAGGAAAGCCTAAACAACAGCTAGGTTTTTCATGTGGTTGTCGTAAAACCAGGTAGAAAAACTCCCAAAACGTATGTCCACAAGAACGCCGTTTTATATGGATGGGTACAGCCATCCCGCCGGGAATCAAAGGAGGCCTGAAACCAGGCACCCACAGAGACGCAGTCCTGGAGAGCCACAGACACCCCCCCCGCCGGGGATACAAGCCAGTGTTAACAACCACGTGTGGCCCAACACTGCTCTCGGCCAGGATTTTTTCACGGTGAAACCGAGAAAAAACCCGCCGGAAGGAAACCCACCCTGAACAGACACCATCTGAACAACACACGACACGAGGATAGCCACGCACGGCTAACCCAAGGTCACACCATAATCCGTGGAATTAGCCAATACACAACTAAACCAGGAAACAATTATAGTCCGAGGAATTAGCCAATACACAACTAAAACCCGGATACACATGACACAGTAGGGCATATTTATAAATAATAAATAATAACACTAGTACATGTGGCAAAGCTACGAGCGGCTGGCTAGGCCTAGGCAGACGGCATAATAACAGTTGAAATATACACACACACTGGAAATATCACAACAGGAACCACCGCCAACACACCACCGTAGCAACAACTTCCAACCCAGGGAAGACTGACTCGGGACCCAGAAAAAACTTCACTAAGTGAAGAAAAATACGCTGGGAACGTCAGAAAACACAGCTTACCTCATCAGAAAGATAAAAGGCAGCAAAATTAACGCGTAGTGAAAGCCGCCTGCATCACAAACTAACTCAACTGTGAAAAAGTTCACATGTCCACAACGTGACCACGAGGGTACATCCGAAACAGATGCCCCATACACTCGACCCAAAATACACTGCACTGCGGGCAACCAGCCCAGGACACTCCTGCTACGCCTATCCTAACCTTACTCGATACATCCTGGAGTAAACAAATGAGAAAAAACTCACTAGGGACGCAACGAATGCGGAACCAGCGGAGCGTGGGGAGGCACGTCCGGGCGGGCTGAGCGCAGAGCAGAGAAGGAAGAATGACGCCTGAATCAGCGTCTGGTCAGAAATCCACACAAGTACATCCACGATATGATGGAAAGCTTATTGGATAGTTATTCTTATTTTCTTTTTGTTTTTATTTTTTACGAAGTTTTTTCGTAGTGAGAACCCAATTCATAATGACTGAAGCCATGAGTGAGGTCGCGTGCGCTCATGATGAAGGCTCCTCAGTTTTTAAATGCTCTGCGCGGTAGATTCAAAACTACGGCGGATTAGTGTTTGAAGAGGATGCCTTATGTAATAGGCATGTTCGTCAATGATGGAGGGGCCACTAATAAATATACATATTGTCACTGTCTTTGGTACTTTCACTATGATTAGAACTCCTGCTTGGAGTGGTAATCAAAGAAGCACCCTTCAGCACAGAGTGGCACCTTGCACTCCACACACTCCATGGTGGACTTTTTCTCTGACCTCGCCCTCAGCCTGGTGTTGTAGCAGACATGGCACCGCTTCTGCTGCTGTCAGAGGCAGGGAAATGAGCCTGTGCATATTCATGTAATATGCACAGTGCAAGCGGTCAGTAGCGGCGGGCCCAGCATGTGCCACTGCCCTCTGTGGCATAGCATACTTCTCCAGGAGCTCCTTCAACACCTGCTCTTGGAACCTCCGCAGGCTATTGAACTTCCTGGGTGTGTTCTCATTCCGAAGCGTGTATATATTGTAGGCATTCAGAATGGACATGTCCACCATGTGCAGAAAGAACTTTTTGTACAATCTGCACGAGGTACGCAGACATGAAGCCTATCTGCATGTCGGACTTGTCCACCAGCCTCATGTTGATGTTGTAGTCCATGACAGCATCGGGCTTGGTCACCCTGGCCTGGGTGCGGCGATCCACCTTGCCAGTCTCCACCATTTCCCCCTTGTGGATGGTGCTCAGGAGGTTGACCTTCCGCTGGTCGTGCCAGTGGATAGCCAGAATGGGCCCCGATTTCTTCCGGAACACATCGCCTTTCTTGGTCTTTAGAGGGAAAGGTGGCATTTTTTTTTTTTTTTTTTTTTTTTCTATGTGATTGAGGGAGGCAAAAGGCATAACTGCCTATAGCGAGTGCCTCCCCCATAGTTGAAAGAGTGACAGGGCCAAAATCAAGGGACGTTCGAGCCAAAATGCCTGGACACACAGAGTTTGAAGCAATTTAAGTCATAGGAAGAGGGAAAGACTGATTCTGGGAGAGAATTCCAGAGCTCAGCTGTTGAGTAGAAGAAAGTTTGAGAGTAACGTTTCACTCTTGGGTTGGAGAGTTGCACAGAGTAGGGGTGGGATTGAGTTGCAAGACGGGTACCACGTGCCCTACGTAAAGGAGGTGGTATGCACTGGGATAGCTCTGAGGAACACTGATTATTATAGTAGCGATAGAATAGCGAGAGAGATGCAACATTGCGGCGGAGAGAGAGAGATTGCAGAGAGTTGGTGAGTGGACGGGAGTTAATGATACGAAAGGCCTTCCTTTCAACTTTGTCTAGGAGAGCAGTGTGAGAGGAACCTCCCCACACATGTGAACAATACTCAATACAAGGGCACACTATGCCCCTGTACAGAGCAAGAAGCTGTGCAGGGGAAAAGAACCCCCTAAGGCGGTTGAGCACACCCAGCTTCTGGGATGCTGCCTTAGCAAGACTGGTAATATGGTCCTTCCAAATGAGAGCAGAAGAAAAAGAGACACCAAGAATATTGAGAGAAGATGAAGGGTTGATTTTTGTATTGTTGAAGAATAAGGGATAGTCCGCTGGGAGATCCTGACGGGTAGATAGATGGAGAAATTGGGTTTTGGAAGCATTAAAGTTAACAAGGTTTTCTCTGCCCCAATTGGAAATAGTATTTAGATCAGAATTTAAGAGTTCTATGGCTTCATTACGTTTGTCGTTGAGGGATTGCTGGCTGGGGCGTTCTGAAAAACTAATGGAGTAGTGCAAGGTTGAGTCGTCTGCGTATGAATGGATGGGAATTAAGGTACAGTTAAGGAGATCATTTATAAAAATTAGAAAAATTCTCCCTCGTACCGTGCCTACAGTCCCCGTCTTGCGCTCATGGAGGTACTTTGAGAGAGTGGGGGACGTGTAGTAGTTGTCCGTGTAGAGGACGTGATTCTTATGGAAATAGCGTTCCATCATGGCTTGCACCACTGCTCCGCCAAAGCCAATGAGGGGTCCACAAGCACGTCCCCTTCCTTCCCGCTGTAGACCAGGAAGTCCAGGACATAGCCAGTTCGGCAGTCGCACAGCACGAAGAATTTTATGCCAAAGCGATGTCTCTTTGAGGGGATGTACTGCCGGAAGCTGAGCTTTCCCCGGAACAGCACAAGAGACTCGTCAATGACGACCTTGTGGAAGGGCTTGAAGTAGGAGGAGAAGCGGTGTCGCATCATCTCGTACAACATCCTAATCTTCCACAGCTTGTCTGGGCAGTGGACGTCGGTGTTGGTGACAAGATGGAGCGCTGCGAGGATGTCAAGGTACCGGTCGCGAAACATATATTTCCCGAAGGCAGGGGTAGATATGAGATCATTGGTGATCCAATAGTCAGGCAACCTATGCTTCTTGACATGAGACATTAGCATGGTGAGTGCCAGGAAGACCATGAACTCGTGATAAGTCACTGGGTCCATTGCCTCATGTGGCCCTTGGTCACCTTGTCAAACATGTGGACCTGGAATTGGTGCTGCTTGTTGGTCTCCTTGATGACAAATCTGGTAACCTCCTCATCAAAAAAGGCTTCACAAAGCTCATGTGGTGGAGCATTGGGGCCTGCAGGAAAATTGGGGGTAATTCCTGAACCCTCCTGTACCTCATCAAAAGCTGGCACATCAGGGTTGTAATCTTCCCCATCAGCCAGGTCTTCCCACTGGAAAATGTAGAATGGGTTTTGGCGACGCACACGAGGAGCTCCAGGTGGTGGCCCAGCATGCCCACGGCCAACTCAGGAGGCGCGCGCCGTAGGGCGGCCACCAGGGCGGCGGCCAGGGCGGGCCACAGCACGACGCCCCCGGGCGGAGCGGATGGGTTGAGGGTCGTCCATGTCCATGTAGTCGTCGTCGTCAGAGTGGTCATCTTGCCCTGACGGTGGACCTATATAGTCATGGCCAGAGTCATCTGTGAGGTGCCCTTCATCGTCAGTGTCCCCCACATAATCTGGCGGGGAACGAGTGATGCGTGGGTGGCGTGCGGGGGGGCGAGGTGGGGAAGGAGTGGAAAGTGAGGCTATGTCCCCCCGAGGTTCAGGGCTCCTTTGCCTGCGACGAGTGGCAGGAAGCTAAGTTCCACTGTCACTAGGCCCAGGTATTGGTGATGCGAGCTCAAAAACTTCGTCAGGAAGACATGTTGATGGCTGGAGAGGTGGGGAGGACCGTGGGGAAAGTTGCGGGGGCGTATGGCTGGGGCCGGCAGGGGTGGACGCCGCGGGAGCCTCGAACAAAGCCTGCCTAGTTTGCTGTCCTTTTTTGACATATTGCCTGCCTTTTCCATTTTCGGCAGCAGTATGTCTCCTGTCGGGGGACCTAGGAGGCAAATAGGCCGAAAGTGGGGGGTCCTCAACCCTTGGCAGTGGTGGGGGTGGTGGGGAAGAATGGGGGGCGCCCGGGTCATCTTGGGTGGCTTGGGTAGATAAGAGAGACAATGGCAGGCGAGATAAATCACCACGCTCACCCTCACTCACAGCCTCATCCTCACCAAGTCTTTTGGCTTCTTCCCTGGCTACCGCGGCCGCCTTCTCAAGTACTTGCTTCTTATAAAAGCGTAGCTTAAAAGGCGATTTAGCTGGCAAAGGGCTTGGAGTCATGTCACTCAAGTGAAACTTGGAGATTGACCTTGAACTCTCCCACTCACTCCCTTTCCCCAATTCACTTTCTTCACCTTGTCAAACATGTGGACCTGGAATTGGTGCTGCTTGTTGGTCTCCTTGATGACAAATCCGGTAACCTCCTCATCAAAAAAGGCCTCACAAAGCTCATGTGGTGGAGCATTGGGGCCTGCGGGAAAATTGGGGGTAATTCCTGAACCCTCCTGTACCTCATCAAAAGCTGGCACATCAGGGTTGTAATCTTCCCCGTCAGCCAGGTCTTCCCACTGGAAAACGTAGAATGGGTTTTGGGCCTTTGGCGACGCACACGAGGAGCTCCAGGTGGTGACACCTGACACGAGGAGCTCCAGGTAACAGCTTTTGCGGAAGCTGTTACATCACCTTCATCACTCTCATGTTCACTCGCAAATCCCCTAAATTGCGTACCATTGTCACTGTCATCGCCATAATCACTGGACTTATAATTTGACGATTTATCACTGTCTTCATCATCAACAATATGCTCTCCTTCAGCACGCTCATAAACTCTCAATGTCTCCTCAATACCTCCTGGAGACAACACATTTAGGCGGTGGCGTCTGCGTAAGACGCGACGAGCTTGGGCGGGCGTCGTAGGGAGCACGGTATCGGACACAGCGGAATAACTTATTGGCGTACTATCCATGATGGCGTCGGGGTAGAGACTGATGCCGTGGCGTAGTTCACGTCTGGTGGCGCTGTCTACCACCCCACAACAACAAAAATTTACACACGCCATTCGAAAGCATATACGCAAGCACCCGGAGCCTCAGAGCCCTACCGGGTTCCGCGGGGGGTGTTTGTTATGGGTGCCTCAGAGCCCAACCGGGTCTGAGGGGTTAATGACCCCAAAATTAGACAAGTAGACGCATAGTACTTGACTTCGCCAAAGCCTTCGACAAAGTCCCGCACCAGAGACTTTTAGCAAAATTAGAATACTATGGCATCAGAGGACCACTTCTTCACTGGCTTAAGACTTTCCTAACTAATCGTGAGCAACGTGTTGTTCTCGAGGGCTGTCATTCTTCTTCTGTATCTGTAACTTCTGGGATCCCACAGGGCACTGTCTTGGGCCCCCTACTTTTCCTTTCATATATTAATGGCCTTCCACTATCTCTTACTTCTACTACTAGACTTTTTGCAGACGATAGCTTAGTTTATCAACCAATTATCAATAGGGACGATTGCCTCCGACTACAAGATGACTTAACTGCGCTTGAACAGTGGGAAACCAAGTGGCAGATGACATTCAGACCTGACAAGTGCCACCATATTTGCTTCACCCGTTCCAATAAAACCATCCCATTCCCTTACAAACTTCACAATACCCCTTTAGATACCGTTCCCTACCACAGATCACCTACATCAAAAAAACAAAATCCTCAAAGTCAAAGACCATCTGGACATGAGAGGCACTCAATTCCTGGCAGCAGCCTCCACGAACCAAGACCACCCACTAAACTACATGGCAACACACCCACAGACACCAAGAAATATCAAAACAACACCCAGCACACGGTATCACACACAATTATTGTCCTCTCTCCCTCCCTGCCCACCCCGAACCAACTTCCAGAAGCACATCCATACTCATATCTCACCGATCCATCCACTCACTCACAGACAACACGCAGCTGCATGCACGACCTCCCGAAATCCATCCTTCCGAATCCTCCCTTCCTCGCGAGGAGAGAGTCCACCTGGCCAGGCTGAGATGCAGACACCATCCAGCTCTCCTGAGCTATCAGAAGAGACTGGATGACTCCGTTGTCGACGCCTGCCCGGGATGTAACACAGCACCCCATACCATTAAACACATCATAGAAGACTGCATTTCACACAACCACTTACGCCAACAACACAATCTACACTCAATGAGAGCTCTGTGGGAAACCCCGATCGTGGCCATGGCCTTTCTCAGGGACTCGGGGCTGTTCGGCCAGGCAGCTTAGGGAACAACAACAACCACAAATATTTGGAGGTCCACATCTCAGCGGACATGAGGTGGACCACACACACGAGCAGCGTCAGAGCAAAGGCTAATAGGGCCCTGGGTTTCCTTCGCAGGAATCTCACAAAGTGTAACGCAGACATAAAAATTCAAGCTTTTAAATCATTAGTTCGGCCACACCTAGAATACTGCGACACCGTCTGGGATCCACACACTCACAATAATATCAATAAATTAGAGGCCATACAAAACAAAGCTGCAAGATGGATCAGACGTGATTACAGGCATACTACATCAGTCACTTTGCTCAAACAAGACATTAAACTAGACCCCCTTGTAACAAGAAGACAAATACACAGACAACAAATGTTATACAAAATCACAATCTAGTGGACATAGACAAAAATACATATTTACACCATACAAACATACAATTTATGAGATGCAGCCACAACTTTAAAAATACCACACATATCAGGCAAGCACGGACATATTCAGACATTAATTTTTTCCCCGCAGCATCCAAGAGTGGAATCACTTCCCATCTCACATAGTTAATAGCCCCACTCTTGATTCCTTTAGAAATAGGATCACTAATCATTATCTCTCTAATCCTTGACCCGATCCTATCCCTTGCTCCTAGTTCCCCTGCACAACCCCCGCATATCATGCTGCCTGAGAGCAGCCCTCTGCGGGTCCCCCTGACAAGACAAGACAAGACATTCGATCACTATCTCATACCTCAGCAGTTCCCCACACACTCAATCTATTCCTGGTGCTTTCCCCAACTTCACATAGAAATAAGATGGTGGATACACTTTGGCAAACAGGTGCGCCGGGCCGACGCGCTCAGTTATAAAAAAAAAAATGGAAAGTGCACAATATAGAAACATATCTAGACCTAAGTCAGCAAGTAATAAAGACTCACTGGACGAGGCAGCAGGCAGATGCAGATGAAGAGACACATAATCAACAGGGAGAAAAACTGGCGCGTCTGTACCGTCCCGGCGGAACCGCTAGAAGAACCAAGCCAGCGTCCTCGGGGATCTGGTAGGCACGTGCAGGGGAAGACTGTATATCGGCGCGATAGATGATGAACTAGTACAGTACTTAGAATTCCTTATTTTTATTATTAGAATTTGTTCTTTTTCTAGATGGTTCTATTTTTAATGACGTTCCCTAGGAACTAAGTAAAGGGTTTCACCCTAGGATGTTCTTTGTATGTATTTGGGTTGCGTTAAGCATTCTCCAGTACCCTAACAGGGGGTACCCGGGGAGCCCTTATATAATATATGGCTCTCACGTCATTGACGGAGAGAACCATTACTAAATTACGTGTTAACAAGCTTTTTTGTGCCCGAATCTCGTATCGCTCGCGTTTATTAGGGCCTTTAATGCATTCAGTGATAGGGACGGTGGGCCTGGTGGTAACGATGAAGGAATTAAATGCCGGGACCCTCAAAACAGAGCAAAGGCCAGTCAAGCGTGCCTACCGTGTCAGACGAAAGCGGCGGAAATATGATGCTGAGTTAGGCTGGGTATATATGACTGATTTCAAATAAAGTCTGTGTGGTAAGTAATTTCCTCATAATTATCACATACTGTACTGTAATATGTATATACAGGTATAAGTATAGTACTGTATTGTTCTCAAATAATACGTATTTATTGGATGTATTTGGGGGGGGGAAATGGGTACTTCAGAGGTGATTGGACGAATTGGAACCAATAGTGGGGTACCGTCACCATATTCGTTTAATCATTTGGTACATATTAAAGTAATTAGGTACGTCAAAATAATGGTTTGAGGGTCCAAGATGGGTGAGCCTGGTACAACATAAGTTTATTTCTCATTGAAAACTATATTAAAAAGCCCCACATACACTTACAGTATACGTGGAACCACGTATACACACACAGGTACCGGTACGAGTTAGGCGGGAATATGGGGAGTGAACTGTAGTAACAAAGAAAAAAACTTTGTTTCTGACCTGAGCATAACTGCAGCATTCTGTGAATCTTGGTCACGTTCATATTGAGCTACAATCAGTCTGCTTCGGAGGTCCTGTATTTTGCCATCAGTATTGGCTTCATATTCTTTTCGGGCATCAGACGTCTCCTGAAGGGTTTTTTCCAGCTGTAAGTTAAGAAAGTAAGATTGGAATTATATTATAAATGATCATCATTATTATTATTGGTTTAACCAGACCACTGAATTTTAGAACAAACCTCTCACAAGGCATGACAGTATTGCCAACAAAACAAAACAAAACATAGGTGTGACTGATGCAATTGTACTACTCCTAGGCAGGGGATATTACAAAGCAAGTTTAAAGGAAGATAGACAACAGAGTGGCTTTGGCAGTGGGTTTTGTTTTGTTTATTAATCAAACTCCTTGAAGATGGACATTTTATAAACTGAAGATGCAATTACTTGGACAAGACAAAGACTAGAGGTCTTATTCTAGACTAGAATGTAAAATCCCTCCCTTTCGGTATCTCGGCACACAATGGCGGAAGACGGACGCAAGTTTTTGAGGCTCCGGCATATGTTCATGGGAATGGATAAGTAATTCACGGAATATCGAGTGCATACGGGGCTAGCAAGGAGAGGAAGGATTTGTGAATTGTTTGGAGGATATATTGGTGTGGTGGAGGGGTGATATATAGTGTAATAAGAGTGTGTAGTGACGGGACAGCGGTAGTGTTGTGAGTTGTTGAGTTTGTAAACAAACATGGCGGAGGGAATTTCAGGTATGACGGAGGCGGAAGAAAAGTTACAACGTTTTCGTGGGTTTAAGAGCACAGATAATAAGTTAGAAGAGGTTATTATTGTTGTGAAGGATTTGGAAAAGTGGATGAGTGATACGGAGAAATGGAAGGAGGATATTGGTGAGAAAGTTAAGACACTGTGTGTAATGTGTGGTGTGACAGGTGGGGAAGGGAATAGGCCTAGCAAAGGAAGTGAATGCAGGCCTATTTCGGCAGTTAATGATAGCCTAGATATGGTATTGAAAAGGGTAGATGAAGTGGGAGATGAGAATATGGCATTGAAGGAGCAGCTGAAGGAATACGAAGGACGTTTCAAGGAAGTAAAGGAGTCAACTGCATGGACGGTGATAGGTAAACAGAAATTCAAGGATTTGGAGGATATTATGAAAGAGCAAAAGGAAGAAATGAATATGACCAAAAAAAGTTTTGAGAGTGCAGTTGTAGGGGTCATGAAGAACAAGGAGTGTCGTGAGGGAGGCCATGGATAGGGATAGGGGTGTAATCTTGTATGGAGATATAGAGACTCATATGAATGATAATGGAATGAGAAAAGTGAGGGATATGGAGACAGTGAAGGAGGTCATGAAAGGTGTGGATGAGGACGGATATGGATGGGAGGGGCAGGTGGAGGAGGTCAGTAGGATAGGTAGATATAAAAGGGGAGAGATGAGACCTATAAGGGTACAGTTTAAAACCAGGGCAGTGGCAGAGACGGTGACAAATTTTAGTTGGAGGCTAAATACAAATGAAAAACTGAAACACATAAGACTAAAGAAGGATTTGAGCATAGAACAAAGAAAAAAAATGAAGGAATTACAAGAAAAGGTTGATGAAAATAATGGAAAGTTGGGTGAAGAGGATAGGAGAAATTTTTACTGGAGAGTGAGGGACGGAAAATTGAAGAAGTGGTTTATAAGAGTAGAAGGGAGGGGGAGATCAGGGAGGGAAGAGAATGTGATAGGAGTTGTGACGGAGGAGGAGAACGGGGTGGAGGTGTCACAGGGAGAGACAGGAGACAAAGTGGCAGACCCAGTAGTGCTAAGGGGGGAGTAGGGTACGGACAGGAGGAGCGGGATGGTGTAATTGCTGAAGGAATGGTAGATGGATTAAGGATTATGTTTAGTAATGTGGATGTGTTTACCCAGGACAAGAAAAGAGAACTGATATGTAGGTTGCAGGATGAAGAGGAAAAACCTGATGTCATAGCCTTACAGGAAGTAAGACCAAAAAATGCTAGAATTGAAAGGGAACTGGTGGAGTATAGTTTGGAGGGTTTTGAGTTATATGAGAGAAATGCTATTAGAGCAGAGGTCGGAAGAGGACTGTTTATTTATGTAAGAAAAGAGCTCAAGGTTAATGAGGTGGATATGAGACAGCAGTATTGTGAGTATTTGTGTATTGAAGTAAAATGTGCAAGAGGATCAATTCTAATTGCCTCTATATATAGAAGCCCAAATAATAGTAGGGGAGAGGATGATAACCTATTGAAAGCAATGGAGGAAATAGATAATAGAGAGAACAAATATAAATTTGCGGGTGCCCAACCCCGAAAGGGATTGAAATAGGGGAGCTATCTTTCTAGGGCCTTTTCTAGCTGTTGCTGAGAGGATTGGGTTCTAGTCATGTGGTGATGGGCTGGTCTATCAGAGAGAACTGAACGATCTCTGCCATACCCATAGCTTACTCTGACTTTTCCTTTTACTTATATATTTTCTAGATCTCAAGTGACGGCGTCTCTTCCGTGGATTGACCTCCCAATCTACCAAGATTGGAAGCCAAAGCTTCACATTTTTCCTTTGCCCCTCAACTTTCTCTTCATATTGGCTGAGGGGCACAGGGCCCTGGGTGGGGCTTTGATTTCCCGGGCGTTTCCACACCCTCCTCAGCTCCCCGCCATGGAATGGCTTCGGTCACCCAGGCTTTATTGTGGTCGGTAGGAAGGGTTCTGTGGGGGCGCTCGGTTATGGCCTGGGCCTTGCTCGGGGCCTTGGGGCTGTTCGGCCAGGCAGCTTGGGGAACAACAACAACAAATATAAAATTTTGATTGGAGATTTCAATTTGCCAAGGATCAACTGGGCAAATTGTACTACTCCAGAGGGACAGGGTAGCCTGGAAAATAAGTTTATAGAGAAAGTGAGAGATTGTTTTTTAACGCAACATATTACAGAGATGACAAGATATAGAGATAGGATGCAGGGGAGTGTACTTGATTTGATTTTTAGCAATGAGGAGGATATAGTGGAACATGTCAATGTGGATAGCCCTATAGGTCGTAGTGACCATGCCTGTATAAGCATTAGTTGCAATATTAAAACAGAGAGGGATAATAGAAGCAATAGAAAAATATACATGTATGATAGAGCAGATTATGAGCTGCTGAGACGGTGTTTGGACATTGACTGGGGGGAATACTTGAACGGTGAAGACGCTGAAGGAATGTGGAGGAAAATTAGAGTCAAACTGGAGAATGCTGTATCCAAAAGTGTACCAGTAAGGGAATATAAGGATAAAACAAAATTGAGGAAAAGAACGAACCCAGAATTGCCAATGAAAAGAAAGCTTTGGACATTGATTAAAAGAAAGAAACGATTGTGGGAAAGACTAAAATTGTTAAAAAAGAACAGGGGGACTAGTATAGAAGCTAAAGAAGTGGATCTGGAACACAGACAAATAAACAATAAAATAAGGTGGGAGACAAGGAGGGGGGGGGTGAAGGAGAGGGAGAGAGAGATTGCTAGAAATGTGGAGGATAATCCAAAAATATTCTGGAAGTACATTCAGGAAAAGTTAACAAGAAGAGTAGGGATCCCAGAGCTGGTAGGGGGGTTGGATGATGGGAGTAGAGCGGAGACTGATAAGGAGAAAGCAGAGGTGCTGGGGAAATACTTTGGGGGGGTACTAACAGTGGAGTCGGATGATGCAGTGCCTACTATTCCCATCAAACAGGCACCGGCACTAGAACTAATAGAGTTTTCCCATGCTAGAATAAGAAGGGCTATAGAAAAAATGAACAGGAGTAAGTCCCCGGGACCGGATGGGATATACCCAAGAATCATAAAGGAAGGAGGTGAGATGTTAGTAGAGCCATTGAATATGTTATTTGAGGTATCGTTTAATACAGGACAAATCCCGATGGACTGGAGAGAGGTGAACATAACAGCCTATATTGAAGAAGGGAAAGAGAAATGATCCAGGGAATTATAGACCAGTCAGTTTGACAAGTGTTGTGTGTAAACTAATGGAAACGGTAATTAGAGAAGGAATAATGGAGCATATGAAGTCAAACCAACTTTTCAGTGGGAGACAGTTCGGATTCTTGCCGGGGAGGTCGACGGTACTATAGCTAATTAAGGTGGTAGATGATTGGATGCAAATTCTAGAAGATGGTGATGTAATAGACGTGGTATATTGCGATTTTATGAAGGCCTTCGATAAGGTCCCACATAAAAGGTTAATAGAGAAAGTTGGAAGCTATAATATAGGGGAGAAATGTGTGAAATGGATAGAAGCCTTCCTGAAAGATCGGAGACAGAGGGTACTGGTGAATGGAATAGGCTCGGGGTGGAGGGAAATTACAAGTGGGGTACCTCAGGGATCTGTGTTGGGATCACTGCTGTTCGTTATATTTATCAACGACTTACCTGAAGTTATAACTAATGGAAGTGAGGTATACCTGTATGCGGATGACACTAAGCTGTATAGAAGAGTGAGGAGTAAGGAAGATGTGGGTTTGCTTCAAGGAGATGTGGAGGGCATGAAGGGATGGTCTGGGCATTGGTTAATGCCTTTTCATCCAAAAAAATGCAAGTACATGCGGATTGGGACAAGCAAGATAGACAAGGTAGGATACAGTATGTATGAAGCGATGGAGGAAGTGAATGCAGAAAAGGATATAGGAGTAGTGATAGACAACAAGTTAAATTTCTCAGAACATTTAGCGGAAAAGGTAAACGAAGCCAATAGAATTGTAGGGCTGATAAGGAGGACATTTGTGTCACTTGACGAAGAAATCTTCAGGAATCTCTATACAGCGCTGGTTAGGCCGCACCTGGAATATGCGAACCAGGTGTGGGCTCCATATATTATATGGTAAAGGATATAGAAGCAGTGGAGAAAGTGCAGAGGAGAGCTAGCAAGCTGGTACCAACGTTGAAGAACGTGGGCTATGAGCAGAGGTTGAGGACACTGGGGCTTTCGACACTGGCATATAGGAGAAAGAGAGGGGATATGATAGAGACTTTTAAGATAGTGTCAGGAAAGTACGATGAGGATGTGTGTGAAGGTATCTTCTTGATGCGGGAGAGAACAAGAACGAGAGGACACTCTAAGAAAATTACAAAGAAAGAAATAGGCTTGAGAAGGCAAAGAACTCATTTTGTGATAGAGTGGTAAATGAGTGGAACGCACTGCCCCCGTATGTAGTCGATTCCGAATCAATAAGGGAGTTTGAAAGTAATCTTGAAAAAGCATGGGGAAGGCAAGATTTGAAGTTTGATTATAAAACAAAAATACAGAATAGTAAAAAATTTGCGTCTGCTACCACCGCCGCCAACACCGTGAACGACTGCAGTAGTGCAAGTACTGGTACTGAGCTGGATACACAGGCCTAGTTTGCCTTTTTCCAGAGGATCTACTGTAAGAAACTGTAAGAAATCACATTCGGAATACCGGCACTTCCGGAATGTGTTGATATAGGTTAAGTGCACACATAACATATATAGAGTGTACACATGCCTTAATCATATTGCAACATACACAAAATACTACCATTGTTTCATGTGCCATGATATAATATACCGTACTCTTTAGTAGCGGCAACGTTGCACCAAATATATCTGGCAATGTTGCACATGTTTCCCTCATTAAAACGCCGGTCGGCACTCAGCTAACAGTGCCCCCAGCTCTGTATCTCTTTGGCTAATATAAGTAGGCTACCATTGTATAAATTTATCGCTCTCAGGAAGTGACGAATAGGGGTGAAATTGAAAGAGTCTGAGTCAGAGAGGATGCCATGTAATGAGGTGGTCAGCAAGAATCTCCGTCTTTCAGATGCATAGACGGGACAAATACAAAGAAAGTGAAAAACAGTCAATGATGTATGGCAATGTTGGCATTCAGGTGGTGGACCACGAGGGGTGGACATCAGGTAACCATGTGTGAGGCGTGTGTGGCCTAAACGTAATCTAGTTAATAGGGTTTGGTCTGCACGTGAACCATTAATTGAAGAGGGCCACAAGTGTATGTCATCCTTAATGGAGCGAAGGTGGCCAGTTAATGGTTGCGCTCTCCACTCAACTCGCCAAGCGTCATAAACATGGCGACGGAGGACAGGGAGCATATCCTCCGAACGCAGCAAAGTAGGAGAGGGTGTACCATGACACGCTTGCTTAGCGAGGAAGTCTGCACGCTCATTCCCGGGAATTCCTACATGTGCGGGGATCCAGTACAGTGTGATGGAACGATTAGCGCACTGTAATTTGTGTATTGTGTGGATGATAGTCTTGACCAATGGGTCCTTGGGGGCAAATACACA
This sequence comes from Paralithodes platypus, assembly GCA_032716605.1. NCBI lineage: Eukaryota > Metazoa > Arthropoda > Malacostraca > Decapoda > Lithodidae > Paralithodes > Paralithodes platypus. The sequence goes on from CM064502.1 coordinate 1,816,071, forward strand.
TAAGGCTTGCAGTGCACTCTTTGAGTCACTACAGATAACGACCCGTGGAGAGTTCCTCGACAATGAAGAGATGGTGCTTAAAGCACCTTGAATAGCCCATAATTCAGCAGTGAAAACCGTGGAGTGATGGTGTAAGGTACTTTGATACAAGCCATGGTCTGAGACTGCAGCGCAACCCACGGCATCCGCAGTTTTCGAGCCATCGGTGTAAATGAAAACAGCCGGGATGTGATCATCAAGATGTTGTAAAGCGAGATGTCGACATTGAGATGGGGCTTGGGCATCAAGTTGATCCGCTAAGTGAAAGCAAACTGTAGGGTGTTTTAGGGTACACGGAGTGATGTGACTAGGAGGGGGAGTTATGGGAGGAACGGTGATACTGTAAGTGGAGAGCAATTGGCGAGACAATATTGGGAATGGCACTGGAATGGTTGAACGATAGTTACCTGTGGAATGGAATAGTTCTAGTAGAGTTGGGTCATGATGGAGGCGAACAGCCGTACGCATGAGGACTAATCGACGGTGGTAGGCTAGAGGTAAGGTCCCAGCCTCACATAGGATATTGGAGACACGAGAGGAACGGAATGCCCCCGAGCTAATGCGGATGCCCAAATGGTGTACGCTGTCGAGGGTTCCTAATGTGGATGCAGAGGCCGTGCCATAGACAGGGCTACCATAATCTAGGGCTGAGAGGATGGTAGCTCTGTAGAACAGTAAAAGCGTAGCGCGATCTGCGCCCCAATGGACTCGTGCGACTGTTTTCAGAACATTCATTCTCTGGAGGCAACGTGCCTTTAAGCAGGCAATGTGACTCTTCCAATTGAGGTGAGTATCAAAGATTAAACCAAGGAACCTGGTACAGTATGTGGAAGGATCTGAATATTAGAATTTCCCATGGTGAGAGTAATGGACTGTTTACGTAAATGTCGAACATTTCTATAGAATACAACGGCGTTAGTCTTTTCACCAGAAAATTGAAAACCAGCAGTGGATGCCCAAGAGTGGATGGATTTTAGAGCAATGTTGAGACGCCGTTGTATGTGAGTCAGACTGGGAGAAGTATAATATATTGCGAAGTCGTCCACATACAAGCTATACGATATTTCAGGTGGGAGGCTGCGTATGACACTATTGATCGCCATAATAAAGAGTAAGCTGCTAAGGGCACATCCTTGTGGTATTCCATTAATTTGTGACATAATGTCTGATAGGAGACCATTATTTTTGACCTGGAATGTACGGTTAGAGAGAACATTTTGTAAAAAGCAGGGAAGAGGACCCCGCATGCCAGAATCGTGTAAATTTTTTAAAATCCTGTGTCTCCATGTTGTGTCATAAGCCTTAGCAATGTCAACAAATATTGCCACTGTGGGTTGGTTCTTGGAGAACCCATCACGTATTTGGTGTTCAAGGCGAATAAGTGAGTGCAGTGTAGAACGGCCAGGGCGGGAACCATTCTGATATGGGGATAGGAGGGCATGTGACTCAGCGTAATGTAAAAGTCGAGGATTGATCATTTTTTCCATTAATTTGCAGAGGCATGAGGTAAGTACAATCGGTCTGTAATTTGTGGGAAGACTATGATCTTTTCCAGGCTTCGGTACGTGTATAGTGTAAGCATGCCGCCAAGACGGTGGGAAGTAGTTAATTATAGAAGAAGTAAGTAATGTAAAGTATCTAGGACACTATATTTCATGTGATCGCTCAGATGATGAGGATATGGGTCGTCAGCGAAGGCAACTTTACATGCAGGGAAATTCAATATTAAGAAAATTTCATATGTGCACATGGGATACAAAAATAACATTGTTCAACTCCTACTGCTCACCAATGTATACAGCACAACTATGGTGGAACTATAAGAAAATTACAGTGAATAGACTAAGTATCTCATATCACAATATCATGAAAATGTTTCTGGGGCTCTCAAAATATGAGAGTACAAGTACGCTATGTGCCTATATGAACTTACACTGTTACAAATCACTCATTAGAAAGCTAACATATAAATTCATTCAGCGCCTTAACACTTCTGAGAACAGGATCATTAAAATGCTACAAACTCCAAGCATAGTGTACACCTCCAGGATCCAGGCACACTGGAGGAAGTTGCTCTATATTTAACCTTAAGTAATGATTTCAGGTCTGCTACTCTACAGAATTAGCATACCGGTACTGATCCTCATAGTGCAGTACAGTACCGATATTCCTATACTGTACTGTAGCAACATACTGTACCTGAAGCTAAATGATGTGAGGCATGGTACTGTACACAATTAGGACAGTGGTTTTGGTAACACAGTAGTTTGATGACCACTGTTTTTGGTTGAGGCAGTGCTGTGAACTACATGATAGCAAGCTGGGTATTATTTAATTTTTTTTTATTTTATGTAGCCTATGTACAGTAGCTTATATATATTTATATATATTTATGTTACTGTAAGGTATATATGGACCCCAGTATGGTCCCCTCTGTACTGTGTGAGTCTGAAATAAAGTATTATTATTATTATTATTATTATTATTATTATTATTACTTATCCAAAACTGATTGTACAGTTGTAAAAGATGTTGTAGCGCACGTGGATGGAGGTGACGGATGAGAGCGTACGAAAATCCATCCGAGCCAGGAGTAGTGTCTGTACACAGGTCGAGCGCGTGTCGCAATTCCGGAATTGAAAAAGGGGTGTTATATTCATGTGTTTTCCCGCTATGAAAAGATAGCGGGCGAGATTCCTCGATACATTTATAACGAAGAAATTGACGAGGCAATGACTGGTCTGAGCTGACGTGACAGAAATGTTTGGCATGTATGGTAGCGATGTCAAGGGGGTCATGTGTAAGCGAGTCCGAGGCAGGGTCTTTGAGTGGAGAGAGTGGAGGCCGTACAGTGCGTCCGTTGATACTGCGAAACTTTTTCCATAAAGTAGAGAGAGGGGTGCGGGAAGTGAAGGACGAGATATATGATCGCCATGAAAGTATCTTGTTGTCAAGGATACTGCGTTTGACAACTGCACAGATCTTGTTATAGAACGTTTTAAGGGCAATTTTTTCAATAGTGATGGTTATAAGGTCAAAGTAACGATTAGTGGAAAAAAGTCGGGGGGAAACAGTCTTTAAACGCCGCTGCCTAACACTCAGACGCTTAACCCGGCAAGCGCGATAGGCCTAACGGAAGGCTTCCTATAGGGAACGCGATAGGCCTCACGGAAGCAAGACCATAAAAAAAGCCTTCCAAAAAAAAAAAGGGCCTATCAAAACAAAGGAATTTGTCTCTAGGTGAGATAATTCCCCTCCAGTACTCATCGATGTAAATATCACCCACCCCCCTCCCCTCCTTCCCCACCTTATTCCCCCCTCCCTCCCCTCCTCAATTATCACCTATTTTTCCTCCTATTATCATAATTTATCGGTTATTTTTCTCTCCCGCGATAATGTAGCACAAGTGGGTTGCAGAAAAGATTGTTATGCAACACCCAGACACCGGCCCACACCGCCCCGCTCGTCTCAGTTACCTCACAGACAGCGAGAGAGGAGGGTTGCCTGTGGCTCTCTCGCCTGAGATTATGACCGGGTGGCCAATATCTTTGTTTTTCACCACCCAAATGCTTTTCCCACTTATTTTAGCACTCTTGAAGGTTCATATATACATCATATATGTAAAATAAAAGCATACCGAAAACAAATAATGCTCTATATTGTAAATATAACGAATTCTGTCAGAATCCAAGGCTAGAAATGCACAAATAACTACCCTAGCCCCTAGGTCTATTTCGCGCTTGTCAGGTTAAGAAGGCGTTCCACACGATGCTTGAATTTTATCATTTGGGCTAGAGTGGGCGTCCACCAAGGGACCTGGCGAGGGTGCGTCAGCGAGGAGGTAAGCGGGATATGAGTGCGAGCAATGGAGTTCAGGAAGGACGAAAAATAATCAAAATTGTGTGCAGGGGAAGAGGTAGGGGAGAAGTCCGAAACGTCTGCAGAGGAGTGCGTATAAGACGTCCAATGGGCTTTAGAGAGATTATAACTCGATATTTGAGGGGAAGATGCAGGGCACAAATACTGAAGGAGTATAGGGTAGTGGCCGCTGGAGAAGCGATCCTGTAAAACTGACCAGTCAAATGGGGGAGCTGCGTCATCCGAGGCAAAGGAAAGATCAACAGCGGAAAATGTACAGTGGGTAGCAGATCTGTAGGTGTGGGTGTCAAAGTTGAGACAACAAAGAGTAGAATGAAGGAGATATTTTTCAATTTTATCGCCTGGGATGTCTGTGTTTGGGTTGCCCCAAAGGGGAGAGTGTGCGTTAAAGTCGCCCAGAATAAGGTACGGTGGGGTCAGTTGTTGTACTATTTGATGAAGGTCTGAAGTATTGTAATGACAGGAGGGTTGATTGTAGGAGGAGCAAACAGTCAAGGAAGGAAGGTTTGGTAATGAAATGGAGATGGCAGTTGTTTGAAAAGGGTTGGGGTCAAGGGTGACAGGAACAAATACGCACTTATAGTGCACAAGGATGGCCGTTTGGAGATGTGAAGGGGTTATAGGGGAGCTAGCAGCAACAGTATAATGCCTGGGGGGGACAACAAAATTGCCTACATGTTGGAGGCAAATGCATAATGGTGAATACAATTTAAGTAATCGTTGTAATTCTCCCATACGGAGGCGAGTTTGGTATCCGTTTATATTCCATTGCAAAATGTTATATGCCATCAAGAATAGGAATGTCAGAGTCATCGACAATAGTGGTCTCTTGAAGAGAGTCTGGTAAAGGTTGTGAGTGTGGAGAGGGTTGTGTGGATGGAGGTGAAGGGGTAGATGTAAGGTCTGTAAATTTTTCAGAAATAGCTGTGAATTGTGTGACTAGTTTAGGAACAAGGGTGGGGCAGTGGAGGAGTTTTTGGCGCAGAGTGTTCATAAATAGATAAGCGGAGGTAACATCTTCATCAGGGTTAGGGGGAAGTGTACGTGTGGTGACAAATTCCTGCGTCCGAGCAAGGAGGCAGGGATCCGTGGCACAGATATGGGGTGTGATGTAATTACGGAAACAAATTGGACATCCACATTTGTCAGGTGGGATATTGGTGTGACATATCAATACAGGAGATTGTGAGGGGCTCGGGGTATGATGAGTCTTGATCGAAGGTTCGTCAGATGATGGTGTCGTAGGGTTAGCAGGAGTTTGCGGGGGAATGTCCCTAGGTTTGGGAGCATCGGGATCTGGGCAGTGGGGAGCGGCTAACGGAATATGTCGCTCAAGATTACAGGGAGGATCAGGCGTGGTGAGGGTGGTACGCACATTGACAGGAGGTTGGTGAACATCAAATCGGGATTGTGATAGCTCTATATTAGTCAAGTCAGAATCCAACAGGTTATTGTCCTTCAGGAATCTCTGCATCAAGTCCTTGGGCGTAGGATCAGATTCACAAATATGGGTGACACAATAACAAGGAGTCGGGTGAATTTGAGCATCTTCCGCTGGAGCTCGCTTGGAAAGAAATTTGTGAAGATGTTCGGTGAGTACTGTACGGGTAGAAGTCTTGTGCTGAAGTAGAAAGAATCGGCCGCAGTTATGGCAGCCACAGTCCGGATCGTGGGTAGGCATAACCCACTTCTGTGTGGTGGTACCGAGTTTCGAGGTCCGGGATAATGACCGGATAGGACTTGCAACCTTACGCTTTTTCCGAGGCTGCGACTGGGTGGAGTGAGATTGGGGAGAAGTCTCTATATCTGGTACTGTGTTACATTACATGAGGTTCTCTTCGGCAGTCATGTTCCAAAACTCAGTATCATCGGTCAAGTTAGTAAATCCCTCGAACCTGTTAGAGGTGGATAGGTCGGGGGAGTTAAGGTGAACTAAACGGAAGGTATCATTGGTGGGGTAATGTTGTGGGTTAATAGGTGGTGCCGGAGGCTGCTCTGGATGCTGGTGGTCAGAGGAGTCAGCGGGTGTAGTTGATTCATACCGTCGATATGGAGGAGATTTACCTTCCTGCCTTAATTGTGCTGCAGCAGACCGGAAGGGGAGTCCTTTTGTGGCCTGTAAATGTAATACGTCACGATGAAACGCAAAGTGCGGGCATGTTCTGTCATTGGCTTTGTGGGACCCGTCACAATTTGCACAACGGGGCGCGCTGGCTTGACAATTGTTGAGAGCATGTTGTTCTGAGCCGCAATTTAAGCAACGAGCATTGAGAGCCCGACACCGTGGGGTTGAATGCCCAAGCTTCCAGCAATTTGTGCATTGTCTCGGCTTGTTAACATACCTTTGTACCTGCAAGACGGACATGCATAGGAGGTCATGGCGCTTAAAATAGATTTTGACAATGCGTAGTGGGGGCCGATTTCCACGCTGAGGAGCAGTATAAGTGTCAACTTTAACAACAGTGGGGTCAGTTCTTTGCAATAATTTTAAGATACGATTGGTTGAGTCTGTAAAGCTCTGATCTGCAAATTCGAAGTCGGAAGGGAGCACAACTGTGCCAGTACACTGATTCAGATATTCATCTGGTTTACCTGTGTATCTGTCGTTGGGGGTGTCGAGGTAGGCTTGTAAGGCTTCCGATTGCTCCTGTGTTTTCACCTCAATCATGCGCTTGGCCGATCCAACAGCATGCATGGTGAAGTCACCAATATCTTGTGCGAGAGTTTCGTATAGACTGAAATCATCCATAGGTTCACCAGAGACCGTGAAAAACCGTGACCAATCAGGGGGACTGAACATAGCGTTATAAGTGTCCTTCGAAGCAGGGGTATACGTGTTACATTTACGCCTTTGTCGGTTATGCGAAGGTACGAACGGTTGAAGCGTGTGAATGGCAGAGGAAATACCGGCAAGGTCTTTTCCTGTACCTGCATCAATGGCCCGTTGAGATCGTGGAGGTACAGAAGCAGGTTTAATTGAGGTAGTAGATCCTGCATCCGGAGGGAAGATGGTAACAGATGGAGTCACAGACGGGTCAGGGATGCAAGAAGCATCCGTAGGGGTGTCAGCTGAGGGCATGTGAGGTTCGTCATTAAGGTTGTCAACGGAATGAAGAAGTAGGCTAAGGCTAGAATCATAATCTGGTAATTTAGAAGTTAAAGTCGAGACTGTGGGGTTGTCATCACTATTATTGATCACAGAGGCAGTACTGTGCATAGGAATTGATGCCGGGGAGATCACTTGATGGATCTCACTACCCGACGATGGAGAATTCGTCACAGTATCCTTAGGAGGTTTGACAAGGTCTGTGGGTGCCATGCCTGAGTGGGGAACTCCGGCACTGTTGGCAGCAGGGGAAGGGTCCTTGAGGCAGTCCAATTTCTCGCAGGGGTCGGCGTCGGAGGGGGCAATTTTAGATTCCATAGGACGAATATTTCTAAATTCATCTGAGGCAGATTCCAAACCCACCATGGAGCCACAATTAGAGGACGGGACGACCGCCCTAGGAATTCTTGCAGATATACACCCCGACTAATGCACCTTAAGGGCCGTCGATCCGTCGATCGCCGACCCAGCACAAGGGTTAGGGTTTGGCATAAAAGTTTCCCCTCGCTCGAACACGTCGGGTACCACAGTTCGACGGGTGTAGGGATTGCCGACCCACAACACCCTCCAACGAAACCAAAGAGTGAGTACGGTCGTTTACCTCATGACAGTCACGGTGCTCCCAAAGGAGGGGGCAGCGGGAAGAAGGGAAAAACGGAAAACAGAAAGGATGAGAAATGATAGGGCCCACTACAATTAGTTGGGGGCGGCAGAAAGGGTGGGCATGCGGGCATGCACTCCCCTCCTGCCGCCTCCGTCAGCCCCCGCACGTGTTCAAAAGTGAAACCAACGAAGCAGGCAGAGCGGGGGGGGGGGGACTATAAAGGAAGGGTGGGCCAGGTTACAGGGGTCATTCACCCCTCGGAACTCACTGGGCGAGCTTCTTGCAACCCACTTCCCCTCTCTCGCTTGGGCACAAAAGGGAACTCGGAGCCAACTATTCCAGCTACCCTGCCCCCACTAAATGTTCCAGTAAAGACCACTCCTGGACTAGCCTCGCTCTCTCCCACTAGGCGGATACACCTTCAGTATCCGGCCGCCTGTCGTCACATCGCTAGCTTACACACTCGCAGCCAAGCGATTCAAGAGGGACGACAAATAGTGGACGGGAGCGAGAACTTCCAGAAGAGCTATTGGCCAGCTCGGTGGTGGTAAAACAGTTCCAGCACATACACTTAATAACAGACTTATATATTTTTAAAGGACCCATATTGTGCCCGAACCAGACTTAAAGAAAGAGAGAGAAAGTGCTTGACTAACCTAGTGGTTCCTTAAATATTTGATGTGTCCTTATAGGACAGACTAAAGAGAAAAGATCCTAGACTTATATATAAATAAAATGATGATGTGTTGAGAGGGAAATAGTTATTCTTGTTAGCAAAGGCGTAATGCCGAGTAGTTATTAGCATAGGATCTGATAGGAAAGACTTAGATATTAATAGTAAAGTAAAAGGGAATAATTCTTGAAGATAGACATGCAACTATAAGGCTCAGGGGAACAAATAATAGTTGCCATTAGACCAGCATTAGTTTGAGAAATAGGTAGGAAGGACACTAGTCCGTATGGTCAACGAAATCTTTGGTTATAAAGGAAACATTATCTGTTATCATAATTAAAGGAATATTCGATCTGTGTTAAGCGTTACGGGCGTTAAGTACAGGATAATATTGTAATCATAAGAATCTATGTAAAGGATTAAATCAGAGAATCTTTTCCGCGTAGAGGTTTTGAGGTACTGTTTACCTAGATTAAGAATTATTATTGATTAAGTGATTTATGTGAATATAACTTGTTTGTAATAGGATTACGTGAACGCATAATTAGAGGGTGTTCTCGATCAGGGTGATCAAGGTGAATTGTGGAAACACCCTGTTCTGTTGAGTAACTGTGTTGTACAAACCAAGAATGTATTAGAGAGGGAAATCTAAATAACTTGTAATAACGACCGGTTTATTTGGAGGAATATATTGTATAATCAAAGAGTGTTGAGATACCATTTGTAACGACGTCCTTGTCATATGAGTCAATGTAATGTATAGGAAATATTAGTTAAGAGATTACATGTAGTAACGCCTTGGTCTCTGGAGTAGACGAAATAGGCCCGGTTGTTGTTGTTGTTGTTGTTGTTGCTGTTCCGCAGGCTGTCTGGCCGAGCAGCCCCAAGGCCCCGAGCAAGGCCAAGGCCATAACCGAGCGCCCCCACAGAACCCTACCCAGCTTACCACTAATAATGCCCAGGTGACCAAAGCCACTCAAAGGCGGGGAGCTGAGGAGGGTGCGGAAACGCCCGGGAAACAAAAGCCCCACCCAATGCCCTGTGCCCCTCAGCAATTATAAAGAGAAAGTTGAGGGGCAAAGGAAAAATGTGACGCTTTGGCTTCCAATCTTGGTAGATTGGGAGGTCAATCCACGGAAGAGACGCCGTCACTTGAGATCTAGAAAATATATAAGTAAAAGGAACAGTCAGAGTAAGCTATGGGTATGGCAGAGATTGCTCAGTTCTCACTCATATAGACCAGCCCATCACCACATGACTAGAACCAAATCCTCTCAGCATCAGCTAGGAAAGGCCCTAGAATGCCGCCTTTGGCGGGGGGATAGCTCCCCTATTTCAACCCCTTTCGGGGTTGGGCACCCGCCGGTAGAGGTGTATCATTCTTAAGGTTAGATAAAGAATATAACTTTTGTTTAAATAGGTGAATCACGGTATGATTTATTAGTGCCCTGGTCTATACAGTAGACACAGCAGGGCTCAGTAAAAACTATATTAATTTAGAAACTAATAACGTGCCTTTGGATCGAAGCCGACTTGAGTCAATACCTGAATAACGGGAATTCAACTAGGGAGTAACGGGAGCTCTAGGGTTCCAAAGTACAACCTATCGTGGATCGACGTAATATTCAATCCGTGTCTTGAACTCATCTCGGCCCGAACAGAGAAACAGTTATTAGAGTAGTAAGGAAGTTTGTTAAATAAAGTATACGAACTTCTAAATGACTGTCGATTTATCCCCCACATTAGTAGTATATTCGAGATAAGAAAATAAGTACTACAAGCGCGATTTAAAAAATATCCATTGTCCCACATTTGATCGGTGAAAATGGGAGGGGGGGGAGTGAGGAAGGAATACCGTGGCAGACGGAACATTTCGATCGACGTATAGAGCCATTATGAAGATATTCATATAAAATAAAGTTTTTGTCGTACAGAGCTGGTTCAAAGAAAATAATAATCTGTATGCATTGCCGATATACGAAATTAATATCTCAAAACTGTATCGATCCTTAAATGATATGTAAATTGAGCGTGAAATGAAGCGAAAAAAAAATCCAGTCGGCGAGGGCTGAACACTGTCTAAAAATATGCAGCACATGGACAAAAATATTCTGGAAAAATAGAGGTTTTGATCGTACATTTATGATATAGATAGGCTACCATTCGAAAGCTAATGAAAAATCCTAAATATTGATCGCTTAAAAAATATCCATTTTCCAACAATGTATCGGTGAAAATGGGGAGGGAAAGTACAGGCGGACTGAACAGTTAACTTCACCTACGGTGAAATTCCACATACTGTATTATTATTTTTTGTTTTTTTTGTTGATGAAATCTTATAGAATAACTTTTCCTCTTCCCGTTAAAAAAAAAAACAATTATTATGGGTGAAAACCAACTATCTATCTATCTATTGCCTGACGCCGTGATCCCCAAAGGGGTGGCCACGAATGAACCACCTCATGCACCTCTTGTCCCCAGTCAGTCGACGCTCCTCCTCCCAACCAGCACCGTCTTCATTCACATACTTCCACCTCTCCTTCGGTCTACCTCTCCCTCTCTGTCCTTCCACCTCGCTCTCGTACACCCTCTTAGTCATTCTCTCGCTTTCCATATGTTCCATATGGCCGAACCATCTCAAGTTGTTCCTTTTCACACTTTCCAGCACATCTACCTCCACACCACACCGCCTTCTTAATTCCTCATTCGTCTGTCTATCCCTCCATGTAACTCCACACGCACTTCTCAAGTAACTCATTTCCACCGCTCTCACTCTTGGTCTGGTTTGCTTCAAGGAGATGTGGAGGGCATGAAGGGATGGTCTGAACATTGGTAGATGCCTTTTCATCCAAAAAAATGCAAGTACATGCGGATTGGGACAAGCAAGATAGACAAGGTATAATACAGTATGTATGAAGCGATGGACGAAGTTAATGCAGAAAAGGATATAGGAGTAGTGATAGACAATAAGTTAAATTTCTCAGAACATTTAGCGGAAAAGATAAACAAAGCCAATAGAATTGTAGGGCTGATAAGGAGGACATTTGTGTCACTTCACGAAGAAATCTTCAGGAATCTCTATACAGCGCTGGTTAGGCCGCACCTGGAATATGCGAACCAGGTGTGGGCTCCATATATGGTAAAGGATATAGAAGCAGTGGAGAAAGTGCAGAGGAGAGCTAGCAAGCTAGTACCAACATTGAAGAATGCGGGCTATGAGCAGAGGTTGAGGACACTGGGACTTCCGACACTGGCATATAGGAGAAAGAGAGGGGATATGATAGAGACTTTTAAGATAGTGTCAGGAAAGTATGATGAGGATGTGTGTGAAGGTATCTTCTTGATGCGGGAGGGAACAAGAACGAGAGGACACTCTTAAGAAACTTTACAAGGAAAGAAATAGGCTTGAAATGGCAAAGAACTCATTTTGTGATAGAGTGGTAAATGAGTGGAACGCACTGCCCCAGTATGTAGTCGATTCCGAAACAATAAGGAAGTTTGAAAGTAATCTTGATAAAGCATGGGGAAGACAAGATTTGAAGTTTGATTATAAAGCAAAAATACAGAATAGTAAAAATGTTGCGTCTGCTGCCGCCGCCGCCAACACCGTGAACGACCGCAGTAGTGCAAGTACTTACCTTTTGATGTGTTCGCCACTCTTCTAGCGGCACCAAGGAGCGACGCCCCTCGTTATGGGTGGTGATTTGGTGCAGTAGACTGTTTGAAGCGACAGCTCGCTCCCTTGCGAGGATGGGCTCGTCTGGCACTTTTTGCAGTTCGACATCTAGGGCTCTCTTGAAGTTGTCTAACGAGATCTCCCTCATGTCTCTTACTCGCCGTGGGAGTTTGTTGAAGAGACGTGGGCCTCTGTGTGATAACCAGCCCTCTCGCAGAGAGCCCATAGCACCCCTGTTATTCATCCGGGGGATTTCGCATTCCCAGCCTCTCCTATCACTGAATTTCATGACTATCGGAGTATGTAGATTTGGTACTAAACCCTCTGCGATTTTCCACGTGTATATTATTAGGTAACGTTCTCTTCTACGTTCCAGTGAGTACAGATTCAGTGCTCTTAAACGCTCCCAATAGTGTAGATGTTTTATCGAACTTATATGCGAAGTGAAATTTCTTTGTACACTCTCTACGTCATTTATTTCACCTGCTTTGTATGGGGATGTTAATACGCTACAGTATTCAAGCCGCGGTAGCACTAGAGATTTGAAGAGCGTTATCATAGGCAATTCCCCGCGTGTTTTAAAAGTACGCAGAATCCAACCCGTTAAGACGTTTCGCAGCCGCCACTTTGACCTGGTTATGTACTTTGAAACCCATATTTTCAGACATTAATACCCCAAGGTACAAAGGAGTACAAAGGAGTACAAAGGAAATCAAGCAACAACAGATCTAGTGACCCTTCTAGGTTGCTTGTCCTCCAAAACACTGAGGATCAAGTGTGCAAACAGTGGTTTAGAGTGGGTAAGGGAACATTGGAAAGCGAATTACTGCCCTGGAACTAATGTCCGTGGCAGGATTAGGAAGTTAGTAGGGGACAGATGGGTTAGTAACTGAGGGGGGGATAAAATAAAGTTATTCATTTACAAACGCAGTCAGTCGCGGGTTTGATGCGAGATATTTGTCTAGGCGGAGTTTAAATGAATCAACGGTGATGCAGTCTATAACGTTTCGGGGAAGCCCATTCCACAAGTTGACAACTCGATTGAAGAAGAAATTCTTAGATTCGTGTGAGTTAAAAGATTTACCAATAATTTTGCAACCGTTTCCCCGCGTGTAATTAGCTTGGTCGATAGTGAAGTACTTACTACAGTTCATATTGTCGATGCCTTTGATGATTTTGAACACTTGAATTAAGTCACCTCTTAATCTGCGCTGGGTTAAAGGAAATAGATTTAATTCTCTAAGACGCTCTTCGTATGGTTTGTTCTTTAGGCTAGGTATCATTTTGGTAACTCTACGTTGAACTCGTTCTAGCTTGTTTATATCTTTTTGGTAATAAGGGCACCAGGATTGAACGCAGTATTCCAGAAGAGGGCGGACTAAGGAATTGTAAAGGGTTAGGATAACTTCTTTGGATTTATGCTCAAATGACCTGCCTATAAAGCCAATTATTTTGTTTGCCTTCTTAACAACTTCTGAACATTGTTGACTCGGTTTTAGGTTACTCGATATTGTTACTCCCAGATCGGTTTCTCTGTTTACATTCTTAAGCTGAGTGCCATTCATCGAATAGTTTGCTTTCTCATTTAGGTATCCGATATGTAGTACTTTACATTTATCCGCATTGAAACTCATTTGCCAAATTTGGGCCCAACATGACAATTTATCTAGATTGTGTTGCATATCGTCAACTTGGTCTTTTGAGAGTACGCTATTTGCAATTTTTGTATCGTCAGCAAATTTTGAGATTGTACAGGTGAGACCCTCATCTATGTCGTTGATGTAAATTAGAAAGAGAATTGGTCCTAGTACCGATCCCTGGGGTACCCCGCTACTTACATTGGTCCATTGAGATGCCTTACCGTTTATGACTACTCTTTGCTTTCTGTCGCTGAGCCAATTTTCTATCCATTTCAACACACCGTCTTGTATTCCATGCGCTTTTAGTTTTAGCAGTAAACGTTTGTGGGGAACTTTGTCAAAGGCCTTTTGAAAATCAAGGTATATAATATCTACAGCTTTACTCTCATCGTAGAGGTTGAAGATATCGTGGAAGAAGTCTAAGAGGTTTGTTAAACAGGAACGTTTTTTACGAAAGCCGTGTTGAGTATCTTTAAGTATGTTATTTTCCTCTAAGTGATTTACGAGTCTGTCTCGTATGACCGTTTCTAGCATTTTACATACAACTGAGGTTAAGCTAATTGGACGATAGTTACTGGGTAGGGATTTGCTGCCTTTTTTGAATATCGGTGTTACGTTGGCTAGCTTCCACTGATCGGGCATAGTTCCAGACTGCAAGGATTTATTGAATAGTAATGTCAGTGGTTTGGAGAGCTCATCCTTAGCTTCCTTTAGAACTCTAGGCGAGATTTTATCAGGTCCAGGCATTTTATTTACCTTGAGTTTATCTAAACAATTCAATACTTCTCTCTCTGTAACGGTGATATTGCTTAGAACATCTGAATTATCAATCTGAATCGGCGATGGTGTAGGGATATCACTGAGGTCTTCTGTTGTAAAAACTGATGCAAAGAAGGTATTGAGGGCATTACTCATTTGTACTTCGTCTTTGGTGTATTCTCCATTTTCATCGACTAACGGTCCAACAGTTGAAGTAACTACTTTTTTCTTTCTGATATAACTATAGAATTATTTCGGGTTTGTTTTACTTTGATTCGCAATATGTAACTCTAAGGTCTTTTTACTTTGCTTAATTAACTTTTTGGCTTTGCGTCGTAGTTCTACAAATTTCAGCCGTTCTTCGTCATTTTGTGAGGATTTTAAACTATCATTAGCAAAAATTTTTAGCAAGCAGGCAGTTTGAAATATCTTTATTCCACCATTTGGGCTTATTATTATGGCCTGGACGCCGTATTTTCGATGGTATGCAGTCTTGCACTGCTTTTAGGTAAGTGGCTTCGAATAACTTCCAAGATGTATTTATGTCGTTATTGTGAATTAAAAAGCTCCAGTCAGTTTCTTTAAACATAGCTCTAAGTTTATGGAAGTTTGCTTTCTTGAAATTAGGGACTTTTTCGATGCTACTATTTGGTTCGTTACTAGTAAACTTTAACCCTCCAGCCCCGGCTATGTATTATATATATATTCCTCAAAACCCGGGTGTTTTGGCCGAAAAACGTCTAGGCTAGGCTACCGTATATTTGTTAATCAGACTGCTTCCCGCATTCCCGCGCATCCCCAAGCGTAGCTGTGTTATTTACCTGTAGAATGGCATTAAGTAGAGCTCTCTAAGTCAACTGGTTGAGCTGTGATGATGATTTCATTGGAGATAACTTTATGGCCAAAACAGCCACTTTACACTACTATTCGATACTTAACAACAACATACAGGCACACACGAACAATCGACGCTCTCCTTCTTGTGGCCGGAGATGCGGGGCGTCGGTCCAGCCGGCTGTTGTTTACATGCGTCGGACCGACGCCTCGCACACGAAGCTCACAGGCTTTCAACCACTGGGCGTTCAAGAGGCCTTCCGGGTACCTGTTATATGCTTTTTTATGGGCGTTCAAGAGCCCTTCCGTGGTGAGAGGGTTAAAGTGAAAGTTATCGTACGATGGTCGCTGTTACTGAATTCATCACCAACATTCAAATTCTCTATTAATTCTTCTTTTGTTGCAAGTACAATGTCAAGAACGTTATTACCACGGGTTGGCGTTCGAACAAATTGATAAAGCGAACTCTCTTGCAAGTTCGCATACAAGTCATGTCCGGAGTGTGAAGTAAGAGTATCGCCCCACATGGTCACAGGTAAATTAAAGTCGCCAAAAATTACGGTATCTTGTGAGTTACTTACATCTGCAATTTGTTCGTAAATTTCTAGGTCAGTTTGCACTGATTGAGCTGTCTGTATATTAATGCAAGTATTATTTTTGTACCTTTATTATTCTTTATTAGCACAAAAGATGCGTCGACGTTCACAATTTGAGGTTTTGACAAGAGGGTAGGGTTAAGACTTTCTTTGATATAAAGTAAAACGCCACCTCCATTTCGATTTATTTGACTTTTCTCAAACATTACAGAACCGGGAAGTGAATACTCTGCTAAAATGTCTCCATCTTCTGTATTGAGCCAAGATTCTGTTATGCCAATCCATCATAATTTTCTGTAAACACTAGCTCCTCTAAATCTGAAAATGTATTGCGTACGCTACGAGCGTTTGCATAGAAAACCTTTAAATTTGTTATTTTAGAACTCACGGAACGCTCTTTAATAATATTTTTGGTTCTTGTCGGATCTACATTTATGTTCATGGCTGTCCTCGGTCTTTCACACTGTCTTTCCGTTCTATTATGTGGTTAGATTCTGTTAAGTAATTTGTAATTTCTTTAACACCATTATTATCTCCGTACCGTATTAATTGGAATTTTTCCTCATTGAATTGCATGTTGTTTTCCCTGGTCCACCGGAACACTACATTCATGTCTTCCTGCAGTCGGCCCGTGTCCTCTTGTGTGTTTACTATCTTGCTTAATTTTGTGTCATCAGCAAAAGACGACACCGTACTGTGTCTGGTGTTGGTATCTATGTCGCAAATTAGTATGAGAAACAGAAGGGGCGCTAGCACTGTTCCTTGGGGCACTGAGCTTTTGACATCCGAAGGCTCAGATGTGACTTGGTTTACTGCTACCGATTGTTTTCGGTTTACGAGGAAATTGTATATCCACCGTCCGAGCTGGATACACAGGCCTAGTTTGCCTTTTTCCAGAGGATCTACTGTAAGAAACTGTAAGAAACTGTAAGAAACTGTAAGAAACTGTAAGGAGTCTCTTCCCGAACGTCCATGCTTCGCTTCCGTAAGTTAGTGTCGGGATTGCCACACTGTCATGCAAGGACTTCTTCACTTTCATACTGACCACTCTATTTCTTGTTACTGCTTTCAACGTTCCTACAACCCTCTTCCCCTGTTGCACCCTCTCCCGCACTTCTTCATCCATAGTCCCATCTTTACTCAACACACTGCCCAGATACTTAAAAGAGCTGACCGTTCAACTTCACCTCACACTCTGTGACTTCACCCCTTTCGAAGACCATAACCTTGCTCTTCCCTGCATTTACCTTCAAATTCTTCTTTTCACACACTGTTCCAAACTCATTTACCAGACCCTGCAACTCCCATTCATTATCACTCATCAGAACTGTATCATCCGCAAACAGCAGTATAGGCAGCTTCCACTCATTTCCCTCCCTTTTCAGCAATACACCAACATCCACTGCTCTTCCTAGTACAGTAACACCTCCATTTACCGGCACTCAGGGGGATTTGAAACCTCCGGTGAATTGAAAAGTCCGGTTGAATGAACATTACTCCTATAAATGCCCATAAACCCCAAGAAAATACTCCCTAATGGCTATCTGTATTATCAGCCTTAATATAATAAACAAGCACACATTACTATACCATAATAATAAGTAATGTTCTCAACTCGCCAATTTATAAGTACAGTAGAAGTTGGAAAAGGCGTCCAGCTGTTGTTGTTGTCAGCGGCATAATGCGTATCATCGTATGCGAAGGCTAGGCCTTATCGGGAGGGAGAGTTTCGCGGCGCATTCAAAGTTTTGACAGTAGCAAAACGAAACACTAATATCAAACTGTTTTTGTTCTTTTTAATTTCTTAGGTTTCTCACTTAATATCTAAAATGCTCACTTAATATCTAAAACTTATTTATGAGGTGGATGCTTTGGGAGAGGCAGCAAGGGGTGGATTCTTGCCACTCCTCCACAGTTGTTGAGGTGGATGCTGTTACATCATCCACCTCTCTCCATTCGTTTGGATATTTGTGTTTTTTGTTCCAAGCTCAGAACCACTCTTTTGCATTTCTTCTTGTCACTATTGGCTTTCACTTTTTCCGACTTTACCTTAATCTTCGGCATGATAGCGATGAATCGAGTATAATATATCCGATATGAGAATGTTTGTATATATGGATCGATCGGGCGAGACTGAGTAGGCCTATTCCTGCGCTTTTGTTGTTGTTGTTGTTGTTGTTGTTCCCCAGGCTGTCTGGCCGAACAGCCCCAAGGTCTCGAGCAAGGCCAAGGCCATAAACGAGCGCCCCCACAAAATCCTCCCTGCTTACCACTAACAAAGCCCGGGTGACCGAAGCCACTCCAAGGCAGGGAGCTGAGGAGGGTGCGGAAACGCCCGGGAAACCAAAGCCCCACCCAAGGCCCTGTGCCCCTCAGCAATTATGAAGGGAAAGTTGAGGGGCAAGGGAAAAATGTGACGCTTTGGCTCCCAATCTGCCAACTTTTAGGTTGGCAGTAGGGAGGTCAATCCACGGAAAAGACGCCGCCACTTGAGATCTAGAATATATATAAGTAAAAGGAACAGTCAGAGTAAGCTATGGGTATGGCAGAGATCGCTCAGTTCTCACTCGGATAGACCAGCCCATCACCACATGACTAGAACCCAATCCTCTCAGCATCAGCTAGGAAAGGCCTTAGAAAGCCACCTTTGGCGGGGGGATAGCTCCCCTATTTCAACTCCTTTCGGGGTTGGGCACCCGCCCTTTTTTGTTGTTGTTGTTGCTTGTTCTACTGACGTTGCCGTTACCCGCGTAGAACCACGGACTATTTTATATATACAGTCAGGTCTTGATATACACGGTTAATTCGTACCCTGTACGTACAGTGTATATCAAAACCGTGTTTTAGAAATAACAGGCCTTATGGGAATTAATTAATTCGTTCCAGCCACTTTCCCAACGTCCCCCTTTTGGCCCTTTTTGCCTACCTTCAGCCGACTTATACAGTCGACGCTCGATTTAACGGACCCCGATACAACGGATTTCGGATTTAACGGACTCTGTCCGTAGCCAGACAATGGACTCCGTTGCTCGATAAAAAGTTGGAGCAAAGTCCGTTGCTCTATCTATTTATCTCTCTAATGCACCTACCTAAATCGCTTATACATTAACATAACTATGTCTTATTTGGACTTTTTGTAATCTTTGAATAATTTCTAATGTGATGGAATTGAAAAATATAATATCCTTCCAGCACATAGATAAATAATAAATAAGATAGTCAACAAAATATTTCAACTCTCCCCTCCGTGTGAGCAGACGAAAGATTTACGTTTGATAGATTTTTTTTTTCCCCCTCGATATACACTCTCTTTCTATCTATCTATCTCTCTAATTCATCTACCTAAATCCCTTATACATTAACATAACTATGTCTTGTTTGGACTTTTTGTAATCTTTGAATCATTTCTAATGCGATGGAATTGAAAAATATAATATCCTTCCAGCACATAGATAAACAATATATAAGATCTATCTATCTATCTATATGCTCAGGCCCAATCCCCATTTTGGGGGTAGCCGACTCAAGACAGAGCAAGAACAGGGAAAACACAAAAACAACATAAAACAAAAAATAAACACAGATAAAAAACACAAACTCTCACACATCCAGGTCACCCAGGAGAAGACCCAGAGACCAGGGTTACCAAGGTCGCTCCAGCACTCCCCCGGCCCCTGACCACCAGGAGAGGTTCCGATCTCGGCAGGCAGACATGCAGCGGAGCCAAAGCGACAAGCCCTCCCACCACACTTCCAGGCACACCCTTCATATTAATCGTCTCCCCGGGCCAGGCGCCTGATGGACTATTATCTAGTCCAACTTGCGCCCGACCCCTTACTCCAAATGACCACGTGTTCACTCAACTATTCACAAGCATTCTCCATTCACTCCTGTCCACCACCACTTCCCCTGCCTGATCTATAGTCATTCCTCTATCATCCAAAGCCTTTCTTACACAGTCTCTCCATCTCAATGGGGGTCTTCCTGCCCTTC
Source organism: Paralithodes platypus (assembly GCA_032716605.1). Lineage (NCBI taxonomy): Eukaryota > Metazoa > Arthropoda > Malacostraca > Decapoda > Lithodidae > Paralithodes > Paralithodes platypus. Next base: position 1,835,870 of record CM064502.1, read on the forward strand.
TATCTCCCCTTGTACCTGACTCACATATTCTCTTTGTAAGCCTTTCATCTCCCATTCGTTCAACATGACCATACCAGCTCAGCACCCTTCTGTCCACTCTGGCTGACAAATGTTCCTGCTGCCCCACTCTCCTACGTATCTCTTCATTTCTCAATCTGTCTCTACGAGTAACTCCACACATACTCCTCAAGCAGCTCATCTCCATCACATCCAGCCCTCTTTTCTCCTTTTTCTTCAGAGCCCATGTCTCAGCCCCATACATCACTGTTGGCACAACAATTCCTTATATAAGATAGTCAAAAAAATAGTTCAACCCTCCCCTCCGTCTAGGCGCCGAGCTTCCGAGACGGGAGATTTACGTTTGATAGATTTTTGTTTTTTTTTGTTCCCACGGTATACACAAAATGATGGGGAAATATTATAACATGTTTTTAATTGACATTTGTGTCGTTTTTGCTGATTATGAGTTGGTGGAAAAAAATCTTTAATTCTATCATATCGGAAATGATTCACAGATTATATAGAGACCAAATAACATACACTTTTAAGTGTGTTCAATAGTTTTGCATTATCAATAGGGTGTAGCACAAGGCTTATTAACATTATCAGAGTAACGGGGTCGGGGTTGAGGCCGGAACGGGGAGGGGAGGGAGTAGGCCTACAGCGGCGGGGATATCCTTCCTTCTTTTTTTGTATTTGTTTTTCCCATGTGAAATTTATCATATCAATGACAAATAAGACCTTTATTATGTGTTCAGGGACGTGTGTGATTGACGTGTCCCTCAATCACAAAAAAAAAAAAAAAAAAAAAAAACGAAATATGAAGGCAATTTTCCAGTTACGGACTTTTTCCAGTAACGGACTCCGTCTCCCCCCTATTAGTCCGTTAAATCGAGCGTCGACTGTATTATATTATACCAGCAATTTTTTTTTTTTTTTTTTTTTCTATAGTCCAACTTACTTCCTCTCGGGCATAGGCTGAGAGCCTTAACATTCACCTCTTTACAATGAACAGTGAAGCCCGTGAGGTCTTGTTCCAGTCTAGGGAGTGAGACATGTGAAGCACGTAGAGTACAACGAGCACCTGCCATCTTGCCTTCACATGAGGCACGGTGCTCACTCATGGCCCGAAACGACCCCCTCTCTGAAGCCACCTCGTTCCCGTGCTTCACTGTCTCACTCCCTACACTCGGACTCTCACACTTACACACACACAACGCCACCTGTTGAGCAGATAACTCACCAGGCATTGCACCCCTATAGCATATTTTGAATATGGGAATATTCATACAGTGCTATTTAATCAGGGAACAATGAGGGTATTTTATTATCATACAGTAAACCCTCGCTCTTTTGTACTTCACTCTTTCAGAATTCCAAGGCTTTCGGACAAGCATTTCAATTCGAACTCATGGTTCAGCCTTTCGGATTTGTCCGAAAGGCTGAGAAAAATTAAATCGCATTCGGACCGAAGAGTCGAGTTTTGGCCTTATATTTATTATATATTATATTTTTCAATTCCATTGCATTAGAAATTATTCAAAGATTACAAAAAGTCCAAATAAGACATAGTTATGTTAATGTATAAGGGAGTTACGTAGATGCATTAGAGAGATAGATAGATAGAAAGAGAGAGTTACAGAGGGGGAGTGAGCGATAAACACGAACTATTATGAGACGGACTTATTGGTTCTGAAAAGACAAGATAGATAGAAAGAGAGTTGCAGAAGGGGAAGTGAGCGATAAACACGAACTATTATGAGACGGACTTAATTGGTTTTGAAAAGACAAGATAGATAGAAAGAGAGTTGCAGAAGGGGAAGTGAACGATAAGCACGAACTATTATGAGACGGACTTAATTGGTTCTGAAAAGACAAAGGAGACTTTTATATTGACTCTTTTTCATGTTATTATTTGTGTGCTAGAAGGATAATATTGTTTTCAATTCCATTGCATTAGAAATGATTCAAAGATTACAAAAAGTCCAAATAAGACATAGTTATGTTAATGTATAAGGGAGTTACGTAGATGCATTAGATGATTAGAGAGATAGATGATAGAAAGAGAGAGTTACAGAGGGGGAGTGAGCGATAAACACGAACTATTATGAGACAGACTTATTGGTTCTGAAAAGACAAGATAGATAGAAAGAGAGTTGCAGAAGGGGAAGTGAGCGATAAACACGAACTATTATGAGACGGACTTAATTGGTTTTGAAAAGACAAGATAGATAGAAAGAGTTGCAGAAGGGGAAGTGAGTGATAAACACGAACTATTATGAGACGGACTTAATTGGTTCTGAAAAGACAAAGGAGACTTTTATATTGACTCTTTTTCATGTTATTATTTGTGTGCTAGAAGGATAATATTGTTTTCAATTCCATCGCATTAGAAATTATTTATAGATTACAAAAAGTCCAAATAAGACATAGTTATGTTAATGTATAAGGGAGTTAGTTAGATGCATTAAAGATAATTAGATAGAGAGAGAGTGGCTAGGGGCGAGCGAGCGATAAAATACTAACATATACGAGATGGACTTATGTTTCTGAAAGACAAAGGAGACATTTTTATTTACTCTCTTTTTCATTTTATTATTTGTGTATTAGAAGGGTAATATTGTTTTCAATTCCATCGTATTAGAATTGATTCATAGATTAAAAAAAGACCAAATAAGACATAGTTATATATATGTATAAGGGAGATAGATGCATTATTTCAGACATTCGGACAAGTCCGAATGGCTGAAGTGTGAGTTCGGACTCGGCCCTTTCGGACTTTTGACTCTTTCAGACAGGGGTCTCCCCCAATTAGTCCGAAAGAGCGAGGGTTTACTGTATATGACATAACATAGAATACATTAAGCATCAATAAGAACTGTTTTGGACCTGTTACTGACTTATTTGTGTGAATAGACGTGTTGACGTTAGGTAGATATCCCCACCGCTGTACTCCCTCCCCACCCTGTCCCGGCCTCAACCCCGACCCCGTTACTGTGATGATGTTGATAAGCCTTGTGCTACAGCTAGCACATCGGCCCCTTCAGGTTCCCAGGCATGTTGATCATCCTCATCGAAACCAGAAAACACATAAATATTGTCCATCATATCATTATCATCATCAGATTGGTTGTCACTATCGGGGACGCTCCCTCCCTCCCCCTCTCTTTATTAGGCTAGACCAGAAAGTAGAGACGAAGTTATAACCCTATTGATAATGCAAAACTATTGAACACACTTACAAGTGTATGTTATTTGGTCTCTATATAATCTGTGAATCATTTCCGATATGATGGAATTAAAGAACATGAATGGGAGTTGTAGGGTCTGGTAAATTAGTTTGGAACAGTGTGCGAAAAACGGAATTTGAAGGTAAATGCGGGGAAGAGCAAGGTTATGGTCTTCGAAAGGGGTGAAGTCACAGAGTGTGAGATGAAGCTGAACGGTCAGGCTATGGAGATCGTCAACTCTTTTAAGTATCTAGGGTCATGCTGTTCCTTGTTAGGTTCAGTGTGTTGGACGGGTGCTACCGGTAGTCGAGACAGGCCATCGGCATTAGTGTGCAATTTACCTGGTCTATGTCTAACTTCAAAAGAGTATTCCTCCAAAATCCCCTTCCACCTGACAAATAATCCGTCTTCCATTTTCATTTTCCTGAGCCATTGCAAACTATGGTGGTCCGGTGGTCCGTGATAACTTCGAAATGAACCCCGGCTAAATATGGACGGAAATATTGTACAGCCCACACTAGAGCTAGGCATTCCTTTTTAGTAACGCTGTAATTCTTTTCGCCCTTATTCAGCGTCCGGCTAGCACACGCTACTATGCCTTCCTTTCCATCCACTTTCTGGGCCAATACGGCCCCGAGCCCTTCATCGGAAGCATCGGTGTATAGCTGGAACGGCTTGGTAAAATCCGGATGACAAACTATGGGGTTAGAAGTCAATTTTTGTTTCAGTTGATCAAAAGCTATCTGACAACTCTGATCCCAGTCGAATCTCCTCCCTTTTTCCAGTCTCTTAGTCATGGGGCGAGCAATTTTTGAAAAGTTGAGTATGAACCTTCGATAATAGGATGCCATTCCCAGAAACGCTCGGATTTCTTTGACAGAGGACAGGGGTGAAATTTCTGCAATAGATTTCACTTTATGTGGGTCCGGTTGGATACCTAGAGAGGGGATATGATAGAGTTTTAAGATAGTGTCAGGAAAGTATGATGAGGATGTGTGTGAAGGTATCTTCTTGATGCGGGAGGGAACAAGAACGAGAGGACACTCTAAGAAAATTTACAAAGAAAGAAATAGGCTTGAAAAGGCAAAGAACTCATTTTGTGATAGAGTGGTAAATGAGTGGAACGCGCTGCCCCAGTATGTAGTCGATTCCGAATCAATAAGGAAGTTTGAAAGTAATCTTGATAAAGCATGGGGAAGACAAGATTTGAAGTTTGATTATAAAGCAAAAATACAGAATAGTAAAAATGTTGCGTCTGCTGCCGCCGCCGCCAACACAGTGAACGACCGCAGTAGTGCAAGTACTGGCACTGAGCTGGATACACAGGCCTAGTTTGCCTTTTTCCAGAGGATCTACTGTAAGAAACTGTAAGTTTACTTGAAACCACGTGCCCTATGTATGCCACCTCACGGGCCCCTAATTGGCATTTTGAAGGCTTCAGTTTAAGTCCTGCCCCCCTGATTCTTTCTAACACTTCTTGTAGTCGGTGAATATGTTCCTCCCAACTAGTGGAAAAGATTATAATATCATCCAAGTAAGCTAAACAGGTTCTCCAGGTTAATCCCCTCAATACTTCATCCATGACTCTAGTGAAACTGGCTGGTCCATTACAAACTCCGAAAGGCAAGACGGTAAACTGGTAGAGTTTGCCTTCACTCGTGGCAAATGCGGTTTTCTCTTGGTCCTCTGACCTAACTGGTACAGTACTTGCCAGTATTCACTCTGTAGGTCTAGGGTAGAGAACCAGGTTGACCCATTTAATGATTCTAGCGAGTCATCAATACGAGGTAGGGGTTGCGCATCTTTGATGGTGACATCGTTTAATTTCCGATAATCTACACAGAACCGGGTAGACCCATTTTTTTTTTTACCAGGACTACTGGAGATGACCACGGATTGTAGGATTCCACGACTATCCCCTGCTTAATCATTTCCTCTACTTGTTCCTTTTCTTTTTGTCTCATAATGGGATTTTGTCGCCTATAGGGTTGGAAATTTTCTATTTCCAGATCACACCACATCAGTAGCAGCACAGGTCGGCAGGGTAAGGAGCCGATCCCCGGTGGGGTGTGTGTTTAGCTCCATCATGCTTCTAGTCAACATTTGTGCTACACCCACTTGCTCGCTGATTCCGGTCATTGCACATAAACTTTGAATAAAATGTGTGAAGTGCTTAGATAGGTCTAAGTTTCTCTGGACCTCCCAGAGGTGTCCTGTGTGCTCTGATCTAAGCGCAGAATGGTTTAGTCAGCAAAGATCAATCGTGCCTGATGGCACTGATCGAAATTAGGAACAGTTTCACCGCCTAGGGACGGGTCGGAGGTGTTGTGTGTGGGCCAAAGGAATGTACAATTGTTTTTTCCGAAAGTTGATTTTCCCTTACCAAGAAATAAACGTGTAGTTTCTCAAAGTGTGTTAACAGAACAATACCGTGTTAATGCAGCGTGTGAACATAACACTTTTGACGGTTCTCAGGTAAGTCGAAGTATACCGGATTCACAGACACCTCTTAACCCTATTCGATGCAAGGGTCTGGATATTTCCGTATTGACGACCCTATGGTCATAGGACAATAATTAGACTAGTATAAATAATCACTTAGATATCGAACGATTTATGACGGCTTCGCTGGGTTGACTGATGTACGATAACATATCGTACAATGCAGGTTTCTCTCTCTCCACACAAACCGAAAAGTTGGCTTTGATGACTGGTATTTCACTAACTCAAAAGTAAACATTGTTAACGCTAAACCGATAAATTACTACAACAAATATAATAAAAAAAAAATAAAAAAAAATAGTTAAAGCTAGCGATAACGCTAACAGCTTGTGTAGGCCTATTTGTTTGTTTTGGCTCTAAGACCCTGAATAACAGACAGAGCTACACTTGTTGTTGTTGTCGTTGTTGTTGTTCCCCAAGCTGCCTGGCCGAACAGCCCCAAGGCCCCGAGTAAGGCCAAGGCCATAAACGAGCGCCCCCACAGAACCCTCCCTGCCGACCACAATAAAGCCTGGGTGACCGAAGCCACTCCATGGCGGGGAGCTGAGAGGGTGCGTAAACGCCCGGGAAACCAAAGCCCCACCCAGGGCCCTGTGCCCCTCAGCAATTATGAAGAGAAAGTTGAGGGGCAAAGGAATAATGTGACGCTTTAGCTTCCAATCTTGGTAGATTGGGAGGTCAATCCACGGAAGAGACGCCGTCACTTGAGATCTAGAAAATATATAAGTAAAAGGAACAGTCCGAGTAAGCTATGGACGTTTTGGTGTAGTAGCAGAAGATACAGAACCCTGACCAGTCTCCGCCGGCTTATGACTCGTGACTCTAGAGGAACGTTTAGGGGGAGGGTGTTCAAATAGCAATCTATCCCAAAGAGGGACGTTGTCACATTGAAGTGATTTATGCGCAACAATCGTAGTGTAGGCTGCCATCTGTTGCCGTACTTCTCTTAAAGCTACTGCCGCGGTCTTATCATTGTCGCAAAGGACCTTGACAGCTAATTGGGAGCAAAAAGAACAATTACGCATTACCCAGAGACCCCTTGAACGGTCTAGACATTTCACACACCTTATGCAAAGGGTATGCGCAAAAATAGGGATACCGGCACAAGCAGGGGTAGTGCATAAAGCAAAGACTGGGGCTGAGGTAGCCATGACAGAGACTGGTGGGGAAAACTACCGCCGGGTCTGTATTGGTCCGCCGGAGCCCAGCTCTGGAAAACAAAAAAAAATTTCCAGGAATTAATGCTCATAAGGTTAACCCAACATGTTCGCATACAAGTGTTAATAACCCACCGGATAACGAGATGTAATGACACAACGATCACAGCTCGCTACGCGGCGGGGTTCAGAATATCTAAACAAATCTTTTTGACGAAAGTGAAGAATACCCTCTGACATAATATAATTGTCCAGCATGGCGATTATAGTCTTTCTGGTGGTGACTGTCTTAAGATTCAATTTTTTGGAACAAAAACAACCCCCCATAAAGACGCCGGCCCTTGAAATATTTTAGTAGAATAACACAGGGCAGGCTGACACGAGATCTGATTTCTAACGAATTGTCACAAAAAGATCGCCGTAAGGTTGAAGGCGGCGATACCTAATTGTATCACTAAATTAAGTGGTTAAATCGAAATTGAATTTGTAAATTCCTTATTTCCTCCACCTAGGAGCACCCCCGGGTGTGAAAAAACGATGTTAACCCTAATTGAACCTTCAATCGCCGTAAGTATAAAGGCGGCGATACATATAGCATCACTTAAAATGGATTGGTTAATGAACTAAATTACTTAGTTGTTCATCCCACCCTACCAAGGTACACCCGCCGGGTGAGATGTCAAAAAGTTAACCCCATAAGTTCCTGTCCCCACTTCTTTGTAAAAGATCGCCGGGGAGGAAAGCCCTTAACAACAGCTAGGTTTTTCATGTGGTTTTGTAAAACCTGGTAGAAAAACTACATAACGTATGTTCGCATGAACAACGTTTTATAGATGGGTACAGCCATTTCCGCCGGGAATCAAAGGGTGCCTGAAACCAGGTACCAACAGAGACGCAGTCCTGGAGAGCCACAGACACCTCATCGCCGGGGACACCAACCTGTGTTAAAACCACGTGTGGCCCAACACGGCTCTCGGCCGGGTTTTTTTCATGGTGAAACCGAGAAAAAACCCGCCGGAAGGAAACCCACCCCGATCAGACACCATCTGAACGTACAACGGACACGAAGGAAGCCACGCACGACTAACCTAAGTCCACACAATAATCCGTGGAATTAGCCAATACACAACTAAACCAGGAAACAAACATAGTCCGAGGAATTAGCCAATACACAACTAAAACCCGGATACACATGACACAGTATGGCATATTTATAAATAATAAACAATAACACTTGTACATGTGGCAAAGCTACGAGCGGCTGGCTAGGCCTAAGTAGACGGCATAATAAAAGTTGAAATATACACCAAACACTGGAAATATCACAACAGGAACCACCGCCAACACACCACTGTAGCAAATACTTCCGGCAAAGGGAAGACTGACACGGGACCCAGAAAAAAATTCACTAAGTGAAGAAAAATACAAAGGGAACGTCAGTAAGCAAAGCATACCTCATCAGAAAGATAAAAGGCAGCAATAACTAACGCGTAATGAAAGCCGCCTGCAACACAAGCTAACTAACTGTGAAAAAGTTCACATGTCCACAACAGGACCACGAGGGAACATCCGAAATAGATGCCCCAAACACACGACCCAAAATACACTGCACTGCGGGCAACCAGCCCAGGACACTCCTGCTACACATATCCTAACCTTACTCGATACATCCCGGAGTAAACAAATGAGAAAAAACTCACTAGGGACGCAGCAAATGCGGAATCAGCGGAGCGTGGGGAGACACGTCCGGGCAGGCTGAGCGCAGAGCAGAGAAGGAGGAATGACGCCTGAATCAGCGTCTAGTCAGAAATCCACACAAGTACATCCACGATATGATGGAAAGCTTATTAGATAGTTATTCTTATTTTCTTGTTCTTTTTATTTTTTACGAAGTTTTTTCGTAGTGAGAACCCAATTCATAATGACTGAAGCCATGAGTGAGGTCGCGTGCGCTCATGATGAAGGCTCCTCAGTTTTTAAATGCTCTGCGCGGTAGATTCAAACTACGGCGGATTAGTGTTTGAAGAGGATGCCTTATGTAATAGGCATGTTCATCAATGATGGAGGGGCCACTAATAAATATAAGCCTGTGAACAATACCAAGGAGTCAATGTTGTATAGTGAGATGGAAATAATACTGGAAATATTAGGCCTACTTATAAATGGGCAAAGTCGGATCTAGCCTTGTAGCCTACCGTTTAATTTAAATAAACTAAAATTGCCACTTATATAAGGAATAGCCCAGTAAATGATTACCCGGTATCACTAGATAGAATTACTCGGTAATTTATAAGTAGAATAAACCCCGAATTGTTATCATAAATTGCTACCTTGCAACATTATAGGTTTGATCCCCAAGGGGAAGAGAGAAAACCTAATATTTATGAGTGGCCCCGGAGTCATTGACGAACTGCCTTAAAGGAAGGCACCCTTTCAAACTCCATGCGTTTCGCACATTTGAAATGCCCGCGCAGGTAACTTGATGGGGCCCGCATCATAAGTGCACACTTAATCTCTTATGGAATTGCCATAATGATCGGGTACCACTAAAGAAAAAACTTTTAGAAAAAATTTAAAACTAATAATAATACACTAAAGTTGTCAAAAACAGCTTCCAACAATCGTAGATATTCTTGGTGTGCGCAGCCTGTCGGGACCCGCGCGTCATTTCGTCCTTCAATGATATATCAAGACTTCTCAAAATATCAACGAATGGGAAGGGGATGGTGGGAGGGCCGAACTCGTCAATGACTCCGGGGCCACTCATAAATATTAGGTTTTCTCTCTTCCCCTTGGGGATCAAACCTATAATTTAATAGTGGCCCCTTCGTCATTGACGAACTGCCAGAATTCTAAGACTGGAGGGGGGACATTCGTACTGATGACCCTTAAAAACCTGCTCTCCGAAAGTATTCCCAACTCAAAATCCAAAGGTTTCACAGAAACACCAAGACAACTCAAATATTTGTTAGTAGTCTTGGCAAATCCAACGTCAAGGCTATTAACCTAATTGCAATGACGACTTGTCTATTTTGACTGCTATGTCGTCATTCCAACCGCGGTTAAAAAGAAAACGTCTAGAGTCTACTCCTTATCTTGCTCTAGGAGACGTTGTACATTAACCAAAACTACCACCGAAGGCGAAAAAAGCATAGAAGAGAAGAAAAAGGGGTTTACCTTAGTTACCGCTTAAGGCCCATCCCGTGTTCCGTCATGTGCAGATCCCTGTCGAACGTGCGCATGAGCGACCCTCTCGTCATCATTTTTTCACGCGCTCCATTGAATGAAGTCGCTTTTGTTGTGCTCCTTTAATTCACCCTGTTTAGGTTCGTTTCGGCTTATCTGGCCTTCTTTTTTGTTAGACAGATGTTCCGTGATCTAGGACACACGTAAATGGGCTCCTAAGTGTGTATAATGGAGACGCGTGTGGAAATAGCCTATCGAAGGTACGGGGGCGCCTGGCGTTCCTCGTATATGTTTTTCATTCTTTCTCTTTTCATATTCTTTTTTCCTGTTAGTCTGGGCATAGTTTAGCTTTTAGCTTACTTTAGCCTAGCTCGTTTTCTCATTCAGGATTTGCTATGCCCCTATGAGTTTTCATTTTTTCATAGCCTAGGTGTACCGTTGGTAAACAATCTGAGATTTCGTTGGTGGCGGTGCTGTTTGTAGAGTTTGTGTCGGCCGCATTATTAGCGTTATTCCCGAGTCCCCCCTTTCGAGTCCTTCACTGTGTCTCAAGGGCCTGGGCGACAGGTGGTTCGTGATACTCCAGGGGTACCCCACGGGGGCCCCTCTTTCACACCACAGGGTTTTTCGCCCCTGACACATTCTCTGCTCACGGCTAGGCCACCCTTTTTCTCATCAGTTTCATTTACTGGTTTTTGTTTTCTCTTCCTGTTTCACCTCCATCCTTTCATAGTCTTTTGCCCAATCCAGGGGTACCTCACGGGGGCCCCTGTTTGTGCGAAACCACCCTCCCTGCCACTTCTCCTCATGGGCTTTGCTCTATCTCTGTGGGTTGGGTGGTTCCTGGGGGATGTGCCTCCTCTCCCCTGGTGTGTCTTCCTTGCCTCTCCCTTTACCGGTTGAGTCAGGATAAATTCAAGGAAGACACTGCTCAGCTTGATGGCCATCATTGCTTGGAGTTCATAAGGAGATGACGCATTTTTTGTGGCCTTTTTTGGTATTCCCTAGACGCTCCTCTCGCTTTTTTCGGCGCCGGCCCATCTCGGCCGGTCCCGCAATTTTGCGGGGGCTTGATTCGGTCCTCTGGGACATTTCGACTCCCCGCAAATTTGCGGAGATCGTTGGGGGGGTCCCGCGAAATTGCAGGAGGGTGGTGTCGGTACGGTTATGCCTCCATTGGCCCGCAAATTTGCGGTAATAGTTGGCTTTCACTATTGACCTTTTTTATGTCATCTTGTTGCCTGATACTATATTGGTGTATGCACTTTACTGGTGTTATAGGCCCTGCATGTAAGATGTTGAGTGGTGGTTAACACTTTCTCCATCTTTGCAGGTTCTGCTAGTGCTCTTCCGCCTCGGCCGCCCTCCTCACCTACCTCTGTGCTCCCAGTTTAGGGTGAGTACGGATACCTGTTTGCATGTGTGTTCCTGTTTCCCCATGCTCCTTCCCTGGTTCTTCTTGGACATTCTCTCCACTTACTCCTTCGACGTGCTGATTATGGTGTGTGTTCTTCTAGTGCAGGTAGGCTGCCTTGCTTTCGCCTTGGTTGTCGCTCCCCGTGCATGGAGAGCCACAAGTCCTGCTTGCGCCACTCGCTCTGTGTGTCCTCTACGGCCTACCTCCCTGCTCTGTGTGGCACGTGTCTGGCCCTGGTGGTTGTGCTGCTCCATGGCCCTGGTTCCTCGGCGGCGGCTGTGGCCTCTGCTTCCCTTCCGTCGGTGTGGACGATGGTCTCCCGCCACATTAGGACTGTGGGCCACCGTTCCCCGGCCTTTGTTGCCGACCGGATCCGCGTCGCCCTGGGTATCCCTGACCCGACTGAAGGCCGTTCACCTGGCCCTCTCCCTGCTCGGGCCCTCTCCCCTGGGTCCCGCAGCCGGTCGTCCCTTCGTCGGGGGGTTCCCCGGCTCCGTCCACGCTCTCGCTCGCTTCGTCGTCCTCCTGATCGCCTTGACGACGCCCATCGCCCTCGTCATGGTTCTCGCCCTGAAGCCGGCGTTAGCGGCTCTGCCCCTGTGCGCCCTCCCCTGGCCTCTACGGATAGGGGCTCTACTCCCTTCCGCCCGCTTCCCCAGCCCAGCCGACTTCCTCTTACGTTGTCCTCTCCGCGCGCGGTTGTTCATGCTGTAGCTGGCCCTCTGCTCCCTCCTCCTACACTGTCCAGGAGGGTCCGCCTGGATGTCGTTGCTTCTCCTACTTCACCTGCTTCAGTGCCTATTCTTCCTTCACGGTCTCGTCCCACGGTGGTGGTCCCTCCCTCCTCCGCCTCGGTGTCGGGCCGCCCTGTTATCTCAGCCCCGGGGATCCTTGCTCTGTTTCCCCCCGCGGCTCCTGGCCTCCTTTCACCCGGCCAGCCTTCCCACTCCCGTCATCCTGCTCCTCCTCATTCTTCTCTTCCTGACCTTCACTTACCGTCTCGCCAGGGGGGTACCCCTCCTCTTGCCTCGGTGGGGTTTCGCGAGGTTTCGGGGTCCCCTTTCTCAGGAGCTGATGTGTCGCTGGAAGAGGGGAATGGTGCTGTTTCCCCCTCGGCCGTTCGTGATCGGGGACGAGTCCCTCAACGGCGACACAACCGTCGTCGCTCGCCTTCCTTGGGCCGCGACGGTGCTGGTTCGTGTCGTGGGTCTCGCTCACGCTCGCCCCTGCGGGCCGACCTATCTGGGGGGGGGGGGTAGCCTCTCTCGGATCGATTGTCGGCTATGCAGGGCTGGGTTGTGTCACGCTTCGACGGGCGCTTGGAGTCGATGGAAGACTCCCTCTTCTCGCCCTTCTTGGCGGTGACTCACCCTCAGCGCCTTACCCTACCTACCCCTGCTACGGTCTCCCTCCCTTCTGCAGGCCTACGCTCTGGTCAGACTTCAGCCGCCCTGACATCCTTCCGGCTGTTCAGTCCCTGGCTGTGTTGACGGGTCTGTCCTCCTATGGGACAGGTTTGTGCGACGACGGTACGGTCTTCATTCTGCCGGCCGGCCCCCTTGGTTATTCGTCAGGGTTTGTTGTACTCTGCGCTATATACGTCGGGGTTTTTTAAGCAGGATGCTTGGGAATGCTACGCTTCTCTGTCGGCGGCCCCTGCTTCCGACACGCGACGCCGCGCTGTGTCGTTACGGACCCTGCTTACATCACGCCCCGACGCGCTGTGCCGCGCGCGGGGTCTTCTCAGTCCCGTCCTTCTGCCGGTCCTCTTCGGGGTGCTGCTGCAAGTGCTGCCGCCTTGCACGGGCGCAGGACTGGGACGTTGCTGGCCAGTGCGTCGGTTCCGCCTCGCACTTCTGTTCTTGCCCCTTTCATCCCCTGTGTCGGGGCTGGCCGGCCTTCCACTTCCGGCCGCCCTTCGAAGGGGTCAGCCCCGCGCCGGCCTGGGGTTGGGGTGGCCCGCCCTTTTCGACGAGGTTGGGGGGGCGGGGGTAGAGGAGGTCAACGTGGCGCTCATGCCCGCACGGCCCGTACCGGGGGTACCTCCACGTCAACACAATGTGTAGTTCTCTGGGTCGGCCTCCTTGTTCTCCTTCTCGCCTGGGCGTACCGGGTCGCTCCCCTCCTCTCGGGTGCTCCCTCGGGTTGTTTTCGCCCTTGCGCCCCTCGGTAGCCGCGAGGGACGTTGGGGGCGGTGGGTTGCGCGGAGGGGTCTCACCTGGAGGTGGACGTCCAGACCCCCACTCCGCTCTTGTCACCGACGCCGGCCCATCTCTTCAGAGGTGGCCCACGTGTTCACTTCCATGCCCGAGCTGGGTAGCGTCGAGGGAGTTGACCGCCGGTCACCCGGTTTTCCTCTCCCGTGTCTTTCTGGTACCGTCGACGAACTGCGACGCGATGCGGCCGGTGGTGGATCTGTCGGCCCTCAACGGGCACATCGTGCACACACGGTTTCGGATGCTGCCGGTACCCCTGGTACGCCTGGCCCTGTGCCCTCTGTCGTGGGTAGTGTCGCTGGCCCTCCAGGATGCGTCTTGGCTCGTTCCTCTCCATCCTCGCTTCCAGCGATTCTTGGCCGTTCGGACTTCCGATCGTGTGTTCCTGTTCGACGGCCTTCCCTTCGGTCTCCACATCGCGCCGCAGATCTTCTCCGCACTGGTGGGGCAGGCTCTGGGTCCTCTCCTCAGGAGCGGGCTCCAGATCCTGTTTTCCTTGGCCGATTGGTTGGTAGTTTCCGACGCCCTAGGACTGTGCATTGGCGACGCCCTCACAGTCGTTCGCAACATCGCACGGTTAGGGTTCCCCTTCGATGTTCCCATGTCACGCTTGACCTCGTCGCGTGTCGTGCCATGGGTCGGTCTCGCATGGGTTTTGTCCGGCGCTACGGTGACCCGGGGTCTGCCGGCCGCGGTGCACCTTCGGTGGACGGTCTTCGCCGTGTTGCACTCGGTCTCCCTCCCGGGGTGGCTCTGGGACTCGTTCGTGGGTTCGCTGCATTGGGCCGCTCTGCTCCTTCCCTTAGGGAGCCTCTGGCTACGCCGCCTCCTCCTCATGGGCACCGCGGTGTTTCCGTTGCCCCTATGGATCGGCTCCTGCCGCTCCCGCGTACCGTTCGCCGACGCTTCGGTCGCTGGGTTGCTCGGGGCTCGCTCTCTGCGGCTGTGCCCTGGACTGCCCCCCCCGCCGACGGTCTGGGTAACCACAGATACGTCGAGCGAGGTTGGGTGAGGTTCCCAATCGAACATGGGACGTCCACTTCCCGGCAGATGGGTGGGTCTCCCTCCTCTTACCCGTCTATGCCCTCGGACTGTTGGTTCCTTTGTTCTTCCTGCGGGACCACGCGCTGGCCCTTCGGGGTACGTCGGTGGCCTTCGGGTTGGACACTCAGACAAGCTGTCCCCTGTTTCATTATGCGGGGGTCCTCCAGGTCGTTGACTCTATTGGGGGTCTCGGTGGAGTTGTTCTTCCTCGCGGACCGACACCCCTTCTCCTTGCATGCCTCCTCCCTGCCCGGGCCTGCCACCCTTTGGGCGGCCGCCCTGTCGAGAGGGCAGGGCGTTCTTGTAGAATGGGCGATGAAACGGACTGTGTTCGCCGACCTCGCGGCTTCCTGAGGTGTTCCGGAGGTCGCCTTGTTCGCATCGGGGGTGCCGCGCCAGTTGCCTCTGGACCTCTCCCTCCGGCCTCGCGCTCCGGGGGGGGTCCGGACTCTTTCATGGTAGCCTGGTACAGGTGGCGGTCGATATTCATCTTTCCGCCACCAGACGCGCTGTTGATGTGCCCAGTCCTCGCGGTGCTGCGGCTGTACCACGGCTGCGTCTGGCTCCTCGCGCCTCTGTGGCCGGCACGGACTTGGTCCGCCCGGTTGCCGCGGTGGTGCCCGAGTCCGGTTCCTCTACCTGTCTCCGGCTTCCACTTGGGCTAGGTTGGGGCCCTGCGGACCTCTTTGGCCTTCGCATCGTGCTTGTTCATGAGGCACGGTGGCTCCCGGTCCCCGGCCGGGCCCTGACTGACTTCCTGCAGCGTTCCAGGCCGTCTTCTCCTTGGGGGACTTACGGGTCCCGCTGGAGGTCTTTTACTAGGTGGCTACAGGCCACTCGCCTGCCAGTTGGCTCTCCTTCCCTCGTCCTACGCTCCTTGTTTCACCTCTTCCGTACACGTCGCTTTCCAGTCGACGCTATACGTACCCACTTGTCTGCCGTCCGGGGGGTTCTTTGGGTCCGTCGCTGGCCTGGTCGTTCCGCCACAGGAGCTGGATTCCTTCCTGACGGCTGCCTTCCGGGATCGACCGCCTCCGCGCCAGGTCCCTCCGCAGTGGGATCTGGGGCGGGCTCTGGTCCTTCTGGCTTCCCCCACGTATACAAGGGCCGCTACGCCGGTTCCGTTGCTCGGGCGTCCACTCTTCCTTGTCGCTCTGGCCACTGGGGATCGGGTGTCTGCCCTAGCGGCATTGTCACGGCCCCGGGACTGCGTGCGATTCTCCCCATCCTTGCATGGCGTTTCGTTCGCCTCCTCCCCTCCTTTTGTTACCTCGCATGGGAGGGAGGCCCCCATTTTCCAGCCTTTCGCCGTCCAGGCTTTACGGCGTGGGCATCCTCGCCATGTGTTGTGCCCGGTGTCAGCCTTGCACTCCTCTGTTGCGTCTGTGGCGCCGCCTTCGGGTACTGCTGTGTGGGTGTCTCCTCGGACAGGTGGGAGGCTCTCGCAGGTGCAGATGGGCCGCCACGTTTGTCGGACCGTTCGTGCCCGTCACCCTGTTTGTAGGGGTTCTGCGCACGATGTCAGATCCTTTGCTGCCTCCTTCCGGTTCCTGCCACGTCGATCCTTCCCTGCCATCGCCTCAGCGGTTTTGTGGTCTTCTATCAATTCCTTCATCTCCTCCTACCTCTCCGTGTCCAGTGTTCGACCCCCTCGGCCGGTGATTGCTCTCGGGGGTCGTGTTTCCTGGTGCTCTGGCGAAGATCCCTGGTCTTCCCCCCTTGTCCCTCGTTCTTTTCCTTTGTTTTGTTTTGACAAAGGGGGGGGGGGGGTGTACGGGTTTGCAACACTGGATTGCAAGTTTGGGATTATGTATTGTTCCAGTACATAAGTGTTTTTGCCACATTGAAAATTGTGTTTTGTTCTTGTGTTCAGTGTTTTTGTTGGTTTTTGAAGAAAAGGGATTTTGGGTACAGTACCTTTTTGGTTTCAGACAAGTCTATGTTTTTGCATTACTATGAATGACGGGCATGTGTTAAAACTGTTCTTTTTAGCTACTCCTCAGTTTTTCACTCTTTTATTAAACTCTCTTGTTTAAATTGTGTCTTTGTCATTCGTAATTTTGTTTTATGCATTGTTTTTTTTGGTAGGTTGGGCTTGGATGTCCTCCTCCTATTTGTTATGCAGCCTTGACGTTGGATTTGCCAAGACTACTAACAAATTGGGAGGTTTGACGTACCTCCCAACCTACCAAATAGGAAAACCTACTATTTGGTAGTAGTCTTGGAAAATCCAACGTACATAATACCCTCCCTCACGCCGGACCCCTGCCCATCCGCGTTCTTCTGCTGACGTGAGATGTGATGACAAGAGAGGGTCGCTCATGCGCACGTTCGACAGGGATCTGCACATGACGGAACACGGGATGGGCCTTAAGCGGTAACTAAGGTAAACCCCTTTTTCTTCTCTTCTATGCTTTTTTCACCTTCGGTGGTAGTTTTGGTTAATGTACAACGTCTCCTAGAGCAAGATAAGGAGTAGACTCTAGACGTTTTCTTTTTAACCGCGGTTGGAATGACGACATAGCAGTCAAAATAGACAAGTCGTCATTGCAATTAGGTTAATAGCCTTGACGTTGGATTTTCCAAGACTACTACCAAATAGTAGGTTTTCCTATTTGGTAGGTTGGGAGGTACGTCAAACCTCCCAATTTATTGTATACTGACAATAACGTGTATTCTTCAATATGTAAATGCTTTTACAGATATAAAAATATGAAAGAGTAAGCAGATGTGTGCTTAAAGATACTGCTTATGTATAACCCACCTTGTTGGCGAATACCTGATTCTCAACATGACTTAGATTATAACATCACTAAGAGTGTGACGTTATTGACTCAGATTATAAGGCCCGCACAGGGTGACTGCTTAACCGAGTACACAAAATCACGACTAGCGTGAGTTACTGAACATATCATGTATGTCACTAGGCTTGCGACTCCGACTATGTACAAAATAAAGTATGTGACATTTGACACATGTTCTTAATATTGCAACCATAACTTAGGTATGCTGTGAAAATTGCACAGGTAATAGTATTTTACTATATATCACTCATATTACTCTGAAATAATATCAAAACATTAACCTATGTTATCCCATCTTTCTTGACTACAAAAATATATCTTTCTTAATTACTAGAGAAAAAGAAGATTTACAATGTAAATAGAGATCACAACCTTTGGTCTTACCTATTTGCATACAGTGGAGCCCCCATCCTAGCTGCTAATCGGTTCCGCAGAAATAGAGCTAGGATTGAAACAGCCAAGATCTGTTCTTATGGGGAAAATTCAATCGGTTCCGTGCTCATGCCAAAATTTGCATCTTTTTCTATTTTTTGCCTACGAAAACATGTTTTATTGTACACAAATTAAATTTTATGCATTATACTGTATCATATAATACACCATAGAATAAGTTTTTAATAACTAGAAAAAAAGGCCCAATATCTAAACAATTACCGCACTTTTTCCCAGTGTTAGGCTATGAAAACATGTTTTTTGTCTAGGCTACATCAAGTAGCCTAGGCCTAAATCTTATGCATTGTAAATAATAATGTAGACATGGCTAAATGACAGTCCTAACCATAAATACTGTAGATTGGGGCATTGTTTCTATCATGCGAAATTTTTAGGCCTAGCCTAGGCCTAGGTTCTAAATTCGTCCAGCCACCCCTCAAGTACCCATTTCGCCCCAAATACATCCAATAAATACATATTATGAGGAAAAGACGTATAAATACGTATTATGAGAAGATTACTTACCACACAGATTTTATTATAAATCATTGTCATATTTAGCCTAGCCTAGGCTAACATCGTCTAGGCTAGGCAATTCAATCGCTTTCGTCCGACATGGACTGGTCTTTGCTGTGTTTTGAGCATGACATTCCTTCATTGCTACCACCAGGCCAACCATCCCTATCACTAGATGTACTAGAGGTTATAATAAATGCGAGAGATAAGGGGTTCAGGCACAAAAAGGCTTGCAAACGGTTGTTTTGTCAACACAGATACTAGCTAAACTGCAAGCGTCTGCTTAGTGATGACGTCATACAAAGATGGCGGCATCTTGCGCATTTGACGATCGGATCTCGGATTCACTCGGATTTCGTCTCTAAACGGCAAGCTACTGGCAGATTCTTTCGTTATGTTAAAACAAAATTATTGTTTTTGTTTGTTTTCTAGTTTTATGTCGAGTTTTTCGTTATTTTTGCTATTTTTTCGGGTTTCGGCTGGGATTTTGATGCGAGGAATGAGGCTTTTGGCGCGAGAATTGAAATGGGGAATATTTGGTGTGTGGTGCGAGAATTGAATCAACGAAGACCGGTGTAGCTAGGATGGGGGCTCCACTGTATACAGTAAAAGTCCTTTAATCCGACGACCGATGATTCGAATCTCCCAATAGTCCGAATTTTTCAATTTGAGGCCAAATCCGAATTCACCCGATGGTCCGAATTTCAAGAAGTCCCAAAGTCCCCTTTTTGAGGCATTAGTCCACTCAAATGACACATAATGGAGCACACACATATCATATGTTCATGAATTCACTTTAAAAGTTTACCATTGTCATTGTAGCCTATTACCTACTTCAAAACATTCAGATTAATGGTCAAAGGAAGCTACTGATATAAACGTAAACACCACATCGTCTGCTAGAGAGTTTGTTTTGCTCTTGAACGCATCCTTGGGACGCTCCGATGCGCTACTGGCTTGCACCGCATTTTCTGCAAGCGCATTCAGTCTTGAGCTTGAAAACGCACCTTTGGACGTTCCGATACGCTACTATTTATAGTTCAGTGATCGGAGCGTCCCAAGGGTGCTTTCAAGACAACAAGACAAGGGTGCTTTCAATACAATATAATATAACAGAGCACGTCACAAAAGGAAAATCACAAAAGGAAAATTACAAGAACCTCTCAGGGAAGTGCCGTTGTTAAGGCATTACTTCCCGAACCACATCTGATCTGATCTTCAAGAGCAAGACAAACTCGCTAGTAGACGGAAGAAGAAGAAGACGACGATGCGGACATATGGTGTTTACGTTTATATCAGCAGATTCCTTTGACCATTAATCTGAATGTTTTGAAGTAGGTAATAGGCTACAATGACAATGGTAAACTTTTGAAGTTATTTCATGAACATATGATATGTGTGTGTGCACCATTGTGTCATTTGGGTGGCCTAATGCCTCAATGTTTTCGTCAGGCCATTAATATACAGGTTCATAGGGGTAAAGTCCGATAATCCGAAAAATCCACTAATCCGAACGAGGGCCGGTCCGCTGCCCTTCGGATTAACGGAAGTATACTGTATATTACAAGTTTTCGGCGAAGGGGTGTTAAGTGTCTTTGTAGTTACACATCCCCCCCCCCCCTTGTTTTGAAAACAACAGCTTAAATCTACTAGCACAAAGATCTTACACCCGTTGCCGGAGGGCCACACAGGTGTGCTTTGGTCTTTCCAGGTGTACTGACAGATAGCGAGATAGAAAGGTATGATTGGAGGCCCATAAATTAGTTTCGGCAACATCATCTACCGAATAATTATGTAAGAAACGTAGGGACACCGCCCATTTACGAATGTCATGGGCTCTTACCACTAAGCCGGGATTGCTTTCCCTGATAACTTCTACGAGGAGGGCCGCCAACCTTCGCTTTGTAACCCGTGTACCATTCTCAGATACCCATAGAGCTCCCGGTTGCTTAGGCTGGGATGCTCTGATTAACTTAATCAAGGCTTGCACTGGACATAGAATGTGGTGAGTATCGCCGCGTTTAAGGGCAGGTACAGTAAAGGAAGTAAAAACATGATCCTGATGTTCATTTTTGGCAACAAAAGAAGGAGACGGAGCAATCTGTACATCAGCATTGCGCCACCCAAATCTAAGGCAATTAGGTGTGTTACACATCGGCGCCAACTCAGATACCCGATTACCTGAGGCAAGCGCCATCAAAAACACGGCTTTCTTAAGAATTAATTCAAAAGGTGGGTTCTTGGTGTATTTGGGGGAATAAAGCAATGCTAAAGTCTTCTCGAGTGACCAGGTAGGTGTGAGCTGGCGGGGTGGTGGACGAAGCCTGAAACATGCTCTCATGAAACCCTTTTCCTCCGCCGGTGGTATAGATAAACCTGTTAGATCAAAAAGGGGGAATCTTTATAGCTGGCAAGTGGTTTTTTAAAGTGTTAACTGCTAGACGCTTATGTTCAAACAAATAATCCAGGTACAGTAGTCCCTCGTTATCGACGGGGGTTACGTTCTTAAGACTGCCGTCGATAGCAAAAACCGTCGATACCGCATTACCGTACATTACGGTACCGTACATACACGTACAGTATCCGCTGTGTCTATCCTATGTACTTTTAAGCGTTTCCTTTACACATAACCTTACATATTAGAGTATATTGCAAATAAAATTATCCTATGTAGCCTTTTAAGTTTTTCCTTTACACATAACCTTGTCAGACATGGCACTTGACTTGACTGTTTTGATGGTCCTGGGGATTCAATTCCTTCATTATTACCACCAGGCACACCGTCTATCACTGAATACATTAGAGGCCATAATAAACGCAAGAGATACAAGGTTCAGGCACAAATAAGCAAGTAAAAGGCGGGTGGACTTAGAGCTTCTGCCTGGTTTTGACAACATTAAAAATGGAGGTCGTAAGTGACGCTCCGATCGTCGGTGAACCCGGATTCACTCAAAACCTAGTCTTTAGGCTAATTATTTTTGCTCTCGTTTTCGGTGTATTTTCTTATTATTGTATGTCTTATTGTTCATCATTTAATCCACTTTTGGTTGGTATATTAGAGTAATATAAATAAACAATTAATCCGTCGATATATCATTAAAAATGGAGGTCGAAAGTGACGCTCCGATCGTTGGTGAATCCGGATTCACTCAAAACCTAGTCTTTAGGCTAATTATTTTTGCTCTCGTTTTCGGTGTATTTTCTTATTATTGTATGTCTTATTGTTCATCATTTAATCCACTTTTAGTTGGTATATTAGAGTAATATAAATAAGCAATTAATCCGTCGATATATCAGTCGATACTCGAATCAGTCTAAAGTCAGTCGATAGTCGAATCCGTCTATGATAAAGCAATCAGTCTATAATCAAATCCGTCTATAAAAAAGCCGTCGATAACGAGGGACTACTGTATTTGAAAACTAATGCAACCGAAGTGTCTGTCTGAGAGGTTTCGACAACCCAAGTAGTGAAAGCACGCCAATGAGAAGAGTATTGTCGCTGGGTAGACTCTGTATATTGACCTATCAATTTAGCAGTTACACTCTGGCCATATTGGGGCAGCCACTTGGCTCTCTGAATGTCCAAAAAGCAAAAGTCAGCAAGGTCTCTAGGTTTCCAATTGTGTCCAAGTGGAAATACGATATCGGGAGTGATGTCGGGGTCCCGCACCACTTCTTTAACCCTCCAGCCCCGGCTATGTATTATATATATATTCCTCGAAACCCGGGTGTTTTGGCCGAAAAACGTCTAGGCTAGGCTACCGTATATTCGTTAATCAGACTGCTTCCCGCATTCCCGCGCATCCCCAAGCGTAGCTGTGTTATTTACCTGTAGAATGGCATTAAGTAGAGCTCTCTAAGTCAACTGGTTGAGCTGTGATGATGATTTCATTGGAGATAACTTTATGGCCAAAACAGCCACTTTACACCACTTTTCGATACTTAACAACAACATACAGGCACACACGAACAAGCGACGCTCTCCTTCTTGTGGCTGCGGGGCGTCGGTCCAGCCGGCTGTTGTTTACATGCGTCGGACCGACGCCTCGCACACGAAGCTCACAGGCTTTCAACCACTGGGCGTTCAAGAGCCCTTCCGGGTACCTGTTATATGCTTTTTTATGGGCGTTCAAGAGCCCTTCCGTGGTGAGAGGGTTAACTGGTGGTACCACACCTGAGCCGGCCATAGAGGTGCAATCATCGAGACTGCGCCCCGATAGCTCTGTAGCTTGTGAATTACCTGAGACATGAGGGATGCGTCTGGAGGCGGAAACAGATATATGGAACTCCACTCGTTCCAGTCCACCATCAATGCGTCTGGTCCCCCCGCCAGGGTTGGTTCCTGGCGGGTCAGGTAAAGAGGGAGCTTGTGAGTCTCCCTGGACGCGAACAAATCCACTTGTGGATGGTACATTGGAGCAATCACCTGATTGAAGATGGTTTGCTTGATTGACCATTCGACCTTCGTACTCATTCGCCGGGATAGAGTGTCTGCCCAGACATTGGCTATGCCCGGGAGGTACGAGGCGTGTAAATGAATTTCTAAACTGTCTGCCAGTGTGAAAATCTCCTCTGATAGCGTGAGTAATGCCCGAGACCTCGTTGACCCTTGCTTCTGAATGCACGATACTGCGTTCAGATTGTCCATTCGGAAAGCGATGGACTTGCCCCACAACGCCGGGCCGTGTGCCTGGAGGAAAAACAATGGGACTAGTAATTCTTGGACATTGATGTGACAGTCTCGGGATTGGGACCAAAGACCTTGACCCTGATGGCCTAGGCTTGACTGATAACCCCAGCCTATTGTCCCTGATGCATCGGTATCTACCCACACTGTCGGTGGAGGAGAGGTCCTTGTTGGGACCACTGCTGTTCGTTATATTTATCAACGACTTGCCTGAAGTTATAACTAATGGAAGTGAGGTATACCTGTATGCGGATGACACTAAACTGTATAGAAGAGTGAGGAGTAAGGAAGATATGGGTTTGCTTCAAGGAGATGTGGAGGGCATGAAGGGATGGTCTGAGCATTGGTTAATGCCTTTTCATCCAAAAAAATGCAAGTACATGCGGATTGGGACCAGCAAGATAGACAAGGTAGGATACAGTATGTATGAAGCGATGGAGGAAGTGAGTGCAGAAAAGGATATAGGAGTAGTGATAGACAATAAGTTAAATTTCTCAGAACATTTAGCGGAAAAGATAAACAAAGCCAATAGAATTGTAGGGCTGATAAGGAGGACATTTGTGTCACTTCACGAAGAAATCTTCAGGAATCTATATACAGCGCTGGTTAGGCCGCACCTGGAATATGCGAACCAGGTGTGGGCTCCATATATGGTAAAGGATATAGAAGCAGTGGAGAAAGTGCAGAGGAGAGCTAGCAAGCTGGTACCAACGTTGAAGAACGCGGGCTATGAGCAGAGGTTGAGGACACTGGGACTTCCGACACTGGCATATAGGAGAAAGAGAGGGGATATGATAGAGACTTTTAAGATAGTGTCAGGAAAGTACGATGAGGATGTGTGTGAAGGTATCTTCTTGATGCGGGAGGGAACAAGAACGAGAGGACACTCTAAGAAAATTTACAAAGAAAGAAATAGGCTTGAGAAGGCGAAGAACTCATTTTGTGATAGAGTGGTAAATGAGTGGAACGCACTGCCCCAGTATGTAGTCGATTCCGAATCAATAAGGGAGTTTGAAAGTAATCTTGATAAAGCATGGGGAAGACAAGATTTGAAGTTTGATTATAAAACAAAAATACAGAATACTAAAAATGTTGCGTCTGCTACCGCCGCCGCCAACACCGTGAACGACCGCAGCAGTGCAAGTACTGGTACTGAGCTGGATACACAGGCATAGTTTGCCTTTTTCCAGAGGATCTACTGTAAGAAACTGTAAGAAATGTTGTTACTGAATAGAGTGTCTCGTGCTTCGCCCAGACCGCTAGTAAGTTGAGGATAAACCCTGGAATAGGCCATAACTCCCCCGCCGGCAAGAGCGGGAAATGTTTGTTGCCTTCCAGTATTAATCTCTTTACTTTCAACCGGCCCAACTTTACAGTTAGTTGGATCCAGTTGAGAGAGCCGACCAGGGACTCCCACATCCGTCTCGTCGTAGTCGAGCTGTGGAGGAAACAGAACAGTTTCTTTCGAAATCTGTTTCTGTTGTCCACACTTTGACTGAGAGTGAGATGTGCTGTGTCCCAGACCAGCCCTATCCACTGAATCACCCTCGTCGGCACAAGATTGGGCTTTGCCAGGTTGATCTTGAAGCCGAGGGATGCTACATGAGTCATAACTTTGTGGACATGAGAAAGACATAGCTCCTCCGAATCCGCTACCACTAACCAGTCGTCCAGATACCACAACACCTTTATTCCCTGATTTAATAGTGGAACTAAAGCCTGCCGAACAAGTTTTGTAAATACTCGCGGTGCTAAGTTGAGCCCGAATGGCATTCTTTGAAAGACATAAGTCTGATTGAGAAGCCTGATCGCTAGGAATTTCTGATAACGTTTGTTCACATGGACATGCCAGTAGGCGTCGGTTAGATCGAGAGAACACATCCACCCCTGCGGTGGGAGTGTAAGCCTTATCTGGTTCACTGTCAGCATCCGAAAGGACGCGTTGTGAATGTAAGCGTTCAGATGCGACAAGTCCACTACCAGTCGCTTCTGAACACTGTCCCGCTTTGGCACTAGAAATAGGTGAGAGGTAAAAACTGGGCAAGTTGGCTCTACTGGGACAATGACCTGCTTGGAGATCATTTCCTGGAGGAGCGACGCTATATCTAGAGATACATGAGTGGTTTCTCGTGGGAGGTGCAATTGAGGTCGTCTGATCCACCTCCAGGTTATGCCCTTGCGGGCCACTGTCCGAGCCCAAGACCGCCGCGGCCACGCTTTGTGACATACTCTGAAAGTCCCTGTGAGGGTAGACTTGTCCGGCGTTACTGAGCTTTGACCTAACGTGTCCAAAGTGTGATTGGAGACTGGCAAAAGATTTAGTTTTTTGACTGGGTAGGTGTGGGGTTGGATGCCTGGCTAGTGGAGCTGAACTTTGTGATTTAGAGGTAGAACCCTGACCTGATTTATATTTATGGTATGGCTTGGTCCACTTACCAGGTTTGGTACCACCTTTACTCTTAGAGGATGCAGTGCCTTTGGAGTGCTGTGGCTTAGGGGGAAAAAACTTATTACCTTGATGGGGAGTTTTAAATTGCTGCTTTGGTTTGGAGAAAAGCTTTGGAAACTTGAACTCTTTAGGAGCCGAACTTGCGGCGGTCCGAGACGTGGCTAGGTTGTAAACCGTACTCCAGACCTCAGGGCAAAGCAATGAGGGTGTCAAAACCTCAGACATAAGAACTCGACGGGCAATCGCTTCCGGTAATTTCTTAACAAAATGGACTCTTAGGTCCTGTCTAGCCCGAACCGCCTCAAACAAGGCGACTCGGACGTCCCCAAAAGATTGAACTGCATTCTGGAGCATGATTCTACGTTATAGTTCCAGAGCCTTACACGCATTCTCGTCTTGGATCGCCGCAATGGTTCTAAGCAGGGATTGGGAGAGCTGACGAGATAACAGTGCCTGCGACAATAGCCGTAACGCTTTCTGCCTCAAACGAAAGTCTTTTTCGAGCTGAGTTTGAGGAGGAGTACAAAAGGGATCTATGTCTCTAATCTGGAGACGTGGGGCAGAAATGAAATTGAGGATAGGTTCTGGGACTCCGCCGGCTTTGACCACCGGAAGGGAGAACCAAGCATGAGTTTCCTTGGGGATCTGATGTGAGGCTTTGTTAGTAATTGTCGAGGCATACTGTCTCAACTCCGACTGCCACTCCACCCAAGGCCCCAGCCCTGCCTGCCCTATGTGTAAGACCGGGTGACCAAAAGGATCAAGCTGCGGGGTTGTATCCAACTCCTGGGTTAATGAGGACAGCGCTTTGACGTCATTCATGCCATCAGTGCGTGACCAATCAGCATAGAGTTTAGCTGACGAGGCAGGTGGAAGGGCCGGGGCCGAGGAATGAATGAAGTAATCAGGGTTAAAGAGATTGGGTACTGCCTTAACTGTTATATTTGTTAGTAGTCTTGGCAAATCCAACGTCAAGGCTATTAACCTAATTGCAATGACGACTGGTCTATTTTGACTGCTATGTCGTCATTCCAACCGCGGTTAAAAAAGAAAACGTCTAGAGTCTACTCCTTATCTTGCTCTAGGAGACGTTGTACATTAACCAAACTACCACCGAAGGTGAAAAAAGCATAGAAGAGAAGAAAAAGGGGTTTATCTTAGTTACCGCTTAAGGCCCATCCCGTGTTCCGTCATGTGCAGATCCCTGTCGAACGTGCGCATGAGCGACCCTCTCTTGTTATCATTTTTTCACGCGCCTCCATTGATTGAGTCCGCTTTTGTTGTGCTCCTTTAATTCACCCTGTTTAGGTTCGTTTTCGGCTTATCTGACCTTCTTTTTTTGTTAGACAGATGTTACGTGATCTAGGGCACACGTAAATGGGCTCCTAAGTGTGTATAATGGAGACGCGTGTGGAAATAGCCTACCGAAGGTACGGGGGCGCCTGGCGTTCCTCGTATATGTTTTTCATTCTTTCTATTTTCATATTCTTTTTTCCTGTTAGTCTGGGCATAGTTTAGCTTTTAGCTTTTTTTAGCCTAGCTCGTTTTCTCATTCAGGAATTGCTATGCCCCTATGAGTTTTCATTTTTTCATAGCCTAAGGTGTAACGTTGGTAAACAATCTGAGATTTCGATGGTGGCGGTGCTGTTTGTAGAGTTTGTGTCGGCCGCATTATTAGTGTTATTCCCGAGTCCCCCCTTTCGCGCCTTCACTGTGTCTCAAGGGCCTGGGCGACAGGTGGTTCATGATATTCCAGGGGTACCCCAGGGGGGCCCCTCCTTCACACCACAGGTTTTTTTCGCACCTGACACATTCTCTGCTCACGGCTAGGCCACCATTTTTCTCACCAGTTTCGTTTACTGGTTTTTGTTTTCCCTTCCTGTTTCACCTCCTTCCTTTCATAGTCTTTTTGCCCAATCCAGGGGTACCCCAGGGGGGCCCCTGTTTGTGCGAAACCACCCTCCCTGCCACTTCTCCTCATGGGCTTTGCTCTATCTCTGTGGGTTGGGTGGTTCCTGGGGGATGTGCCTCCTCTCCCCTGGTGTGTCTTCCTTGCCTCTCCCTTTACCGGTTGAGTTAGGATCATATATCAAGGAAGATACTGCTCAGCTTGATGGCCATCCACGCTTGGAGTTCATAAGGAGATGACGCATTTTTGTGGCCTTTTTTGGTATTCCCTAGGCGCTCCTCTCGCTTTTTGGGCGCCGGACCATCTCGGCCGGTCCCGCAAATTTGCGGAAGCTCGATTCGGCGAGGGTTGTGTCGGTACGGTTATGCCTCCATCGGCCCGCAAATTTGCGGTAATAGTTGGCTTTCACTGTTGACCTTTTTTGTGTCTTCTTGTTGCCTGACACTATATTGGTGTGTGCACTTTACTGGTGTTATAGGCCCTGCATGTAAGATGTTGAGTGGTGGTTAACACTTTCTCCATCTTTGCAGGTTCTGCTAGTGCTCTTCCACCTCGCCCGCCCTCCTCACCTACCTCTGTGCTTCCGGTTTAGGGTGAGTACGGATACCGGTTTGCATGTGTGTTCCTGTTTCCCCATGCTCTTTCCCTGGTTCTTATTGGACATTCTCTACACTTACTCCGTCGATGTGCTGATATTGGTGTGTGTTCTTCCAGTGCAGGTAGGATGCCTTGCTTTCGCCTTGGTTGTAGCTCCCCGTGCTTGGAGTGCCACACGTCCTGCTTGCGCCACTCGCAATGTGTGTCCTCTCCGGCCTACCTCCCTGCTCTGTGTGGCCCGTGTCTGGCCCTGGTGGATGTGGTGAACCATAGTCCTGGTTCCTCAGCGGCGGCAGTGGCCTCTGCTTCCCTTCAGTCGGTGTGGGCGATAGTCTCCCACCACATTAGGCCTGTGGGCCACCGTTCCCCGGCCTTTGTTGACGACCGGATCCGCGTCGCCCTGGGTATCCCTGACCCGACTGAAGGCCGTTCACCTGGCCCTCTCCCTGTTCGGGCCCTCTCCCCTGGGTCCCGCAGCCGGTCGTCACGTCGTCCCTGCTCCGTCCACGCTCTCGCTCGCCTCATCGCCCGTCCTCTACTGCCCCTCGTCGTCCTCCTGATCGCCTTGCCGCCGCCCGTCGCCCTCGTCGTGGTTCTCGCCCTGAGGCCGGGGTTAGCGGCTCTGCCCCTGTGCGCCCTCCCCTGGCCTCTACGGATAGGGGCTCTCCTCCCTTCCGCCCGCTTCCCCAGCCCAGACGACATCCTCTTACGTTGTCCTCTCCGCGCACGGGTGTTAATGCTGTAGCTGGCCCTCTGCTCCCTCCTCCTACACTGTCCAGGAGGGTCCGCCAGGATGTAGTTGCTTCTTCTCCTCCTACTTCACCTGCTTCAGTGCCTATTCTTCCTTCACGGTCTCGTCCCACGGTGGTGGTCCCTCCCTCCTCCGCCTCGGTGTCGGGCCGCCCTGTTATCTCGGCCCCGGGGATCCTTGCTCTGTTTCCCCCCGCGACTCCTTCTGACCTCCTTTCACCCGGCCAGCCTTCCCACTCCCGTCATCCTGCTCCTCCTCCTTCTTCTCTCCCTGACCTTCACTTACCGTCTCGCCAGGGGGGTACCCCTCCTCTTGGCTCGGTGGGGTTTAGCGAGGTTTCGGGGTCCCCTTTCTCAGGGGCTGACATGTCGCTGGAAGAGGGGGATGGTGCTGTTTCCCCCTCGGGCGTTCGTGCTCGGGGACGGGTCCCTCAGCGGCGACACAACCGTCGTCGCTCGCCTTCCTTGGGCCGCGACGCTGCTGGTTCGTGTCGTGGGTCTCGCTCCCGCTCCCGCTCGCCCCTGCGGGCCGTCCAATCTTGGGGGGGGTCGCCTCTCTCGGATCGATTGTCGGCTATGCAGGGGTAGGTTGTGTCACGCATCGACGGGCGCTTGGAGTCGATGCAAGACTCCCTCTTATCGTGCTTCTTGGCGGTGACACACCCTCAGCGCCTCGCCCTACCTACCCCTGCTACGGTCCCCCTCCCTTCTTCAGGCCTACGCTCTGGTCAGACTTCAACCGCCGGGACATCCTTCAGGATGTTCAGTCCCTGGCTGTGTTGACGGGACTGTCCTCCTATGGGACAGGTTTGTGCGACGACGGTACGCCTGGCTTAGCCATCATGCTCAATCACCCTCTCCCATTGGGGGCCTGGTTTGCTGAGGCCTTCGACTTCACCAACCGATCCGGCGACGGCTCTCCTTCAGTCCCTCCCCCGGCGTCGTCACTGCTTTTGCCTCCTCTTGTGTCTGTCGGCGGGTTGGACGGCACGTTCTGGTCCTGGATAGGTGCGCCCGTTCTTGAACTTTGTTCTATTGCTACCCCGTTCTTCTCTCACCCGGATAAGTCCTCTGTCGACAAGGATTTTCCCTTGCGACAGAGGGTGACGACCTTATTATCTTGTCTTTTCGGTTCCCTCCAGACATCTGTTCACCACCTGCGGCTTATCAAGGCGTCTGCCCCAGGCGATCTTCGCGGGGGTTTGGCCCGCGTTCGGCGGATCCACCTTCGGCTCGCGGTGTCTTTGGTTCCCGAGCTGACGGCGGTTTTGTGCGTGGCAACTCGGCAACGCCAGACGGTACATCCTCGTTCTGCCGCACAGCCCCTTGGATATTCGTCAGGGTTTGTTGTACTCTGCGCTATATACGTCGGGGCTTTTTGCGCAGGATGCTTGGGGACGCTACCCTTCTCTGTCGGCGGGCCCTGCTTACGACACGCAACGACGCGCTGTGTCGCGAACTGGGTCTTCTCGGTTCCGTCCTTCTGCCGGTCCTCTTCGGGGTGCTGCTGCGAGTGCTGCCACCATGATCGGGCGCAGGACAGGGACGTTGCAGGCCAGTGCGTCGGTTCCGCCTTGCGCTTCTGTTCTTGACCCCCTTTTCATCCACGCCGTGTCGGGGCTGGCCGGCCTTCCACTTCCGGCCGCCCTTCGACGGGGTCAGCCCCGCGACGGACAGGGGTGGGGGTGGCCCGCCCTTTTCGACGAAGTTGGGGGAGGTAGAGGGGGTCAACGTGGCGCTCATGACCGCAAAGACCGTGCCGGGGGTACCTCCACGTCAACACAATGTGTAGGTTCTCCGGGTCGGTCTCCTTGTTCTCCTTCTCGCATAACCGCCCGGGTCGCTCCCCTCCTCTCGGGAGCTCCCACAGGTTGTTTTCGCCCTTGCGCCCCTCGATGGCCGCGGGGGACGTGGGGGCGGCAGATTGCACGGAGGGGTCTAACCTGGAGATGGAGCTCCAGACCCCCACTCCGCTCTTGTCACCGACGCCGGCCCGTCTCTTCAGAGGTGGCCAACGTGTTCACATCCATGCACGAGCAGGGAATCGCCAAGAGGGTGAACGCCGGTCGCCCGGTTTTCCTCTCCCGTGTATTTCTGGTACCGATGTAGAACTGCGACGCGATGCGACCGGTGGTGGATCTGTCGGCCCTCAACGGGCACATCGTGCACATGCGGCTTCGGATGCTGCCGCTACCCCAGGTACGCCTGGCCCTGCGCCCTCTGTCGTGGGTAGTGTCGCTGGCCCTCCAGGATGCGTCTTGGCTCGTTCCTCTCCATCCTCGATTCCAGCGATTCTTGGCCGTTCGGACTTCCGATCGTGTGTTCCTGTTCGACAGACTTCCCTTCGGTCTCCACATCGCGCCGCGGATCTTCTCCACACTGGTGGAGCAGGCTCTGGGTCCTCTCCTCAGGAGCGGGCTCCAGATCCTGTTTTCCTTGGCCGATTGGTCGATTGTTTCCGAAGCCCTAGGACTGTGCGTACGCGACACCCTCGCAGTCGTACAGTTAGGGTTCCCCATCGATGTTCCCAAGTCACGCTTGACCCCGTCGTGTGTCGTGCCGTGGGTCGGTCTCGCATGGGATTTGTCCAGCGCTACGGTGACCCAGAGTCTGCCAAACGCGGTGCACCTTCGACGGAAGGTCTTCGCCGTGTTGCACTCGGTCTCCCTCCCGGGGTGGCTCTGGGACTCGTTAGTGGGTTCGCTGAATTGGGCCGCTCTGCCCATTCCCTTAGGGAGACTCAGGCTACGCCGCCAACTCCTCATGGGCACCGAGGTGTTTCCGTTGACCCCTATGGATCGGCTCCTGCCGCTCCCGCGTCCCATTCGCAGACACTTCGGACACTGGGTTGCTCGGGGCACGCTCTCTGCGGCTGTGCCCTGGACCGCCCCCCCCCGCCGACGATCTGGGTAGACGCAGATGCGTCGAGCGAGGTAAGGTGAGGTTACCAATCCAACCTGGGACATCAACTTCACGGCAGATGGGTGGGACTCACACCCCTACACATCCATGCCCTCGAACTGTTGGTTCCTTTGTTCTTCCTGAGGGACCACGCGCTGGCCCTTCGGGGACAGTCGGTGGCCTTCGGGATGGACACTCAGACAGCTGTCCACTGTATCCAAAAGCGGGGGTCCTCCAGGTCCTTGACTCTATTGGGGATCTCGGTGAAGTTGTTCTTCCTCGCGAACCGACACACCTTCTCCCTGCATGCCTCCTCCCTGCCCGGGACTGCCACCCTGTGGGCGGACACCCTGTCGAGAGGACAGGGCGTTCTTGTAGAATGGGCAATGCAACAGACTGTGTTCGACGACCTCGCGGCTTCCTGGGGTGTTCCGGAGGTCGACTTGTTCGCGTCGAAGGTGCCGCACCAGTTGCCTCCGTCCCTGTCCCTCCGGCCTCGCACTCCGGAGGGGGCTCCGGACGCTTTCATGGTAGACTGGTACAGGTGGCTGTCGATATACATATTTCCGCCACCAGACGCACTGTTGATGTGCAAAGTCCTCGCGAGGCTGCGGCTGTACCGCGGCAGAGTCTGGCTCCTCGCGCCTCTGTGGCCGGCACGGGCTTGGTACGCCCCGTTGACGCGGTGGTGCCCGAGTCCGGTCCCTCTACCTGTCTCCGACTTCCACTTGAGCTAGGTTGGGGACCTGCGGACCTCGTTGGCCTTCGCATCGTGGATGTTCCTGAGGCACGGTGGCTCCCAGTCCACGGACGGGACCTGACTGACTTCCTGAAGCGTTCCTGGCCGACTTCTCCTTGGGGGACTTACGGGTCCCGCTGGAGGTCTTTTACTAGGTGGATACAGGACGCTCGCCAGACAGTTGGCTCTCCTTCCCTCGTCCTACACTCCTTGTTTCACCTCTTCCGTACACGTCACTTTCACGTCGACGCTATACGTAACCACTTGTCTGCCGTCCGGGGGGTCTTTGCGTCCGTCGCTGGGCTGGTCGTTCCGCCGCAGGGGCTGGATTCCTTCATGACGGCTGCCTTCCGGGACCGACCGCCTCCGCGCCAGGTCCCTCAACAGTGGGATCTGGGGCGGGCTCTGGACCTTCTGGCTTCACCCACGTATACACGGGCCGCTACACCGGTTCCGTTGCTCGGGCGTACACTCTTCCTTGTCGCTCTGGCCACTGGGGATCGGGTGTCTGCACTAGCGGCATTGTCGCGGCCCCAGGACTGCGTGCGATTCTCCCCGTCCTTGTATGGCGTCACGTTAGCCCCCTCCCCTCATTTTGTTGCCACGAATGAGAGGGAGACCCACGTTTTCCAGCCTTTCACCGTCCAGGCTTTACGGCGTGGGCATACTCGCCATGTGTTGTGCCCGGTGTCGGCCTTGCACTCCTCTGTTGCGTCTGTGGCGCCGCCTTCGGGTACTGCTGTGTGGGTGTCTCCTCGGACAGGTGGGAGGCTCTCGCAGGTGCAGATAGGACGCCACATTTGTCGGCCCATTCGTGCCAGTACCCCTGTTTGTAGGGGTTCTGCGCACGATGTGCGATCCTTTGCTGCCTCCTTCCGGTTCCTGCAAAGTCGATCCTTACCTGACATCGCCTCAGCGGTTTTGTGGTCTTCTATCAATTCCTTCATCTCCTCCTACCTCTCCATGTCCAGTGTTCGACCCCCTCGGCCGGTGATAGCTCTCGGGAGTCGTGTTTCCTAGAGCTCTGGCGAAGATACCTGGTCTTCCCCCCTTGTCCCTCTTTCTTTTACTTTGTTTTATTTGAAAAAGGGGGGGGAGGGGGAGTATGGGTTGGCAACACTTGATTGCAAGTTTGGGATTATGTATTATGTATACGGTACATAAGTGTTTTTGCCACATTGAAAATTGTGTTTTGTTATTGTGTTCAATGTTTTTGTTGGTTTTGGAAGAAAAGGGATATTGGGTACAGTACCTTTTTGGTTTAAGACAAGTCTATGTTTTTGCATTACTATGAATGACGGGCACGTGTTAAACTGTTCTTTTTAGCTACTCCTCAGTTTTTCACTCTTTTATTAAACTCTCTTGTTTAAATTGTGTCTTTGTCATTCATAATTTTGTTTTATGCATTGTTTTTTTTTGTATGTTGGGCTTGGATGTCCTCCTCCTATTTGTTACGCAGCCTTGACGTTGGATTTGCCAAGACTACTAACAAATTGGGAAGTTTGACGTACCTCCCAACCTACCAAATAGGAAAACCTACTATTTGGTAGTAGTCTTGGAAAATCCAACGTACATAATACCCTCCCTCACGCCGGACCCCTGCCCATCCGCGTTCTTCTGCTGACGTGAGATGTGATAACAAGAGAGGGTCGCTCATGCGCACGTTCGACAGGGATCTGCACATGACAGAACACGGGATGGGCCTTAAGCGGTAACTAAGGTAAACCCCTTTTTCTTCTCTTCTATGCTTTTTTCACCTTCGGTGGTAGTTTTGGTTAATGTACAACGTCTCCTAGAGCAAGATAAGGAGTAGACTCTAGACGTTTTCTTTTTTAACCGCGGTTGGAATAACGACATAGCAGTCAAAATAGACAAGTCGTCATTGCAATTAGGTTAATAGCCTTGACGTTGGATTTTCCAAGTCTACTACCAAATAGTAGGTTTTCCTATTTGGTAGGTTGGGAGGTACGTCAAACCTCCCAATCTAAGGTCCTACCAGACGAGTCCAGAGCTCTTAATTTCTTGTGCTTATTAATTTGTATTTCCCACTCAGCAGGGACCGGTTGCTCTCCCGACAAAGTAGGTACTGCCAGCGCCGGATTGTGAGCACAAAATTTGGACCACGAGACATCCTGACCATACAAAAGGGGCATAGGTCCCGGATGGGTAGGGATTTTGTCTAAAGTGGGAGGAATGACATCAGATATCAGTTGTACATTAGTTGTGGTGATAGGTGACTGTGTAACAAAGGTACTAGCTGTTGACAGACTATGAGGTAGCGTTACGTTAACTTCCTGTTTCGCCGGCACAGGGGCTGGCTCAAGAGAACGAACTGGCTTTGGCGGGAGAGCATCCGGCACACCCGAACCGACAGACATATGGGAAGTACTAGGAGCCGAATTACTAGCATCGTTATGAGCTATCAATCTAGCTAACATACCCTCAAAAGCTTGCTCTAGGTAATCTTTGGTAACAAAACGAGACTCGGAAGATATGGACCCCCTATCTGACCCGCTGTGTGTAAAAGATATATTGAGGCGACTCTGAGGTCGGTTACTAGTGTGTTTATTAGGTTGTGCGGATGGAATATATGCAACATCCGACTCACCTTCCGCTTCCACCTCGCTGGGGTGCACAGAGTCCAAAGGGTCCAGGTTCAAGTCCGGAGCTGTGGAAAAATCACATGGGGCCCCTAGTATCGTGGGGTGATTAGTGACATGGTTAAGCATATCTTGAGGATTAAGCTTAAGCATCGGTATTTCCTGAGGAGTAGGTACATGTGTAGGTATTGGTGGAGGATGAACAATTGCTTGGGGGAACACTGACTGAGACAATACCCGTTGGTGCCCCACACAACCACTAGATAGGCGTTCACCTCTATTATCTAAAGAGACGCTATTATCCGACTTGTCCACCACCCTATAACCCTGGTACTCGTCTGCTAACACTTTTGGTGGCAAACCGTGAACCTTGGCATGACCAGAAACCTGTGGGACTACAAAGTCCTGCCTGTTTAAATTAGAGGTAGGAAGCACATTGAGAACATCACCCCGAGTTGCTGCCTCATCCTCCGGTTCCACCACCGAGCTGCCGGATTGAAAGTCAGGCTTAGCAGAGGTGGAAGCTGAGGAAGACTTACTATGCTCGGTTCTACGCCGGGAACCAACATCAGCAGACCCCGAACGAGATTTCTTGCTATGTCGTTCGGAGGACGACTTCCGAGAAGATGTTGACTCTTCCGGCTAGAAGAGGATGTCTTGGTCCGGTGAGTCGGGGAGGACGTCTTGCTAGTCCCCGGCGACTTGGACTGTGGCTGGCGGCTGTGGCTGGGGGGTTCATTCCCTTCACTGTCACTACTGTCACTTGAGCTAATATGTTCCTTTGACAGAAACTTAGGTTTAGTTTTACTAGCTTTGGGAGATTTACTGGAAACCCTGCGAGATTTAGGCAAGAGAGGGGCAGGGGGTTCTTTGACAGTTAAGTATTCCCACAATTCTAGGTCGTCACACATCAAAGACTTATGTGCGACCTCAGTACAGTAATTCTTAAAAGCAATTCTGATTGCATTCAGAGAAATTAAGCAAGATTTATCTTTATCAACCAGTAAGCCATGCCGGAGCTCAGTGCAGGTCTTGCACTTCTTGGACCACCAGGTCCCACGAGAACGATCCAGGCATGGCACACACCGGATACAATGTGAGTGATTAAAAATTGGGAACTCATAACAAGATTTAGTAACACAAAGAGGTACAAAGGGCATGGTAGTGACAAACCCCCCAGCCAGATTGGTTGTCCCCTTGTCCGTGCTCCTCGCCGGAAGTGGTGGTGACCTGGAAAATATTTCCAGGAATCAATGCTCATAAGGATAAACCGAAACATTCACATACAGTAGGGTCCCGCATAAAACGTGTTCGCATAAAACGAGTCTCGATTAAAACGACCGACCTAAAATATTAATATTTAATTTTCGATCAGAACGAATGTGATCACATAAAACGAGTCCGCCGCCAAAGTGGGGCAAATCCGAGGAGTTTTCATATAGAGCGCCGAAATATCGTACAAAACGTACGAAATATCATACGTTTTGAACGAAAATTTACGTTTACAGTGAACATTGACGATATTGGGCCACCAAAATGCTGTGTTCACATAAAACGAAATCGCATAAAACGCCCTCGTTTATCGACCATATACTCGTTTTATGCGGGACCCTACTGTATGTTATTTGATATCCCCTGCCCTGCCGAGAAAACAGAGCGTCCTAACAGGATCAGTCTATTTTCCTGACTGGGCCACACTCTTTAATCATGCCTGAAGTTGCACAAAAAGAGGGGTGAGGACTAAATGTAATATAATTGACACTGATATCAATAAATCCATTGCCCATTGTCTTTTCGTCCTACCGACTCGCCGGGGCGAAGACTAGTAGTGATAAGGTCTGCATACTACCTAATCTTGATAGTAACCCAAAAGAAAAAACACACAGGGTTGCATATAATGACACTTATAATTTTTAGTAGTATCAATAAACCCATTGACTATTGTTTGTCCATCCTACCTACTCGCCGGGGCGAAGACACAGTAGTGAGAGGCCCGTATACTACCGAATCTTGATAGTAAACCAAAACAAAAATCAGTCACAACCTTGTGTGTCCCGCCGGGAACAAGACCCTAGCGAGACAGGCTAGTCCTCCCGGCAATGCCGGAATATCCCCAGGAGGTTAACACCCCCCGGGAAAAAATGGTATTAGACCACTATGGGAACTGGGACTTGTCCAATGTCCACCGAAGCAGACCCCTGGCGGTCACTAAGCAGTGAGAGCGCCGGGAAAGGACACCCAACCCGTTGTGTTAAGTACCCAGACCAGTGGGCGACGAAAAACACAACCACAATAATAAAAACAGGGCGTCCCCTGTCATCCTCGTACTTGCCAAAACACAACAAGTACTGAGGAAGCAAGGCTATAATACACAATATATAATCCCCGTACTTGCCAAAACACAACAAGTACTAAGGAAGCAAGGCTATAATACACAATATATAATCATAAAGTAATAAACTTAGCCTAAACAAGCTAAACCCCTAACAGAGGCAGACCACGAGGCCTTGGGCAACCGCAGAGGAGCTCCCACGACGACGACGCCACCACACGTTGGCTCAGGGGCAGGGCAAGGCTCCACGAAGTCCCACAACTACGTGTGACAACTTTTAGAGCCTATAAACACCGCACAAAATGCACAGAACCTGGGAACACCTTCAGCAGGAAAAAACCCAGTAAAATAGCCTCCTAACTAGTTTAAGTTAACACGGAAACTGAAAAAGAAAAGTTAGACATGCGAGACGTCCACCCAATCGGGCTGCTTGGACGCTCAAAAAGTACCCTTATAATACACTCTCCCTGCGATAATACTGCTCGGTCGAGTAAGCTAGCTAATCTAAACCTGTCACAGAACGTCTCGGTTAATACAAATGAGAAAGGCCTCACGAGAACACAAAGGGACGACTAATACAGCAGCTCACTAAAAAACGTCCGAGCGGTATCGTCGCAGGTAGAAGAAGGACGAAATGACGCGCGGGTCCCGACGCGGCGTCAGGCTGCGCACACCAAGAATATCCACGATTGTTGGAAGCTGTTTTTGACAACTTTAGTGTATTATTATTATTTTTTATTTTTTCTAAAAGTTTTTTCTTTAGTGGTACCTGATCATTATGGCGATTCCATAAGAGATTAAGTGTGCACTTATGATGCGGGCCCCATCAAGCTACCTGCGCGGGCATTTCAAATGTGCGAAACGCATGGAGTTTGAAAGGGTGCCTTCCTTTAAGGCAGTTCGTCAATGACGAAGGGGCCACTATTAAATAATACCCGGCAACCCTATAGATCATATGAATCCGGGAAAGTATACTACTGTATCCCACCTCAGGGTTCCTCTTAGCCGGGTATACAATATCTGGGCCAAATTTATCGAGCCAAGAATACCCATACAAGAATGTCTGGCCCGCAATTTTCGAGCAAAGTATACTTGGTAACATATAAGTATACCCGGTAAACTTAAGCTACCGTATCTAGACCGATAATATCGGGCAAAGTATACTTAACAATATGGAAATATACTCGGGAAACGTAAGTCTCTCAACCTAGTTTAGCCCGGATCGTAACTATGTCAAGTGTTAATGGTGCCATGTTGTGTATATTACCTTAAATAACGCGGTAAATACACCATTATAGTCGTAAATCTAATACTGTAGTAGCGTCAATTACTGGTACCCGGGCCTGTCTAGTATGGTATGACAAAGCCTAGGCAACCCGGTAAAAATAATACAGTATCTGTCTCCATTACAGGAACCCGGGCTTGTCCTTTTATAGTATGACAAAGCCTAGAGTACCCGGCAAAAAATAATATCTGCCTCAATTACTGGAACCCGGGCTTGTCCTTATTATAGTATGACAAAGCCTAGAGTACCCGGCAAAAATATATTTGCTTCCATTACTGGAACCCCGGCTTGTCTTTATTAAAGTATGACAAAGCCTAGAGTACCCGGCAAAAATAATATCTGCCTCTATTACTGGAACCCGGGCTTGTCCTCATTATAGTATGACAAAGCCTAGAGTACCCGGCATAAATAAATAGCGGTCTCAATTACTGGTACCCGGGCCTGTTATTATGATACTATGAACCAAGCCTTGAGTACCCAGCATTATAATATCACCTGCCAATACTAGTACCCGGGCCTGTCTTTATACTGTTAAGACAAGGCCTAGAGTACCCGGGGACTTGAAAAAATCTCAACACGCCATAGTCTTAACACCCGCAAGGGTACCCGGCCACGAGTGTTATACGGCGTCCCCTTCTGTATTTTTGTACAGGTTTAAATTCTTATATATTTCTGGGACTGTAAGTCAGTGAAATGTATTCAATCAAAATATTATTGTGTGTACCCCACTGGCCATAGGCCTACTTGGTACCAATGAAAATAATTGAACATGAGTGCAAAAATAAGTAGTAAAATTAAAATTACTATTAAAATTTTGTTATTGAATTTAACATCAAATCATAATACCATCAACTACACATACTGTACTTTGATTGCTATCACTGAAATAATGCAATATAAAACGCCTTGAAGGCAAATATATTGACAAAGCACTCTCAATTGTTCACGTAAAAACATTACAAATTTCACCATTCCATAGAACACTTTGAGGGGAGACAAGACCGGGCCGTCGGCGGGGGCGGTGGACTCATCACCCTGGTACACAATGAAATATCATACATAGTAACCAGTGTACAAACCAAATCCCTCCTCCCCCCAAATGATAACACAACAGAAATACAATCAATTAAAATACGCACTGGCAACAAATCCAACATAATCATCATAAACACATACATCCCTCCCCAAACATCCCCTACAGTACCAAATGAATACAGACCACACTTACAACACATCACAAACACCCCACACATCATCCTGGGTGGTGACTTCAACGCCAAGACGTCGGCCTGGTTTGTCGACAACCCCGACACAGACAGAGGGCTGGTACTACAAAACCAAACAGATAACCTCATCATCCTTAACGACATCCATCAACATACCCATATTCCTCACCAAGCCCTCTATAACCCATCATCTCCAGACATCACCTTTTGCTCCCCAGAACTCGCCCCCACAACATCCTGGAGGGTGGTCAGAACCTTAGGCTCTGACCACCTCCCGATCATTATCACCACCAAAACCAGACTCACCCCAGCTAGCCACAAACACACATACACCAATTATAAAAGAGCTAACTGGGAAGCATTTACAAATGAGACAGAACAACACTTCACAACTCTAAACAGTACACCCATCACTAACATCAACAATGCTGTACACATACTCAATAAAACTATCCAAAACGCTGACAAGAAACACATTCCAAGAGGTAACAGAAAAAGACACAACCCCAACTTCACACCAGAAATTCAAAACCTCATCAGACAACGCGACACACTGAAACACTCCCCAGCACCCCACACACAGGACATCACACAACAAATTCAAGCACTCAACACCCAAACTAACAACAAAATACAAGAACAACAAAAACTAAATTGGAATAACTTCCTACAAACACTTGATCACAAAACAAACCCCAAAAAACTCTACAAAACACTAAACAGCATCACACTTTCCAACAGCAACACAACACAATCACATGCTGCAATCACAACAACAGACTCTACTCCTTCATGTAAACAACAAGCAAACACTCTCATCAATCACTTCTCACATGTCAGCCACCTAAAACCTCACAAAGACGACCGACGTGTCCTCCGACGTAAGAGACAATTCCCCACAGACCCTGACTATACACCCTTCACCAATCACCAGACAAAGCATATCATCAACAATCTCAAGCACTCACCCGCCTGTGGCCTAGACAACATAAGCAACATACACCTCAGACACCTGGGACCACAAGGCATACAAACACTCACTAACATATCAAACTACAGCTATTCACACAACACAATACCAGACATTTGGAAGCATGGTATCATCATCACATTCCCCAAACCCAACAAAGACCCCACGCTACCCTCCTCGCACCGCCCCATCACACTCCTTTGCTCCCCCTCCAAAGTCATGGAACGCCTAGTATTACAACTAATTACACCCGACCTACCCCTAGCTCCAACACAACATGGCTTTAGGCCACTGCACTCCACAAACACTCTTCTCACAGACCTTACACAAAGAGCTTTCGACGGCATCAACTCAGCTAGACCACCACACAGATCACTATTAGCCACACTCGACATTAGTAAAGCCTTCGATGCCATCCCCCGCCACAACCTAACAAACAAAATCTACAACACAAACATGCACAACAACACAAAAAGGTGGCTGGCCAACTTCCTAGCAGGCAGATGTGCACACGTATCTTTTGCCGGTCAGTCATCTAAAATCAGAAACTTTCCAAACGGAGTCCCACAAGGATCCGTCCTATCGCCCGCACTCTTCAATCTGTACATGCACGATATAACTACACCCAATACTCCCCAAATAAACTTAGCCTCCTATGCAGATGACATAACACTCACATGCACACACCATGACCCAAAAAGAGCAACAGATCTCCTTCAACCCTATCTCAACACACTACATGGCTGGTGCACTACAAACAGACTTAATCTAGCCCCAGCCAAATCCACCGCAACCCTGCTCACAAGCTGGACAGGTGAACACGAATACATCCCTCAACTCACCATAAACAACACACCCCTAACACATACACACACACCCAAAATCCTAGGAGTAACATATGATACTCATATGACATTCAAACAGCACACCACAAACATTAAAAAGAAACTGACACCCAGACATAACGCCCTCAGGTCACTTGCTTACACAAAATTTGGACACAACAAAGAAACTACCACCACAGTATATAAACAATACATAAGATCAGTAATGGAATACGCAAGCCCAGCCTGGGCTTCTAACCTAGCTGAAACACATCATAAGACCTTACAGACTATTCAAAACAAAGCCCTGAAGATCATTACAGGCTGCACAGCTACTGCACCCACAGATCATCTACATCAAGAAACCAAAATCCTCAAAGTCAAAGACCATCTGGACATGAGAGGCACTCAATTCCTGGCAGCAGCCTCCACGAACCGGGACCACCCACTAAACTACATGGCAACACACCCACAGACACCAAGAAATATCAAAACAACACCCAGCACACGGTATCACACACAATTATTGTCCTCTCTCCCTCCCTGCCCACCCCGAACCAACTTCCAGAAGCACATCCATACTCATATCTCTCGCCAATCCATCCACTCACTCACAGACAACACGCAGCTGCATGCACGACCTCCCGAAATCCATCCTTCCGAATCCTCCCTCCCTCGCGAGGACAGAGTCCACCTGGCCAGGCTGAGATGAGGACACCATCCAGCTCTCCTGAGCTATCAGAAGAGACTGGATGACTCCGTTGTCGACGCCTGCCCGGGATGTAACACAGCACCCCATACCATTAAACACATCATCGAAGACTGCATTTCACACAACCACTTACGCCAACAACACAACCTACACTCAATGAGAGCTCTGTGGGAAAGCCCGATCGTGGCCATGGCCTTCCTCAGGGACTCAGGGCTGTTCGGCCAGGCAGCTTAGGGAACAACAACAACAACAACAACACTTTGATGGCAAACACTGGAGATATTGTAGTCGATATAGTATGATCCATTTATTCCCTACAATGCGTATTTATGATAAACTAATGAACAAGTTAACAATGATCGAAATTGAAGGAAAATTGCTCAAAAAATTACCAAAAAAGCAAAAAAGTATAGGGAATCAAAGTTTAGAAACTTAAAATTTTGAAAAACAAAAAACATGGCTTTGAAAAATAACCCTAGGCCAACGCACAACCTTGGGGTGAGTACAATCGAAGAACTAAATTTTACGAAATTGACTCGATCACAGTACTCGAAACTTAAGGAAATTAATACAAAGCTACAAAGTTAATACACAAATTTAAAAAGACACTGCAGCCAATGAGCCAAAGGCTCGTATGACTAAAATAAAATAAGTAAAAAGCAAAGTGGCGTCCTAAATACACAAGCGTCGACCAGCCCAGAAACTAAGTCCTTGCCTAATTCAAGTTTACGAGCGAATACAATTAAAATAAATACATTCCTAAACACACATACAACTTAAATATGCAAAATAAACTCGCTAGGAATTAAAAACTGTCGCGTTTAAGAGGGGCCACGAAAACTACACTAGATTGGAGGCAAGAGACACGTCTTTACAGGGTGGGCGACGATCGAGGGAGAAGGCATCTCGGAAGATAACGAGAGGAGGCATGTGAATGGGAAGCTAGAGGAAGAACGGAAAGCGTAAAGGCGCGCTATTCAAACTGTTAATTCTTTTATTTTTTATTTTTTATCTTTCAGTACCTCCGTCCCAATGACGTACCTTAGGAATGATTAAGGGGTACCCCCTATGATGATCTTGGTTCTC
Organism: Paralithodes platypus; assembly: GCA_032716605.1. Lineage (NCBI taxonomy): Eukaryota > Metazoa > Arthropoda > Malacostraca > Decapoda > Lithodidae > Paralithodes > Paralithodes platypus. The sequence goes on from CM064502.1 coordinate 1,879,441, forward strand.
GACCGTCGCTATCAAGGTTAACCCGGTCTCTTAGGAGACCGGAACGAGGCCATATTATCATAGGCTCTTACGTCATTGACGGAAGGAGCCACCAATAAATCACAAAGTAGTTACAGGTACCAGTATGATTCAAATATACACATACCTTTTCTCTTTCAGCCAATAGCCTCTTCTTGTCATTCTGAAATGATGATTCAATTCGCTTCTTTTCCGAGGACAATGTTGACAGAGCTGACGTCAGAGCTGTAATTTTCATTTGTAAGTCTTCACCACCCTCTGCTGAACTTCCTCCTTCTGCACTTGCCTGCAGACAGATAGTCAACAGACTTTACCATATATCTAACATACTACTGTATACTCTACTAACATTACTACATAGGTTTATATTACAGCATTATTATTGAATACAGTCAGGTCTCGATATACACACGTTTTATATACACAGATTCGTTTGGACACGGTAACCCAAAAAGTTCCAAAGTCGGCATCATACACGGGTGGCGGCTCAAGCCTAGGTACTGTATATACAAATGATTAAGATTATTATTTATGAGAGAATGGATGAACAAAATTGGTTGAAAAAATGCAGGTCTGTGATTGTGGAGGGAGCTGCACCAAAGGGTGGACCGAGGAAGACCTGGGATCGGACTATACGTGCCGATCTCAAATCCAAAAACTTGGCAAGTGAAGCAGCCCTTAACAGGGTTGCCTGGAATGCTGCCATTAGGACAAGAGACTGAAACTGCACGTACAGTATGTGTGAAGCACTCGGTCTTAAAATTGTATGTATGTACAGTGGAGCCCCCATCCTCGCTACACCGGTCTTCGTTGATTCAATCCTCGCACCACACACCAAATATTACCCATTTCAATTCTCGCGCCAAAAGCCTCATTCCTCGCATCAAAATCCCAGCCGAAACCCGAAAAAATAGCAAAAATAACGAAAAACTCAACATAAAACTAGAAAACAAACAAAAACAATAATTTTGTTTTAACATAACGAAAGAATCTGCCAGTAGCTTACCGTTTAGAGACGAAATCCGAGTGAATCCGAGATCCGTTCGTCAAATGCGCAAGATGCTGCCATCTTTGTATGACGTCATCACTAAGCAGACGCTTGCAGTTTAGCTAGTATCTGTGTTGACAAAACAACCGTTTGCAAGCCTTTTTGTGCCTGAACCCCGTATCTCTCGCGTTTATTATAACCTCTAGTACATCTAGTGATAGGGATGGTTGGCCTGGTGGTAGCAATGAAGGAATTTCATGCTCAAAACACAGCAAAGACCAGTCCATGTCGGACGAAAGCGATTGAATTGCCTAGCCTAGATGATGTTAGCCTAGGCTAGGCTAAATATGACAATGATTTATAATAAAATCTGTGTGGTAAGTAATCTTCTCATAATACGTATTTATACGTCTTTTCCTCATAATATGTATTTATTGGATGTATTTGGGGCGAAATGGGTACTTGAGGGGTGGATGGACGAATTTAGAACCTAGGCCTAGGCTAGGCCTAAAAAATTTCGCATGATAGAAACAATGCCCCAATCTACAGTATTTATGGTTAGGACTGTCATTTAGCCATGTCTACATTATTATTTACAATGCGTAAGATTTAGGCCTAGGCTACTTGAATAATAATTATTCAAGTAGCCTAGGCCTAAATCTTATGCATTGTAAATAATAATATAGACATGGCTAAATGACAGTCCTAACCAAAAATACTGTAGATTGGGGCATTGTTTCTATCATGCGATTTTTTTTAGGCCTAGCCTAACGACGCTGTTTTTTTTAGTGATAACGCAAATGAACTTTTTGTATAATGATAACAGAAACACCCCCCCCCCCCAAAAAAAAAAGGTAGGCTAGGCTAAATTGACAATTTTGGTATCCATATTTTCCATCTTGATTGTTTTTTGATTGCAGGAAATACTGTTTTAGACACCTAAATTCTCAAAAATAAAATCTGGGGGGCATGCCCCTGGACCCCCCTAGAGTTCGCGCCTTCGCCGCGCTATAATGATAACAAAATAATAAACCATAATGATAACACAATTCATATTTTCTGGATTGACACCCTGTAAATACAGTAACTTGATGTAGCCTAGACAAAAAACATGTTTTCATAGCCTAACACTGGGAAAAAGTGTGGTACAGTCAGGACCCCCAATTCGCGAGAATAGGGGTGACAGGAGGCATCGCGTATTGTGAATTCGGGTATTGTGGAACTAACTTTAAATGGGAATAATTAGATTGGGTGACATCTCTCAATTATGGCCTATTTTCGAAATTTTTGGCCCTATTTTCGACATTTTTGGCTCCCTGACCCTCCACATGGGGGGTCACTCTTCACCCCTCGCCTCGCACAGGGGGGGGGGGGGGGGGTTACTCACTTTCATGAAAGGTGCTCCATTTTCGAGGTGTAGTGAGCACTTTTGTGCGTCCTTCGGCCCTTGTGCCTGTTCCTTTTCAGGAGTTTTTATTCCAGTATTTGTGCACCCATGCATTATCCTCCTGTCTCGCCCTCCGTTCGAAGGGTCCCCCTTTTTCGTCCTTTCCTTCCTACACAAGGGAAGGGGGTACTCTCCTGTCACGGATTTACCGGTTTTTCACATTATTGTGCTTACACACGCTTCCTGGGCTTCCTACATGGGACGGCAGTATCTTTTTCCTTTCCGTTTGCAAGGAGGATATCACTTCCTTCCTGCGCACACCATGGGTGTGTCCGTCCTGCCATGCCCGTTGGGCGTAGAGAGTGTCCTCCCCTTATCTCATGCTACAGCCGCGATGGTTTTCACCCTCGGAGATATAGATCGTGGCTCGTGGATATTGTCCTTTGTGTCTCGTCCTCCTTCCCCGGACACGGATGAGGCGAGGTCTCGCCTCTGCACTATGTAGTCGGGAATTGCTCTCTATGTCAAGGACCACTTCCATTGGATTCCACACTTCGTAAGACGGAGGGGTACGCGCCATGCGTCCTCTTACCTCTGCTGTCTCCGTGGCGCCAGGCCGCCTTTCCTCCTGTGCCTCGTTCGGGCGTCCTCGCGGTTTCCGAGGACGCCGAAACGACGGTGTGACGTCGCTCTCCTTCCCCATATCGCCGACGATTCCCGCCTCCTACGTCCGGTTCATGCCATACGTGTGGCTCTGGACGAGGCTCGGGGGCCCGTCACACTGCATGCAACCTCCCTGCCCGGGCCTGCCGCCCTATGGACGGATGCTCTGTCGTATGGACAGGGCGCCCGGGTAGTATGGTCTTCCCGACACACCGTGTTCGACGACCTAGCGGCCTCCTGGAGTGTTCCACAGGTGGCCTGGTTCGCCTCCTGCGAGGCGACCGGGTTGCCTGTGTTCCTGTACCGCTGGATTACTCCTCCGACGGAGGTACCGGTCGCGTTCAGCAAGGACTGGCGCAGGTGGCGGTCGGTTTATGTGTGTTCCACCAACCGCCGCCCTTTTTGATGTGCAAAGTCCTCCACAGGCTGAGAGGGTACCAGTGCTTCGTTTGGTTGTCGCGCCCATCCGGCCGGCCCAAGCCTGGTCCGCTCGGCTGAAGCGGTGGTACCCGCGTCCTGTTCCCCTAGCGATCTCCGATTTCCACTTGGTATCGATTGGTGTCCTAGGGACCTCGTTAGCCTTCACATCGTGGGTGTTGTGAGGCAGGGTGGATGCCTAAGTTTAGTCGTTCTTTGACTGTCAAATCCTCTCCCTTGGATTCATTTTACATGGCAGACTTATGGTTCTCACTGACACAGTTTTGCTTCTTGGTTTCCTACCCATCACGGACGCGCCCATCGGTGGCATTCGTGTTTCACTACCTCCATTGGTTAATCTTGAGAAGCGTCCCAACATCTGCACCACTCTTACGAACCGCCTGTCGGCCATTCGGGTACCGTTTGAGACTTTCACGGGGTTGGTCGTTCCTCCCTAGGACTTGGGTTCTTTTTGCGGTCCTGCTTTATGTTTCGTCCGGCGCCGCGTCCGCTTCCTCCTCAGTGGTTTCTGGCGGAGGCTCTCGAACTGCTCTCGTCTGCCTCTTACGGTCATTACCCCACGCCTGCACACTTCCGTGACGTGACATTGTTCTTTATGGCTTTGGCGACAGGTGAAGGAGTCCCCGGAGATGACTGCCAGGTCTAGGGTCCGACTTTCCTTACATCGTTCTCCCGTCCTTGAGTCAGTTACTTTGGCTCCGTCTGTTCGTTTGGTTGCTACGACCGTACGCGACGCTCCCGTTTTTATGCTTTTCCTGTACCGGCTTTCAAACATGGTAGGGTTCATCATCCGTTATGCCCGGTTCAAACCCTGCGTCCGTATGTGTACTCGCCCAGGCCAGTGTCGGGGTTGCCTTTACGGGTGGCGCCTCCGACCTGTAGGAGACTAGGTCGACGTGCTGTGGGACTTCGCCTGTGTCGGTAGTTTCGGGCCAGTAACCCTTACGTTCTGGACGCAGCTCATGTTGTCCGTTCGTACGCTGCTACGTTCAGATTTTACATACTCTTTCTCGCCCGAACGTTGCCGACACGGGGCTTTGGTCTTCCCCCACCACGTTTGTCTCCTCTCTGGCCATGTCCACAGGCAGGCCGGGACGTCCTTGTAGTGCGTTGGGCCAGCAGGTTCCCTCAGGGTCTACCTGCAGCGTTCCTTCTGTCTCTTATCCTTCTCCCTTCTTGTTCTTCTTTATTGGGGAACAGGGGGGAGGGGGGGGGGATTGCACTATACCCATCCTTGCACCTAAGTTAAAGGATTAATACCTAGGTTAAGATTTTGATATAATTTCTCGTCTTAAAGTATACTACGTTCTGTTGGTAGGTCTTGGCCTCATACCACTGAACTTTTCTCATGGCTTTCAGTGCTGGTCACTGTGTCTGCTCATGTCTTTTCTCGTCACCCCCTGTACGGTCCTCCTCTTCAACGTATGTCAGTCTTTACTCATTACATTCTGGGTCTTCCTGCCTTCGTCCGGAAGAAGGGGTGGGGGGGGGGGGGGAGCATCCTGGACTTCATATTTTATGATGAAATGCAGCATTCTTTGTCTTAGGTTAGTTATCCCATGGCATCAGACTTGACTGTACTTGACCTCTCTTGATATGCACCTGTCAGTACACTCTTTCTATAAACTCTCTTGTTTAAGTCGGTCTTTCCATGGTCCTGATATTTCCTAAGGTTTTCAGCTTGTATGTCCGCCTCCAATTTGGTACTCTAGCTCTACGTTGGAACGTAGAGGCTACTACTAAATTGGGAGGTTTAACGACCCTCCCAATACCAAATGAGGTAAACCTCCTATTTGGTCGTAGCCTCGGAGTATCCAACGTCATAGTATCCCGCCCTCGCGCCGTACCCCTGCCCATCCAATCTTGTCTCTTGTAACTTGATACCGGGAATGCCCAATGAACCCTGTCGGGTAGTGGGGTGGATCCGTCAAGACGGCTGAAGGAGCCAGATAGGATGGCCTAAAATCCTGTAATTTTCTCTTCTTTCTCATCAATATTTTCTTATTTTCCTTTTCAAATAGTGGCCTCCAAAGTATGTACAACGTACCTAGTAGAGAGAGTAAGGTGCTACTCTAGATGTTATCGTTTTATCGCGCTAGTGATTTCGATAATTGCCCGCTCTAGAGCGGAGCAAAATTATACGATAAGTATATAGCTCTACATTGGATACTCCGAGGCTACGACCAAATAGGAGATTTACCTCATTTGGTATTGGGAGGGTCATTAAACCTCCCATTCTATGATTTAGTATTGGTTCCTTCGTTAATGACGAAGAGCCTATACTATATATAGGCTGAGATTCCGGGACCCGTTCGGGATTCCCCAGAGTTCTTATCACAACCGTTGCGTATATAGCATAAAAACAATCCTTGGTTAATACCCATTAAATCTTACCAAGGGCTCGTCATTGAAAATGAATACCACTAGAAATAAAATTTAAAGAAGAATCTATCATTTCAAACCTCCCGGTGCCTCAGCCCTCCAGCTGTGCTGTCGTTATGCTTCCCTTGCACGTGATGCCAGACTTTCTAACGTGTTTATCTGCCTCTTTACGGTTGTGATCCAGACGAGTCGGACGTGTGCCTCCTTGCTCTGGGCGTCTCGGCGTTTGCCTGGCTTTCTCACTCCTAGTGAGTCCTTGTTATACAGTATATTATTTGAGTTAGGTCCAAACATGAATTGAGTAGTCGCCCTGTATGTTTCAGAGGGCCACCGTCCACGCCTGTCCATACCGAAAGTATATGGATACTGCTTCGCCATTCTTAATATTGGTTGTTCATCGTAGTAAGTGATTATTGTTATATTAGGCTATATCCTATACAATGCTTGCATTTAATTATTTACTTATCGTAGGCTATTATTCTATCTTATTCGTGTGCCCTCAGGATACACGTTGAACTCTAAGGATATTATTAATTCAAAATTTTCCTTGTAAAGTAGCCTACACAATTTCCTGAATTCTACTAGTATTACATTTTTCAAAGTCGCTTCACTTTTATAAGTCGCTTCACTTTATAGTTTGCATGCTTCTAGCATTACTTCGAGCTGATAGGGTCTTAGCTAGACTTATTGATTCCCTTATATGTCCCATTCTTGCACCAGTACTTATTTATAAGGCCATGCTTTGTTCGCCACCTCGGACAAGTGTCCACGAGGGCGGCCAATAGGCCTAGCTAGCTCGGCTTCCCTTTACTGAATTTTACATGAGGGACCAATTGTTCTCTTCCTATATGAGTACTATGTTATGAAGTGCTTCAATACCAATGATTCCTAAGAGTTTGCATGACCAAGTGCAAGAGCACCAACTAAAAACCTATACAATTTGCATGCTTCGAGTCCCGGAGTCGGCGGGGCTCCTGTGTCCTTCCATTCTTTCCGGGTCTCCGGGTTTAGAACTCCGGGTACTAAATGGTTTCGAGTAAATAAATATAAGCACCAACACAATTATGTGTTAATTTCTTAAAATAGAAAGAGTTTGCATGTAAACAAATTGACCAACAAAGTTTCCTCCAGTGCAAGAGCACCAACTAACCCTATACAATTGCATGCTTCGAGTCCCGGAGTCGGCGGGGCTCCTGTGTCCCTCCGTTCTCTCCGGGTCTCAGGGTTTTAGACCTCCGGGTACTAAATGGTCTCAAGGAAACCGAGGAACAATAAAAAAAAAAAAATGCACAAAGAAGTTCCGGTTAAATGGAGAAACAAAGTTTTCCTCCAGGTGCACAAAACACCAACAAAACCAAGGAACCAAAAGGTTCAGGTTAACATAAAGGAACGAGTGCTTCCTCCGGGTACTCCGAGTAATACAAAAACCAAGGAACCAAAAGTTCAGGTTAAATTAAGTAACGAGAGCTTCCTCCGAATACTCCGGGTACTCCGGGTACTACTGAAAACCAGGGAACCAAGAAGTTCATGTTAAATTTAGGAACAAGGCTTCCTCCAAGTACTCCGGGTACTCAGGGTACGGTACTCCGAGCAATACTGAAAACCAAGGAACCAAGAGGTTCAGGTTAAATTAAGGAACAAGAGCTTCCTCCAAGTACTCTGGGTACTCCGGGTAAACACTGACAACCCAGGAACCAAGAGGTTCAGATTAAAATAAGGAATGATAGCTTCCTCCAAGTACTCCAAGTACTCCGGGTAAACACTGACAACCCAGGAACCAAGAGGTTCAGATTAAAATAAGGAATGATAGCTTCCTCAACTCTGGGTACTCCGGGTAAACACTGACAACCCAGGAACCAAGAGGTTCAGATTAAAATAAGGAATGATAGCTTCCTCCAAGTACTCCAAGTACTCCGGGTAAACACTGACAACCCAGGAACCAAGAGGTTCAGATTAAAAAAAAAACAAAAAAAAAAAAAGAGAAAAGAAGGAACGATAGCTTCCTCCAAGTACTCCGGGTACTCAGGGCAATACTGAAAACCAAGGAACCATTAGGTTCAGGTTAAATTAAGGAACGAGAGTTTCCTCCAAGTACTTCGGGTACTCCGGGAACTCCGGGGGGGGGGGGGAAACAATGTTTTCCTTCAGAAACAAACATCCGATGTACCAAAAGGCTCCGGTTAAATTAAAGAATAACGTTTCCCTCCGAGTTCTCAATGTAGAACAATGAATGGAAAAAGAAGGGAGGAGAGTACTCCAGTGGCATTTATGATAGCCTATAGACTATCCCACTTAAATCCATTCTTATATACGATGTAGCGAATATGCTACCCTACTCTAAATTCTTTAAAACATTCATAGGGCCAGCAGGCTACTCGACATTACATGAGCCTTATACATAAGGAACTGGTGCATGCTTTGGTTCTTTGCTCTTATATTATGTAACATTGATTCTTGGCCTTTTTCTGACAGGTGGGCTATAGCTCTCCTCAGTAATCTCCGCCTCCTCACCTGAGCCACAACTGACGAGGTATGTACGCCAGATGTCTTGTGTGAATTGTACATTGACTAAGTGGGCTCCTAAAAAATGTACGAATTGTGCACTCTTCGTGTAACACTACCACAATCCGAGTGGCCACATAACAGCAGCGGGGGCGACTCCGGTATTACTAAACAATTGGGATGAAGTTGTTGTTGTTGTTATTGTTCCCCAAGCTGCCTGGCCGAACAGCCCCAAGGCCCCGAGCAGGCCAAGGCCACAACCGTGCACCCCCACAGAATCCTCACTGCCGACCACAACAAAGCCCGGGTGACCGAAGCCACTCCACGGCGGGGAGCTGAGGAGAGTGCGGAAACGCCCAGGAAACCAAAGCCCCACCCAAGGCCCCGTGCCCCTCAGCAATTATGAAGAGAAAGTTGAGGGGCAAAGGAAAAAATGTGACGCTCCGGCCTCCAATCTAGGCAGACTGGGAGGTCAATCCACGGAAGAGACGCCGCCACTTGAGATCTAGAAAATATAAAAGTAAAAGGAACAGTCAGAGTAAGCTACGGGTATGGCAGAGATCGCTCAGCTCTCACTCTGATAGACTAGCCCATCACCAGTGGGATGAAGTGAAAGTTTATATATCCTCAAAAAAAAAAAAAAAAAAAATCCCAGACATGGTCAGTAGGGACTATGTTTCTTTCTAACTGGACGATCTGTGTCTTCCACAAAAGAAACCCCTAAAAAGAGGTCTATACCTACAGAGTTAACCCCTTCAGACTCATATGACGCAGGGGTTACCAGATTAGCAATAAGAAATAGAGTTCTCTCACTCTTATAATTACCTCTCCAAAATTAGTTTTCTGCCCACAGCTAACTCAAAGACAACTGCAGAGGTTGAAGTAACTATAAACTAAAGGTTTCTAAATACCCCTGATGGTAACAAAGGTTTTAAAGTATCCCCAATAGGCTCAAAATTGCGTCATATGTCGGAGAGGGTTAAAAGGCACTTCCTCCCCTAACTGTCCTCGCCCCAAACTTGTTAGGCTTGACCTAGATAAAGATGAGGAACAATGTTTTCCTCAGGATACTATCCCGATTAGATAGCACTCTAATCGTATTCATGATTGCCGATAGAATATATCCCCCTGGAACCCATTCTTATATAAGTTGTTGTTGTTGTTGTTGTTCCCCAAGCTGCCTGGCCGAACAGCCCCAAGGCCCTGAGCAAGGCCAAGGCCATAACCGAGCGCCCCCACAGTACCCTCCCCGCCGACCACAATAAAGCCTGGGTGACCGAAGCCACTCCATGGCGGGGAGCTGAGGAGGGTGCGGAAACGCCTGGGAAACCAAAGCCCCACCCAGGGCCCTGTGTCCCTCAGCAATTATGAAGAGAAAGTTGAGGGGCAAGGGAAAAATGTGACGCTTTGGCTTCCAATCTTGGTAGATTGGGAGGTCAATCCACGTTAGAGACGCCGTCACTCGAGATCTAGAAAATATATAAGTAAAAGGAACAGTCAGAGTAAACTATGGGTATGGCAGAGATTGCTCAGTTCTCACTCTGATAGACCAGCCCATCACCACATGACTAGAACCCAATCCTCTCAGCATCAGCTAGGAAAGGCCCTAGAAAGCCGCCTTTGGCGGGGGGATAGCTCCCCTATTTCAACCAATTTCGGGGTTGGGCACCCGCCCTTCTTATATAAGTTATGGCAGATACATATTACACTCTAACCTCCATTTAACGGATTCCGATTTAACGGATATCGGCAATAACGGTCAAAAAATGTAGGCCGGACAATGGACCCAGCAACGGACATAGTCCGTTGCTATAAAAAAGTTGGAGCAAAGTCCGTTGCTCTATCTATTTATCTCTCTAATGCACCTACCTAAATCCCTTATACATTAACATAACTATGTCTTATTTGGACTTTTTGTAATCTTTGAATCATTTCTAATATGATGGAATTGAAAAATATAATATCCTTCCAGCACATAGATAAATAATAAATAAGATAGTCAACAAATATTTCAACTCTCCCCTCCGTGCCAGCAGAGACGGAAGATTTACGTTTGATAGATTTTTTGTTTTGTTTTTTTCCCTCGATATACACACTCTTTCTATTTATCTATCTCTCTAATTCATCTACCTAAATCCCTTATACATTAACATAACTATGTCTTATTTGGACTTTTTGTAATCTTTGAATAATTTCTAATGTGATGGAATTGAAAAATATAATATCCTTCCAGCACATAGATAAATAATAAATAAGATAGTCAAAAAAAGTTCAACCCTCCCCTCAGTCTAGACGCCGAGCTTCCGAGACGGAAGATTTACGTTTGATAGATTTTTTTGTTTTGTTTTTTCCCTCGATATACACACTCTTTCTATTTATCTATCTCTCTAATTCATCTACCTAAATCCCTTATACATTAACATAACTATGTCTTATTTGGACTTTTTGTAATCTTTGAATAATTTCTAGTGTGATGGAATTGAAAAATATAATATCCTTCCAGCACATAGATAAATAATAAATGAGATAGTCAACAAAATATTTCAACCCTCCCCTCCGTCTATGCGCCGAGCTTCCCAGACGGGAGATTTACGTTTGATAGATTTTTTTTTTTTTTCCCCACGGTATACACAAAATGATGGGAAATATTATAACATGTTTTTAATTGACATTTGTGTCGTTTTTGCTGATTATGAGTTGGTGGAAAATAAAATCTTTAATTCTATCATATCGGAAATGATTCACAGATTATATAGAGACCAAATAATATACACTTTTAAGTGTGTTCAATAGTTTTGCATTATCAATAGGGTGTAGCACAAGGGATTACCAGGATTTATTTCAGGTACAGTAAAAAAAAAGGATGCATAACAGTTAAATGTCACGATCCGGACACCTGTACTCAACACCGAATTTTTCTCAAGGAATTTCCGGATTACATCCGGACTGGACAGTAATTAGCAGCAACGGACATTTAGCAGGAACGGACAGGTGCTTGCACACATTTGTCCGTTAAATGGAGGGTCTAGTGTACGTACATAGTCTGCAGTTTACGTGATCACTACTTCTTTGCTCATATATCAAAGTATTCTACACTTTCATAGTTACACACTGGTAACATTAATTTGAGCAGATATGCTCTGGACTCTACTTATGGATTCTTATATCGGGATATTCTCACGCGAGCGCGCCGCGATCACGGAAGCGGCCATTAGGCCTAGCTCGAGCATCACTACTGAAATTTATAATATAAGAGATAGATGATATCTTCCTATATAGATATATACTGTAGATATATAAATATTATATTATGAAGTTTTTCGAGGGGTTTACTTCATTTTTCAACATATAAGCGGGGGGCCAATGGTTCCGATATTGTTGACTTATAAGGAACACTGTTCCTCCGGATACTATTCCTATTTTTAAGCCAAATATCGACTCGATATTATGAAGTTTTCTCGCGCGTCATCGAGCGCGGAGTGGCCAATAGGCTATAGTTCAGAGCCTCACTCTACTGAAAGTTACAGCACAAGAGATAGATTGGTATCTTCCTAGATATAAGTATTATATATAGATATATAAATATTATATTATGAAGATTTTTGAGGGATTTACTTAATTTGTCAACATATAAGCGGGGGGCCAATGGTTCCGATATTGTTGACCTATAAGGAACAATGTTCCTCCGAATACTATTCCTATTTTTTAAGCCCAATATTAACTCGATATTATGAAGTTTTCTCACGCTCGTCACATCGAGCGCGGAAGTGGCCAATAGGCTATAGCTCAGAGCCTCACTCTACTGAAAGTTACAGCAAAAGAGATAGATTGGTATCTTCCTAGATATAAGTATTATATGAAGTTTTCGGTGTATTTACTTCATTTGTCAATAGATAAGCTGGGAGCCATTGGTTCCGCTATTATCGAACTACAGTATAAGAAACACCGTTTCCTCCGGGTACTATCCCTATTATAAACCAAATATTGACAGTATATTAGGTGTTTTTCGAGGAATTTACTTCATTTTTCAATGAATAAGCTGGGGACCAATGGTTCCGCTATTATTAGGCTATAAGGAACATAATTTCCTCCGGGTACGATCCCTATTGAAAACCCAATATTGAATGTATATTAGGAAGTGGTTAGAGGGATTTCCTTAATTTTTCAATTTATAAGCGGGGTGCCAAGGGTTCCACTGTTGTGTTGAAGGATAAGGACCAACGCTTCCTCTGGGTACTATCCCTATTATAAGCCAAATATTGACTTTATAATTCAAAGTTTTTCCATGGATTTACTTCATTATTCAATGCATAAGCGGGGGGCCAATGGTTCCGCTATTGTTGAACTATAAGGAACAATGTTTGCTTCGGTTCCTATCCCTATTATAAGCCAAACATTAACGTTATAGTAGGAAGAATTTCGTTGGATTTACTTATTTTTCAATGTTTATGCTGGGTGCCAATAGTGTGTGCTATTATTGAACTACAGTATAAAGGAAATGTTTCCTCCGGGTACTATCCCTATCATAAGCCAAATATTGAAATTATATTATGAAGTTTTTCGATGGCTTCACTTCATTTTTCAATATATAAGCCAGGTGCTAAAAGGTTCCTGCTTACTTATGTTATCACTTCTGACTTGGAAATAGTTCGGAAACTTTGAGCCCTAGAGTCGGCGGGACTCCTGTGCCCCAGTGGGCTATTAGGGACAGATGAGGAGCAAAGCTTCCTCCAGATACTATCACTATTATAAGCCCAATATTGAATTGATATACACGGACTAACCAATGGTGTCCGGGTACCGGGTACCCAACGGACCTCCGGTGACATTGATAATCTACTGATTATTATTATTATTATTATTATTCCATTGTTATAACTTAAGTTACTGCAAATTACAATTACAGTCTCTCGAATTGAATTGAACTGAAATAGACCTCGACTCTTAGCTACGGTCCACTCTCTCCGGTTCCGTATTCCAGATCGGGTTGCTATGAAGGTCTTCGGGCTTCACCTCCATCTCCGGGTGATGCCCAACGGCGTGTCTTTCCGTTGTTGTTGATGATGCTTTTATTTTATACTAGCCCACTGGGCCTAGGCCCTCTCAAGGCTAGTGGTGGAGGAGGTGGTACAGAGTTTAAAGTCACGTATATGTCAGCAGTTATATGTCATTGCATAAATTTATCGCTCTCAGGAAGTGACGAATAGGGGTGAAATTGAAAGAGTCTGAGTCAGAGAGGATGCCATGTAATGAGGTGTTCAGCAAGAATCTCCGTCTTTCAGATGCATAGACGGGACAAATACAAAGAAAGTGAAAAACAGTCAATGATGTATGGCAATGTTGGCATTCAGGTGGTGGACCACGAGGGGTGGACATCAGGTAACCATGTGTGAGGCGCGTGTGGCCTAAACGTAATCTAGTTAATAGGGTTTGGTCTGCACGTGAACCATTAATTGAAGAGGGCCACAAGTGTATGTCAATCTTAATGGAGCGAAGGTGGCCAGTTAATGGTTGCGCTCTCCACTCAACTCGCCAAGCGTCATAAACATGGCGACGGAGGACAGGGAGCATATCCTCCGAACGCAGCAAAGTAGTAGAGGGTGTACCATGACACGCTTGCTTAGCGAGGAAGTCTGCACGCTCATTCCCGGGAATTCCTAATGCGCGGGGATCCAGCACAGTGTGATGGAACGATTAGCGCACTGTAATTTGTGTATTGTGTGGATGATAGTCTTGACCAATGGGTCCTTGGGAGCAAATACACATAAGGCTTGCAGTGCACTCTTTGAGTCACTACAGATAACAACCCGTGGAGAGTTCCTCGACAATGAAGAGATGGTGATTAAAGCACCTTGAATAGCCCATAATTCAGCAGTGAAAACTGTGGAGTGATGGTGTAAGGTACTTTGAGACAAGCCATGGTCTGAGACTGCAGCGCAACCCACGGCATCCGCAGTTTTCGAGCCATCGGTGTAAATGAAAACAGCCGGGATGTGATCATCAAGATGTTGTAAAGCGAGATGTCGACGTTGAGATGGGGCTTGGGCATCAAGTTGATCTGCTAAGTGAAAGCAAACTGTAGGGTGTTTTAGGGTCCACGGAGTGATGTGACTAGGAGGGGGAGTTATGGGAGGAACGGTGATTCTGTAAGTGGAGAGAAATTGGCGAGACAATAGTGGGAATGGCACTGGAATGGTTGAACGATAGTTATCTGTGGAATGGAATAGATTTATTAGTGGCCCCTCCATCATTGACGAACATGCCTATTACATAAGGCATCCTCTTCAAACACTAATCCGCCGTAGTTTGAATCTACCGCGCAGAGCATTTAAAACTGAGGAGCCTTCATCATGAGCGCACGCGACCTCACTCATGGCTTCAGTCATTATGAATTGGGTTCTCACTACGAAAAAACTTCGTAAAAAATAAAAACAAAAAGAAAATAAGAATAACTATCTAATAAGCTTTCCATCATATCGTGGATGTACTTGTGTGGATTTCTGACCAGACGCTGATTCAGGCGTCATTCCTCCTTCTCTGCTCTGCGCTCAGCCTGCCCGGACGTGTCTCCCCACGCTCCGCTGATTCCGCATTTGCTGCGTCCCTAGTGAGTTTTTTCTCATTTGTTTACTCCGGGATGTATCGAGTAAGGTTAGGATATGTGTAGCAGGAGTGTCCTGGGCTGGTTGCCCGCAGTGCAGTGTATTTTGGGTCGTGTGTTTGGGGCATCTATTTCGGATGTTCCCTCGTGGTCCTGTTGTGGACATGTGAACTTTTTCACAGTTAGTTAGCTTGTGTTGCAGGCGGCTTTCATTACGCGTTAGTTATTGCTGCCTTTTATCTTTCTGATGAGGTATGCTTTGCTTACTGACGTTCCCTTTGTATTTTTCTTCACTTAGTGAAGTTTTTTCTGGGTCCCGTGTCAGTCTTCCCTTTGCCGGAAGTATTTGCTACAGTGGTGTGTTGGCGGTGGTTCCTGTTGTGATATTTCCAGTGTTTGGTGTATATTTCAACTTTTATTATGCCGTCTACTTAGGCCTAGCCAGCCGCTCGTAGCTTTGCCACATGTACAAGTGTTATTGTTTATTATTTATAAATATGCCATACTGTGCCATGTGTATCCGGGTTTTAGTTGTGTATTGGCTAATTCCTCGGACTATGTTTGTTTCCTGGTTTAGTTGTGTATTGGCTAATTCCACGGATTATTGTGTGGACTTAGGTTAGTCGTGCGTGGCTTCCTTCGTGTCCGTTGTACGTTCAGATGGTGTCTGATCGGGGTGGGTTTCCTTCCGGCGGGTTTTTTCTCGGTTTCACCATGAAAAAAACCCGGCCGAGAGCCGTGTTGGGCCACACGTGGTTTTAACACAGGCTGGTGTCCCCGGCGATGAGGTGTCTGTGGCTCTCCAGGACTGCGTCTCTGTTGGTACCTGGTTTCAGGCACCCTTTGATTCCCGGCGGAAATGGCTGTACCCATCTATAAAACGTTGTTCATGCGAACATACGTTATGTAGTTTTTCTACCAGGTTTTACAAAACCACATGAAAAACTTAGCTGTTGTTAAGGGCTTTCCTCCCCGGCGATCTTTTACAAAGAAGTGGGGACAGGAACTTATGGGGTTAACTTTTTGACATCTCACCCGGCGGGTGTACCTTGGTAGGGTGGGATGAACAACTAAGTAATTTAGTTCATTAACCAATCCATTTTAAGTGATGCTATATGTATCGCCGCCTTTATACTTACGGCGATTGAAGGTTCAATTAGGGTTAACATCGTTTTTTCACACCCGGGGGGTGCTCCTAGGTGGAGGAAATAAGGAATTTACAAATTCAATTTCGATTTAACCACTTAATTTAGTGATACAATTAGGTATCGCCGCCTTC
The DNA here is from genome assembly GCA_032716605.1 of Paralithodes platypus. Classification (NCBI taxonomy): domain Eukaryota; kingdom Metazoa; phylum Arthropoda; class Malacostraca; order Decapoda; family Lithodidae; genus Paralithodes; species Paralithodes platypus. The sequence continues at coordinate 1,895,699 of CM064502.1, forward strand.
AACCTTACGGCGATCTTTTTGTGACAATTCGTTAGAAATCAGATCTCGTGTCAGCCTGCCCTGTGTTATTCTACTAAAATATTTCAAGGGCCGGCGTCTTTATGGGGGTTGTTTTTGTTCCAAAAATTGAATCTTAAGACAGTCACCACCAGAAAGACTATAATCGCCATGCTGGACAATTATATTATGTCAGAGGGTATTCTTCACTTTCAAAAGATTTGTTTAGATATTCTGAACCCCGCCGCGTAGCGAGCTGTGATCGTTGTGTCATTACATCTCGTTATCCGGTGGGTTATTAACACTTGTATGCGAACATGTTGGGTTAACCTTATGAGCATTAATTCCTGGAAATTTTCTTTTTTTCCAGAGTTGGGCTCCGGCGGACCAATACAGACCCGGCGGTAGTTTTCCCCACCAGTCTCTGTCATGGCTACCTCAGCCCCAGTCTTTGCTTTATGCACTACCCCTGCTTGTGCCGGTATCCCTATTTTTGCGCATACCCTTTGCATAAGGTGTGTTAAATGTCTAGACCGTTCAAGGGGTCCCTGGGTAATGCGCAATTGTTCTTTTTGCTCCCAATTAGCTGTCAAGGTCCTTTGCGACAATGATAAGACCGTGGCAGTAGCTTTAAGAGAAGTACGGCAACAGATGGCAGCCTACACTACGATTGTTGCGCATAAATCACTTCAATGTGACAACGTCCCTCTTTGGGATAGATTGCTATTTGAACACCCTCCCCCTAAACGTTCCTCTAGAGTCACGAGTCATAAGCCGGCGGAGACTGGTCAGGGTTCTGTATCTTCTGCTACTACACCAAAACGTCCAAGAAAGCCTACACCCCGGCGTCCGCCTCCTCGTCTCGGGCGAGATCTCGGTCTAGGTCACCTCTCAGACGCCAGTCTTCTAGTCTTGCCTCTTCACCAGCGAGTAAGAAGAGTAGGACGGAAAGTTCCACCAGTGGTCACGGCGATGAATCCTCCAAATCTAGGAGTAGTTCTCGGTCACACCGTAGCCATAAATCATCCAAAAAGGATTCCCAGAAACGAAAGTCCTCCCTACATTCACCAGCTTCTAGTGCCTCTCATCGTACCTCTACCCCAGACAAAGTTTGTGTTAGGTCTCAAGGGTCCAGTGCGGTGCCTGTCCCTAAAGAGGATTTACCTATTAATATTTTAACCCTGGAATTGGAAAGTTCAGGGGGTTCAATAATTGAGAATGTTTCAGACTCCCAAGAGAGTGTAGGCCAGGGCCTCGGTGTTTGGCGGTTTGCTCAGCCAGGGTCTGACCACCCACGTCCGACTCAAACGAGTCACCCAGTAGCTGATGTCCACAGGGACGCGGCGATCCCATCCTCTATTCCTGACTTATCTTGGCAACAAGGTACCCCAGCTTCGGCGGGGTCTTCTCAGGAGGATCAGGAGGAGAAAGACGAGGTTTCAATAATTTCGGAGATGGAAGGGCAAGAGTCAGGCTCAGGCTTAGACGCCGCACAGGATATTAATGATTCACCTGTAAGTTCATCATCTAACCAATTTGTTACTGCGCAAGAAATTAATGGGCTACTTACTGATGCTTTATCTAAATTTTTTGGCCAACAACAGGAAAACCCCACAATGGACTTGGGGGCTCCCATGACAAGTTCTACGGTACGGCCTCTGATGACTTCGATTGCTTTATCTAAGATCCCTAACCCACCAACTCTGTCACCATCAGTGGTTACTAAGCCTGCTACGGCGGCATTGACAACTTCAAATGTCAGGGTCATCACGGATGTCAATCCACCCCCTCTAGACAAGGCGCCTCTCAGAAAGGTGGCTATGCCCTTGCTTTATGGACCAGACGAGTCATGGGTCCTTTTGACCCCCACTAACCCAGAGCCCGCCCAACCTACCTTGTCAGGGGAACTCCCGGTACCGCGTGAGTGGGTCATCCAGGGCAATAAATCAAAGAAATTAAGGGCCCTGGATAATTTGGGAAATGTACTGGACGTAAACATCAAGGCTATACCTAGTTATTATCACCAAGACTATTTTGTGTATGCTACTAAGCCAGCTTTACCCCCTGCCTCAGCTTCGAAACTATTTTCAGACTGGTCTAAGCTGGATGGGTTTAATGATATTAAGACTCTGTCAGCTCTCACTCCTGAACTTGATTTACAGACCGTCACAGACGAAGCAGCTAATCCAGTTTTGAAGGTGGGGCAGTTGGGTCCAGGACCTTGGGTAGATTGGGAGATAGAGGCTCAAAACTTTGCAACCACATTTACTTCTAAATCTTCCCACCAGATCCCTCAGGATACTCATTCATGGTTTTCCATGCCGGTAGGTTCTGCCGGCGGAGTCCCGTCAGCTTTGTTTTCTTTCCTAGCTGCCCCTAAGATTAATCTTTGTGAGCTAAAAGACCCTTTCACTACCCCTACCCCTACTCACCTAGACAGAGAATTTAGGCTAAGGGGGAAAGCTTTTCGCCAGTTCTCTCAGTACATAGTGTCTCAACAGGTGGCTAAGTCTTTACTGCGGTCCACTCAGGCAATCGCAGACGCGGATGCCAGAAGATCGGTTGAATTTATCCCGGCGACTGCTCCTCCAGTCGTCGATCCAATCCTTGGGTGACATACGCACCGCCTTGCTTGAGGCGGTATGAGCAAGACAAGATCTCAGAATGTCTTTAGTTCGCAAGCTACCTGATCGCATTGCGAATCAGGTGATCATGTCACCAGTGCTTACTCCCTCTTTAATGTCCCCTGAAGTGTGGCGAACGGTGTTCAATATGGCACAGGCCGTTAAGCACAGTCCCACCCCTTCTAAGAAACCTGCATTTAACTTCCCCAAACCCAGGCCAACCGCTAAAGCTCAGCCAGGGGGATCTAAACCCTTTCTTCTGCCTAAGTCCTCCCACTCCCCCCAAGGTCAGTACAGGCATAGACAGGGTAGGTTTTCAGGTCAGAGAGGACGCGGCCAGCATAAGCCAGGTCAGGGCCAGTCTTCGGCCAACACCAGCCAGCCGGCAAAGCGTCCAGCACCACCAACCCACCATCAAAAAACTAAAGTCTCTCTCACTCCCGGTGCCAACCTTAAGGCCGGAGGACCCGAGGGTAGTACAGCCGGCGAACCCTTGTCTGCAAACTGGGTCGTTCCGAACGTGTCACCAAGCATGGCCATTAAACACTTGGGCACGGATGGTGGCACGCAAAGGCATCACTTGGCAGTGGCTCCGGCGACCTCGCTTACGTCAGCCGACAACGGCGAATTTTGTTTCTTTAGAGGTGGAGTCACTGGTCCAGGAAATGATTGCCAAGAATGTCATCATCCCGGTCCCCCCAAATTACCCTGTATTCACGTCCAAACTATTTTTGGTTCCCAAAAGGGACAGTGTTCAGATGAGGCCGGTCGTAGACCTGTCTTATCTGAACCTTCACATTCACAACGAATCTTTCAGAATGTTAACAGTACACCAAATCAGGCTAACACTTCCGCCGGGAGGTTGGATGTGTTCACTAGACCTGACAGACGCCTATTGGCACGTCTCGGTCAGCAAAAGATTTCAAAGGTTTTTGGCCTTAAGGATCAGGCACCAAAATTTTGTTTTTCAAAGGATGCCGTTCGGCTTGAACCTAGCACCTCGATTATTCACGAAATTAGTCAGGCAAGCCCTGATGCCATTGTTAAAACAGGGGATCAGAGTGTTGTGGTACCTAGACGACTGGCTGGTGGTGGCAGAGACACAACAATTATGCGTCAAACATGTCAATATTATTTTAAATCATGTCAAAACTCTAGGCTTCAAGGTAAATCTGGTAAAGTCAAACCTTGTTCCCTCACGAGTAATTCAGTGGATAGGGCTGGTCTGGGACACGGCCGCTCTCACTCTGAGTCAGAGTGTGGACAATCGCAACAGGTTTCGCAGGAAACTGTTCATTTTTCTTCACAGTCTGACTACGACGCGGAGGGTCTGGGAGTCTCTGATAGGCTCTCTCAACTGGATTCAACTAACTGTCAAGTTGGGCCGGTTGAAAGTAAAACGATTAATATTGGAAGGCAACAAATATTTCCCGCTCTTACCGGCGGGAAAATTATGGCCCATCCCGAAATTAATCCACACCTTGCTAGCGGTCTGGGCAAGGAGGGAAACGTTGCACTCAATAATGTCATGGACCTCTCCTCCACCAAGAGTATGGGTAGACACGGATGCATCAGGCACAATAGGGTGGGGATTTCAGTCAAATCAGGGGCACCAGGGTCAGGGGCTTTGGTCCCACTTAGAAATCTTCCACATCAATGTCAAAGAATTACTAGTCCCCTTGTATTTCCTTCAGGCTCACGGCCCGGCGCTACGGGGCAAGTCGGTGGCCTTCAGAATGGACAATCTGAATGCAGTTCACTGTATTCAGAAACAAGGATCAACGAGGTCAATGCTAAACGTGTCGGAAGAGATTTTTACTCTCGCCAACAGACTAGACATTTATCTTCACGCATCTTATCTCCCAGGCGTAGCGAACGTCTGGGCAGACGCTCTGTCCGGAGACAGAGCACGACAGTAGAATGGGAGCTCAAGCAACCCATTTTCAACCTAATGATTGCAGAGCTCTCCCATCCACAAGTGGATCTATTTGCGTCCGAGGAGACTCACAAACTCCCTCTATACCTCACCCGCCGGGCGAAAACGCCGGCAGGGGGGCCAGACGCCCTAGTGACAGACTGGAACAGATGGAGCTCCATCTATCTGTTTCCGCCGCCAGATGCGTCACTAATGTGCCACGTAGTGAACAAACTACGAGATTATCGAGGCTTAGTCTCGCTAATCGCCCCTGTGGCCGGCGCAGTTGTGGTACCAGCAAATGAAAACGTGGTGCCCGGACCCGGTATTGCTCCCGGTCGGGTATTTCCACTTAGACACGATTGGCAACCTAGCGACCTCGCTGACTTTTGCATTATGGACATTCAGGAGGCCAAGTGGCTAGCACCATACGGTAGAGATGTGACCAATAAATTAATCAATCAATATACTCAGTCTACGAAACGACAGTATCACTCACATTGGCAAGCCTTTACTTCCTGGATCATCAGAACGGAACAGAATGTGCCGTCAGTGGCTTTAGTTTTCAATTATTTAAATTATCTGTTTGAGCAGAAACATTTATCTGTGGTAACATTAAAAAATCACTTAACTGCGATTAGAGTGCCCTTTTTAGACCTTACAGGTCTCTCCATACCGGTGGCGGAGGAAACAGGTTTTATGAGAGCTTGTTTTAAACTTCGCCCACCTCCCCGTCAGCTCATGCCTACTTGGTCTCTCGACAAAGCTTTGTCTTTACTTCACTCTCGTCTGTACCAAAATACTGCAGACTTTGCATTACTCTTAAAAAAGGCGGTTTTCCTTATGGCTTTGGCCACCGGGAACAGAGTGTCTGAGCTGGCGGCGATGAGCAACACACCTAATTGCCTTAGGTTTGGCAGACTTAATGAATGTATTTACATTGCACCTTCCCCAGGTTTTGTAGCCAAGAATGAGCACAGTGCACACGTGTTTTCTGAGTTCACGGTGCCGGCGTTAAAAAGGGGAAAGGTGCATCATAATCTATGTCCAGTGCAAGCTCTAACCAAATATTTGAGAGTAGCTCCTCTTAACCCCCAAGGTGCTTTATAGGTAGCAAGTACGGGTAAACGCTTACTTAAACGACGATTAGCCTCTCTTCTGGTCGAAGTCATTAAAGAGAGTAATCCCGGCGTTGTGGGTAGGGCCCACGATTTACGCAAATGGGCAGCCTCTTTACGTTTCCTGAAAAAATGTTCAGTAGAAGATATCGCGTCCACTCAGTTGTGGGCGTCTAATCATACGTTTTTGTCTAGATACTTATCAGTTGCTCTAGACAAACCTTCCTTACCATGTATAGCTTTAAGGCAGAGGGTCTAGGTGGCCCTGCAGTCACTTTTGTTTATTTTCACGAGAAAGGGGGGGGGGGGGGGGGGGGGGGGGGGGGGGTGCAGTCAGTTGACATAGGACACCCTAGACCCCGCCGGAGTATGAGAGCTGTGATATAATTTAAGGTTAATGTGATATGAAAATTTCTCAGTGAGAAATTGTGCTAGTACAATGTTAGTACAAAACAACGGAGTTGTTATAGTAGTTTTAGCTGCGAAAGCAGTCTAATATTAGAACAGTGGAGATCCTTTGCAATTTCTCTCCACGATTATTTTGGGGTTTATTATGTGCACATATAAACTTATAACTTGTTATTTTTTGTCACCACTCGTTGAGTGGGGTACCTTTGTAACTACAGATCTGTGTTCAGAATCTTCAGGGTTACCCATTTTCGTCAGGCAGGCTTCTTTGAAGCACGCACCTGCCTGAACCCCTTTTTCTTGTATATTTTTGGTCTACGCCATATTTAAACATATTTTTCAAAAGTAAGAATACTATGTGGTTGTTTTTATTATCTGCTTTTCTAGAGTTATGATATGATTACGAATGTCCCCCTCCAGTCTTAGAAATCAGGCATGTTCGTCAATGATGGAGGGGCCACTAATAAATTATAGGTTTGACTCCTGTAAGGAGATAAAGAAAACCTAATATTTAGTAGTGGCCCCGTAATCATTGACGACTGGGGCCCTCCCGACCGTCCCCTTCCCATTCGTTGATGTATTAAGGATTTTGGTTTACTTGATATGTCAGTGAAGGAGGAATGACGCCTGAATCAGCGTCTGGTCAGAAATCCACACAAGTACATCCACGATATGATGGAAAGCTTATTAGATAGTTATTCTTATTTTCTTTTTCTTTTTATATTTTACGAAGTTTTTTCGTAGTGAGAACCCAATTCATAATGACTGAAGCCATGAGTGAGGTCGCGTGCGCTCATGATGAAGGCTCCTCAGTTTTAAATGCTCTACGCGGTAGATTCAAACTACGGGGGATTAGTGTTTGAAGAGGATGCCTTATGTAATAGGCATGTTCGTCAATGATTACGGGGCCACTACTAAATATTAGGTTTTCTTTATCTCCTTACAGGAGTCAAACCTATATTCTAGTAGAGTTGGGTCATGACGGAGGCGAACAGCCGTACGCATGAGGACTAATCGACGGTGATAGGCTAGAGGTAAGGTCCCAGCCTCACATAGGATATTGGAGACACGAGAGGAACGGAATGCCCCCGAGCTAATGCAGATGCCCAAATGGTGTACGCTGTCGAGGGTTCCTAATGTGGAAGCAGAGGCCGTGCCATAGACAGGGCTACCATAATCTAGGGCTGAGAGGATGGTAGCTCTGTAGAACAGTAAAGCGTAGCGCGATCTGCGCCCCAATGGACTTGTGCGACTGTTTTCAGAACATTCATTCTCTGGAGGCAACGTGCCTTTAAGCAGGCAATGTGACTCTTCCAATTGAGGTGAGTATCAAAGATTAAACCAAGGAACCTGGTATGTGGAAGGATCTGAATATTAGAATGTCCCATGGTGAGAGTAATGGACTGGTTTACGTAAATGTCGAACATTTCTATAGAATACAACGGCGTTAGTCTTTTCAGCAGAAAATTGAAAACCAGCAGTGGATGCCCAAGAGTGGATGGATTTTAGAGCAATGTTGAGACGCCGTTGTATGTGAGTCAGACCGGGAGAAGTATAATATATTGCGAAGTCGTCCACATACAACCTATACGATATTTCAGGTGGGAGGCTGCGTATGACACTATTGATCGCCATAATAAAGAGTAAGCTGCTAAGGGCACATCCTTGTGGTATTCCATTAATTTGTGACATAATGTCCGATAGGAGACCATTATTTTTGACCTGGAATGTACGGTAGAGAGAACATTTTGTAAAAAGCAGGGAAGAGGACCCCGCATGCCAGAATCGTGTAAAATTTTTAAAATCCTGTCTCCATGTTGTGTCATAAGCCTTAGCATGTCAACAAATATTGCCACTGTGGGTTGGTTCTTGGAGAACCCATCACGTATTTGGTGTTCAAGGCGAATAAGTGAGTGCAGTGTAGAACGGCCAGGGCGGGAACCATTCTGATATGGGGATAGGAGGGCATGTGACTCAGCGTAATGTAAAAGTCGAGGATTGATCATTTTTTCCATTAATTTGCAGAGGCATGAGGTAAGCACAATCGGTCTGTAATTTGTGGGAAGACTATGATCTTTTCCAGGCTTCGGTACGGGTATAGTGTAAGCATGCCGCCAAGACGGTGGGAAGTAGTTACTTATCCAAAACTGATTGTACAGTTGTAAAAGATGTTGTAGCACACGTGGATGGAGGTGACGGATGAGAGCGTACGAGAATCCATCCGGGCCAGGAGTAGTGTCTGTACACAGGTCGAGCGCGTGTCGCAATTCCGGAATTGAAAAAAGGGGTGTTATATTCATGTGTTTTCCCGCTATGAAAAGATAGCGGGCGAGATTCCTCCATACATTTATAACGAAGAAATTGACGAGGCAATGACTGGTCTGAGCTGACGTGACAGAAATGTTTGGCATGTATGGCAGCGATGTCAAGGGGGTCATGTGTAAGCGAGTCCGAGGCAGGGTCTTTGAGTGGAGAGAGTGGAGGCCGTACAGTGCGTCCGTTGATACTGCGAAACTTTTTCCATAAAGTAGAGAGAGGGGTGCGGGAATTGAAGGACGAGATATATGATCGCCATGAAAGTATCTTGTTGTCAAGGATACTGCGTTTGACAACTGCACAGATCTTGTTATAGAACGTTTTAAGGGCAATTTTTTCAATAGTGATGGTTATAAGGTCAAAAGTAACGATTAGTGGAAAAAAGCCGGGGGGAAAGTCTTTTAAACGCCGCTGCCTAACACTCAGACGCTTAAGAAGGCGTTCCACACGATGCTTGAATTTTATCATTTGGGCTAGAGTGGGCGTCCACCAAGGGACCTGGCGAGGGTGCGTCAGCGAGGAGGTAAGCGGGATATGAGTGCGTGCAATGGAGTTCAGGAAGGACGAAAAATAATCAAAATTGTGGGCAGGGGAAGAGGTAGGGGAGAAGTCCGAAACGTCTGCAGAGGAGTGCGTAAAAAGACGTCCAATCGGCTTTAGAGAGATTATAACTCGATATTTGAGGGGAGGATGCAGGGCACAAATACTTAAGGAGTATAGGGTAGTGGTCGCTGGAGAAGCGATCCTGTAAAACTGACCAGTCAAATAGGGGAGCTGCGTCATCCGAGGCAAAGGAAAGATCAACAGCGGAAAATGTACAGTGGGTAGCAGATCTGTAGGTGGGGGTGTCAAAGTTGAGACAACAAAGAGTAGAATGAAGGAGATATTTTTCAATTTTATCGCCTGGGATGTCTGTGTTTGGGTTGCCCCAAAGGGGAGAGTGGGCGTTAAAGTCGCCCAGAATAAGGTACGGTGGGGTCAGTTGTTGTACTAGTTGATGAAGGTCTGAAGTATTGTAATGACAGGAGGGTTGATTGTAGGAGGAGCAAACAGTCAAGGAAGGAAGGTTTGGTAATGAAATGGAGACGGCAGTTGTTGAAAAGGGTTGGGGTCAAGGGTGACAGGAACAAATACGCACTTATAGTGCACAAGGATGGCCGTTCGGAGATGTGAAGGGGTTATAGGGGAGCTAGCAGCAACAGTATAATGCCTGGGGGGGACACCTACATGTTGGAGGCAAATGCATAATGGTGAATATAATTTAAGTAATCGTTGTAATTCTCCCATACGGAGGCGAGTTGGTATCCGTTTATATTCCATTGCAAAATGTTATATGCCATCAAGAATAGGATTGTCAGAGTCATCGACAATAGAGGTCTCTTGAAGAGAGTCTGGTAAAGGTTGTGAGTGTGGAGAGGGTTGTGTGGATGAAGGTGAAGGGGTAGATGTAAGGTCTGTACATTTTCAGAAATAGCTGTGAATTGTGTGACTAGTTTAGGAACAAGGGTGGGGCAGTGGAGGCGTTTTTGGTGCAGAGTGTCCATAAATAGATAAGCGGAGGTAACATCTTCATCAGGGTTAGGGGGAAGTGTACGTGTGGTGACAAATTCCTGCGTCCGAGCAAGGAGGCAGGGATCCGTGGCGTGGCACAGATATGGGGTGTGATGTAATTACGGAAACAAATTGGACATCCACATTTGTCAGGTGGGATATTGGTGTGACATATCAAAAAAGGAGATTGTGAGGGGCTCGGGGTATGATGAGTCTTTATCGAAGGTTTGTCAGATGATGGTGTCGTAGGGTTAGCAGGAGTTTGTGGGGGAATGTCTCTAGGTTTGGGAGCATCGGGATCTGGGCAGTGGGGAGCGGCTAACGGAACATGTCGCTCAAGGTTACAGGGAGGATCAGGCGTGGTGAGGGTGGTACGCACATTGACAGGAGGTTGGTGAACATCAAATCGGGATTGTGATAGCTCTATATTAGTCAAGTCAGAATCCAACAGGTTATTGTCCTTCAGGAATCTCTGCATCAAGTCCTTGGGCGTAGGATCAGATTCACAAATATGGGTGACACAATAACAAGGAGTCGGGTGAATTTGAGGGGAGTCCTTTTGTGGCCTGTAAATGTAATACGTCACGATGAAACGCAAAGTGCGGGCATGTTCTGTCAATGGCTTTGTGGGACCCGTCACAATTTGCACAACGGGGCGCGCTGACTTGACAATTGTTGAGAGCATGTTGTTCTGAGCCGCAATTTAAGCAACGAGCATTGAGAGCCCGACACCGTGGGGTTGAATGCCCAAGCTTCCAGCAATTTGTGCATTGTCTCGGCTTGTTAACATACCTTCGTACCTGCAGGTTGGCGAACCTGCAAGACGGACATGCATAGGGAGGTCATGGCGCTTAAAATAGATTTTGACAATGCGTAGTGGGGGCCGATTTCCACGCTGAGGAGCAGTATAAGTGTCAACTTTAACAACAGTGGGGTCAGTTCTTTGCAATAATTTTAAGATACGATTGGTTGAGTATGTAAAGCTCTGTTCTTCAAATTCGAAGTCGGAAGGGAGCACAATAGTGCCAGTACACTGATTCAGGTATTCATATGGTTACCTGTGTATCTGTAGTTGGGGGTGTCGAGGTAGGCTTGTAAGGCTTCTGATTGCTCCTGTGTTTTCACCTCAATCATGCGCTTGGACGATCAAACAGAATGCCATGGTGAAGAGTCACCAAACTCTTGTGCGACGGAGTATCGTATTAGACTGAAAATCATCCATAGGTTCACCAGAGGACGTGAAAAACCCGTGACCAATCAGGGGGACTGAAACATAGCGTTATAAAGTGTCCTTCGAAGCAGCGGGTATAAGTGTTACGGTTTACGCCTTTGTCGGTTACTGCGAAGGTGACGAACGGTTTTGAAGCGTACGTGAAATGGCAGAGGGTATAATACAGGCAAGGTCTTTTCCTGTACCTGCATTAACGGGACGTTGAGATCGTGGAGGTAACAGAAGAGGGTTAATTGAGGCAGGAGATACCTGCATCCGGAGGGAAGAGGTAACAGATGGAGTCACAGACGGGTCAGGGATGCAAAGAAGCATGCCGTAGGGGTGTCAGCTGAGGCACATGCCGAGGTTCTTCCCAGTAGTTGTCAACGGAAAAATTGAAGAGGTAGGCTGAAGGCTAGGAATTCATAATCTGGTACATTTAGAAGTTAAAGAGTCGGAGGATGTGGGGTTGTCATCACTTAGTCTCTGATCACAGACGGCAGTACTGTGCATAGGAATTGATGCAGGGGCTGGAGATCAACCTGATGGATCTCACTAAGACGGATGGAGGAAGTTGTCACAGTATCCTAGGAGGTTTGCCAACGGTCTGTGGGCTTGACATGCCTGAGTGGGGAACTCACGGCACTGTTGGCAGACAGGGGGAAAGGGCTCATTGAGGCAGTACAAATTTCTCGCAGGGGGCCCGGCGTCGGCAGCAGGGGGCAAGTTTAGATCTCCATAGGACGATTATTTCTAAATTCATCTGAAGTTAGATTCCAAACCCACATGTGTGTATGTAACCACAATTCAGAGGACGGGACGACCGCCCCCCCCCTAGGAATGCTTGCAGATATACACTCCGACTAATGCACCATTAACAGGGCCGTCGATCCGTTCGATAGACGACCAAGCCACAAGGGTTAGGGTTTGGCATAAACAGTTTCCACCTCGCTCGAAAAAACACGTCGGGGTACCACAGTTCGACGGGTGATAGGGATTGCCCGAGCCACAACACCCATCCAACGTAAACCAAAAGATAAGATGGGTACGGCCGTTTACGTCATGACAGTACACGGGTGCTCCCAACGGACTTCCGGCGGGGGCACGCGGGGAAGATAGGGAAAGAACGGGAAAACAAAGAATAGGATGAGAAATGATATGAGGGCCCAGACTACACCTTAGTTGGGGGCGGCGAGAAAGGGTGGGCATGCGGGAATGCACTCCCATACTGACGCCTCCGTCA